>CAJQUW010000233.1:0-183788 GCA_907163375.1 Prostheceraeus crozeri | reverse complement strand
CATGTGTTGTAAAACACTTCCGACCGCGTGTATTGGGTGCCCAACCAGTGCGACTGACCGTCACAGCGAAGTGTGGAATTACTTTCTCAGACTAATTTTTCTATGTCCTTCCCTAGCTGAGGGCAAGTGGGGCATTTCTAAACAGGACCGCCTGGTCCCTGCAGCAGGACTTCCATACCGCACATCCCTTAGTCAGTAGTGCGACCACCACAATGCAGCCGCTTGCGAGCAGAGAAGCCTCAAGTTTACCAAGCCTACCAGCGTTACCGCACTCGGTAGAAGAGAAGGGAAGAATTGGAAGAAAAGAAGATAAACAGATCATAAGACACCTTAAATGCATTCAGACACTTGCTGAGGCCGGCCTCGTGGTTTCTTCCTGATGTAGCACGCTTGATGTGTCGGTGCTTCTCTTAGACCGGTGAACTGCACGTACCAATTCTACTTTAACTTGTCCCTAACTCATAAATCCGTGAAACTTGTGCAAAGCAAACGTCATCACAAACTTCCTGTTTTACAGAGGAAGTGACGCGTCACATTTTTATTTGAGTACGCTGCTCAACAATGCGCACCGCTCGACTTGAACAGATCAGTCTGCGCTTCTCAGCTATTACCAGCTCTAATATTCGTTCCTTGTCTCTTTGTCAACAACATTGTGGCCATGCGAATATGGGTGTTGGTGACTGAAAGAAGAAAACAGTTCCAAGTATAGATTAAGAAAATGACGTTGAGGCAAGCAAATAACATCTGATGGTTGCAGTGATTCTGAACCTGGCCTATTCGCCCGTGACGTTTGAACCTTCGAATGATGTGTGCAAACCATTTCCGGAAAACAAGAACATTTTCTGCCAAAATGGAAGATATTTGCCATGATTGAACACCCTGTCAATAAAGCACAAAAAGGCATCAAACACTGTTTCGAAAAATCTATATTGGTTAAATATTGAATGCAATTAATAGTGTTCTTTCATTTCTTGTGGTCATAGCTGATTAGTCTTCGTAGGACACTTATATAAGATATAATTGCTTTATTATCTCCATCAAAATGCAGGGGCAGAATGTGATGATGATTGCTTGACTTCTTTGCATAAATAGGACGGGAGCTATTGACACTTTCTTCCTTAACTCGCGCACGAAAGGCTTAATAGCATGAATTTGTTATTCCAGAAACGATGAAAACAAAAATCAAATTCTTAAGTGTCACAGTCAGTCGCTTTCGGTTGTAGGTAAGGTTATAGGATTCCCATTGGAATCCAATGGTAAAAATCAAGAAATATCTATGGATTGATCTATCTAAAGCATTTGACAGACTGACCCGTGAATCCATCATTAGTGCTTGTGTTCATTTCTTTATCCCGAAGGAGTTAGTTATGTGGATATGCAGCTATCTATCCAAACGTAAGCAACGCGTATATGCCAATGTAGATTCCCTCTAAGTGTAATGATGTGACTAGCGGCGTGCCCTAAGGCAGCGTCATGGGCCCATTATTATTTTGCTTAGTAATGGATTCCTTACAACCTGTCTGTAACAATTCATCTTCGTAAAATATGCAGAATGACTTGACCATACTGCATTTCATACGGCATCAAAATGAAGACAATCTTCAAAGTGAAATGCGTAATGTTCTGTGTTGGATTGATAATTGCTGCCTTAGTGTGAACGCTCAAAAGTGTAAATCAATGGATATTATTACAAAAAAGAATATTCATCTTGACCCGGTTTTGCTTTCGGACAATTCTCCGATGGTTCAAACATCTACAGTAAACATTCTTGCTGTTGTTTTTCATCAGATCTGAAGTGGAATTCTAATATCCTCAATTTGTTGAGGAAGCCTCAAAGCGTATTTATAGTTTACTTCATTTTGAAACGTTCTGGTTGTCCACTGAGACCATTTTCAGTATTTACTGCGCTTTAATTAGACCTGTGCTTCTGTATGTTATCCAGCATGGTGTAACATCACGGACTATCTGAAGCGTCAACTGTTTAGTGTTGAGAAAAGGGCCTTGCGCATCATTGGTGAAGAGCTTAGTGACCATCTTTCTCTCTTCACCATGGGAGACAATATCTGCCTGAAGCTGTTTAAAAATGTAGAGTCTCAACGTGGACCATCCTCTTCGATGTTTTTTTGATGAAAAAAATGTGGAAAAAACAAGAAGTTTATCTTTGTTTGAGGAGACCAAAAACTAAGACAAGGCGATTTTTGCATTCGTTTATAAAGTATTGCCCTTCATAATTTCTCGTGTCTTATATTAACCTATTTGTATATTAACCTTTTTGTTTTGTAATGTGTTCACCTCGTTTCGTGAAGCAATAAAGAGAATCTTATCTTATCTTATGGATTGTGAAACACTTGGCAATTTTTGTGCATTTTCTTTTGCAGAAAAGGAACTATTTATCACAATCCGCGAGTGGTCCACTCGAAGAAGTGGTCGTTCCTGAGTGACTCTGACTTTCCTGTAACTTTTGACGTGTATAAATGGCAGTCGTATTCTCGTTTTCCCACTAAAATCAACACCACTCAAAACACTTATGCACAATCGACTTACATTGGACTTAAGTTTAGCAATGAAACCGACCTGGAAGTTCCCGATGCCGTTAGAGCTTACTAAATAAAGGTCATAATTATAGACTACCACATATCATTAACGATGAGTATTGGAAAAAATCTCTTTAAATTTTGATAGTCTAGCATACAATTTACGCTGGATGTCTAAGTTTGATAGAGAAGCCGACAACTCGTTATCGGATAGTCCGATAATAGTTCCTTTTGATAAATACTCTTGTTACTTGCCACCTAAGATGGATAGTGATATGGAAAGTAGGCTAAACTGTTTTGGTAAAGAGGTCCAAACTATTTTCCAGTAAGAATCGAACTCCCTGAAAAAGTCGCAACCATATAAAGATATTCTAAATCAATACCGCGAAACTAAGGATTTTCTTAATGATAATAATCTTCAATGCGTCAGATCTGATAAGACTAACCGCCTAGTAATTTGTGAGTCTGATAAATACGATTCGAGAAATGAATTGATTCTTAAAGACACCAAAACATATCAGTTAAAAATAAAAGTAGGTCTGACTCTATAGAGAAGCAGGCGAATAATCTTACTAAATCAATTGTTCCGAGCACGAAATTGAATTCGCAATTAGATAAATTAATAAGTACTGCAACAAAACCAGCACATTTCTTTTGTTAAAGACCACAAGGTCAACATGAGTAATCAGTTTCCTGTTAGGCCTATTGCCTCTGTGAAAAACACACCATTCGAAAAAATTGATTGTATTACATTTAGCGTCTTGAAAAATGTCCTTAAGCATATTCCCACACATCTAAGTAATACATAACAATTAATCCAATTATTAAATAGTGTTAGAATTCCTAATAATAGTAATTTAATCTTCATTTCACTAGATGCAGAACAATTATATCCGAGCATCCCCAAATACAATTGGATATAGAATATAACATAAAAAGTTTAGAACAGTACTGGCGTCTAATTGATATTTTTTGGTCTTAGCATAAAACAAATAGAAAAGTTGATAACGTTTGTGTGCTATAATTGCGAGATAAAATACAAAGACAATGTGTATAAACAAATCAAAGGAGTACCCATGGGCGCACATTTTGCCCCGGCATTTGCAGTGATTTTCATGAATCATATAGAACAATTGGCTATTGAAAAATTAAGCTTTTCTCCGTCGCTCTATATGAGATACATCGATGATATCATCCTTGGTCCAATAGAGTATAAAAGTGACTTACTGTCCCATATCACTGATGTCTCTAATGCAGTAAACTCGAACATAAAATTTACAATAGAAGCTCATAACCCAATGGACTGGTTAACCTTCTTAGATATAAAAGTAAAAATAATTAACAATTAAGTTCAATACGCGTGGGACCACAAACCAGGCCATTCCGACATAACCTTAAGAAGGGACTCTTTGTGCCCAATCATGATAAAAGTAGTTTCATTAATAACCGCTGAAAAGATATAAGTAATCGGTGTAGCAATGAAGTGATGCAAAAAGAAAAAGTTAGCGAATTTAATGACATTCAAGTTAAAAATGGCTACAGCAACAAGAATTTTCCCAGGAAAAGGAACAAGCGTAGGAGTAGAAATAAAATCAAAAACCAAAATAATTGTTATTTTAAAGTTCCATTTATCAGCGATAAATGTAATAGAAAAATTAATAAAGCTGTTAAGAAGTTTGAATTACCTGTTCCAGTTATTAATGAAAACGGTAGACAGACGGTAAACCAAATAAGGAAAAATAAAAATTTCTATAATACTTGTAGCTGTCAGTAGTGAAAACTGTGCCCTACTTGCCACGGATAGGTACATGGATAGGTACATGTAAAGTTTAGTGTTATCAATAGGTACATGGATAGGTACATGTAAAGTTTAGTGTTATCAATAGGAACATGGATAGGTACATGGATAGGTACATGGATAGGTACATGTATACTTTAGTTATCGATAGGCACATGGATAGGTACATGTATAATTCAGTGTTATCAATAGGAACTTGTATGAGATCTGTTTTACTGGATAGGTACATGTGTTTGGTACACTGTGTTTCGGAACGTCTATGATCGAACTTGTGTGGTTTGGTTCTGAGCACTTGGGTACGTACCGATAGACGTCCGTTGTTTGATTTTGAATGGGTTTGCTCAATTGCGACTATTGTGACTATTGCAACCATTGTAATCAAGATGACACATTGATTTTCCTTTTACGTAGACAAACTATGCTATAAATATGAGATAGTTTTTGATGACATACATAATGATGACTAGTATCCCAACGTCGTGGGTTGTCGCAAGAGACCTTGGATATTCGTTCAAAGCCATAGAAACTGTAACAAATCTCAGTGAAAATATCAACGCTGGTGATTTAGTTGATCGACTAATGGATCTAGATGAGCATGCTATGAATCACAATTTGGATCGTAGGTGGATAGAGGATTTCTCCATGCTACACTGCAATGATAGTGAAATTAGGAGGATCAAATTGGAACGATATGGAAAGAAGGAGACATCTGACAGTGTTTTAATAATAAGTTCTCCCAATAAAAGTGAATTCAGAAGGAAATTAGAACAAGAGACATTTAAATTATTATGTGAACGGAACTGCGTTAAATGTTTTAAACAGGAACGATCCCTTCTCTTTTTGCCATGTTCTCATAGCGTTATGTGTTCTACATGTTATGTACCCTTTGAAACTTCATCTTGTCCCCTTTGCGATGAAGAAATATCTTCAACAGTCACTGTATATCGTGCATGATGAGTCATCATGCAGGTCTGTGATTGGTCACTATTGTGTCTTTGTTTGACTTTTCTATATAAGGAGGACATTGTACCGTTCTATTTCAAGCATAATTTGAGGCTAATACAATGTCAATCAGCATGTCGTTCACTACCAACATTCCCATTTCAATAATTTACCGAAGTCAACTCTTCACGGGCAATATATTTTATTCTGCCGTGAATATAACTGGCTATAAAGCGGATTTGGTGGATCTGATGGAGGAAATAGTGAAGTATTTCCGCTGCGGAGAGGACGTTGTGGTGCAGAGAATGTTGATGAGAGTCGTGAACAACGCTCTTACACGAGTTGCAAGATTCTGGCTCAACGAAGTATTTCGCCCACTATCTCAAACGGAGATTGTACCGGAATACTCTCGCTGTTGGTGCAGCAGTATCCAACGGAAACTCAACACATGTCTCCATGACATTATCACCTCCAGCTACTATGATGAGAAGGGTGAGAAGTGCAAACTGGACTTGTTCAGTGGACCGCCATCAGTAAGCATCAATGTGGCTGCTCAAGGACATTCTGAGGTGATCAGTTTGCGGGCATACTATGCCAATATTTTAAAGACTTTCCATTTAAAGCCTTGCTGTATGTGCTGTCCTATTTCAAAACATCTAATGAAAGACATTGAGCAGCTCATAACTGCTACAAATGAGACTCTAGCCGATGTGAGTGTATATCAGTTTCCCTCTACAACTTGCTAAGTGTTTTATGTAATTTTATACGTACCAGCAACAAACTCTGTGTGAATGCTTGTAAACTTTTGTATATAATGTTGTAAGTACTAAGCAAAAATTGTAATTGTATTATCTATTTCCATATTAGAATAAAAATGTCTGTAAAACGGAAGGCATCTTCTCGTCAATCGAAACGGTCCTTCAAACCTTCAAGTCAGTTTAAAAAGGCGTTGCGAAAGTTAAACAGGATACATGATAATAAGAAGAAGTGTAAATTGATTCAAAATTCAAGTGATGATTTCATTCGTGATTTAGCTTTTGCAATACACAAATGTCTACCTATTTACAAGCCTCTGTTGAATGCTGGCTCTTTGAATAGCATAAAAAAGTTTTCAAATCCAAGGAGTAGTGATAAGAAAAGGCGAAACTTAATTCAGCGCGGTGGTGGTGGGTTTCTAAGTATGTTAAATGATATTGGAAACAGTATTAATGGTGTAATCAATAGTCCGCTTGGAAGGATTGCAGCAACTGCTGCAATGTTAATATAAGGTTAGCGAATCATAAAGTGACACGTCATCACTTTGATTGATGAGTCATATATAGGTGTATATAAGGAAGACGCTTTAATGATATTTTACCACTTTCAAGTGACAATTCATTTGCGCTGGTTGAAAGCTCCGAATTAGTACTTGTTGAAACATGACTCAGAAAATGTATACAATCAGAGAGGAAGGTGACGCTTTTGAGCAAGATCTCTTGAAGCTTCGTCCGACACGAAAGGTGCAAGGGATTGGAAATACGTTCTACTTTCAAACCTTGAATTATGGTGATGATGGCTTTTATCTTCAAGTTCCATTCTTCCACAGTAATGGTATGTCTACATCAGGGTATAGCAATATGAGACAAATGCGAGTGACTTTTCCAAAATGGCAACAGGTGATTCTTAAAACTATTGACTCTTTCGCGAAAGAATGTGTTGAGCTGCCTGAAAGTGCTCCCACTCATTGGAGAAAGGCATTAGAGGAAGGAGTTGGTTATAAGGAATTGCCGGAATTCGATACACTGTTTTTAAAACTATCTGATCATTTTCAAGCATTCGATCTCTTTACAAACGCGATGGAATGTGAGGATCTCAAACGGGGCCGCTATATGGGCTTAGTTCACGTTACCGGACTTTATATTGGCTCACATGGTTCGACTGGTAAAGTCGCATCTTTACAAATGAAGGTTCTTCAACTAGTCTATGAACCACTACCAATTTGATAAATGTTTAATTAACATTGATAAGACTGCTTCAAGTGATGGGAAGGAAGAGAGCAAAAAGCGAGGTCGGAAATCTAAAGATGGAATCCTAAATTGAAGTTGAAGCGCCAAGATGCTGACTTGAAAACTTTCTATAATCCTAATTGTGATGAGGAAACACAAATGTTTTAATTTGTAAATGTTTTAATTTGTAAATGTAACTTGAAAGTTTCTATTCTGAATGTAAATAAACTTGATCTGGAACATGTGTCTGTTTTGTTGTTCTAAGCAAAATTAGCGGGATGATGAGTTTAATGTTAATGGAATTATAAGATGACAGATTTTCGTCTATTCACTGATCGCACAATGTGTGTCGCTGGACCAAGTCAGTCCGGTAAAACTACATTTGTAACTGAATTGCTACAATATAGAAATGAAATGTTTAACAAGGAAATTAAGAGAGTCAAATGGTATTATGGAATATTTCAACCACAACTACATTCTGCACTTCGCCAGAAAGGTTATGAGGTGAAGCAAGGGTTGCCATCAACTGAGGATATCAAAGCAGGTGACTTACTAGTATTAGATGATCTATTACGAGAAAGCAAATCTTCAAAGGATGTAACTGAAATGTTCATTCAAACTGCACATCATAGGGAAGCTTTTATTATCTACATCACCCAAAACATCTTCGATGGAGGGAAAGAGCAAAGAACTAGAAGTTTGAATACACATTATTTGGCAATATTTAAAAATCCAAGAGATAGCAGTCAGATACATCATCTCAGTAGACAGATATTACCTCAACAACCTAAAGTACTTTCAAAAATATATGAAGATGTAACAAAGAAACCACATGGTTATCTATTTATTGATCTAACCCAGGAATGTCCGGAACGACTTCGATTTCGAACAAATATCATACCTAATTCCGCTGAACCAATGACAGTTTTCTCGGTTCACAGTTAGTTTTAAGCAATGTACTTTGTTGCCTTATTATTTTCAAACATGTCGTATTCAAAGATGGTAGTCATTCCTCAAGAGGAGTATGTACAATTGACTACATTACAAAGTGCACAGGAAGTCAAAAATATAGATCAACCTATTACGAATCAACTTAAGGAACTAACACAAAAGGATATGGAAATTCAGAAGATTAAGGATCCCTATCGACGAATGCAGTTAGCAGCTGAAAACATTGACGAGAGGCGACAGATTCGTGACAAGTTGCGACGATTTATAACCTTGTCAACACCTCGACCATATCGTGTGCGCGCTGAGCGATTATTTGACTTCATTGATCCACATGTGAAGTTCAATGAGAGAGGGGAGATAATAGATGAAACAACTGGTGATGTTATTAGAAATAGTCACATAGATGACCTTCTACAATATGCTGTCAGAGATGTAAGGCGAAAACTAGGTGCACCACAAGGGTGGACATATTTTCAGAAAATTTTATCTGATCAAAATGTACCTCACAATATTATTGGAGGACCGACTGTGAATGAATTGGATAAGGGTCACTTACAAGATGGATCAAAGAGTAAAACACCCACGATGGCGGTCAAGCGAGAGCTTGCAGATCCCGATGATCTGCAACCAAAAAGAGCTACTAGGCGCTCAATGCGTGTTGCGAAGGAGTATAGTAAATATTAAGCAAATATGAATTAAGCCTTGCCTCTCTCATATCATGTCGTTACAAAAATTTTGCTGTTGTTTGAAATCTGCGCTCGAAGGCAAAGGAGAAGAGGGCATAGAGGTTGATATCAATTGTGTTAGCAGTTGCTGTGCGAGTAATACGCGTGCAAATCAGAACAAAGACGATGAGTACAGCAGTGAAACTCAGAAAGATTTATTACGACTTAAATCATCCCGCAAGTTTCAGTCGTCCGGAGGTTCTAGCTCGTGCAGCAGGTGTGGGAATAGAGAAAGTCAAGAAGTGGTTGAGGAGTCAACCGACTTACACTCTTCACAAAAATGCGAGAAAGCGGTTTCCAACAAGAAAATATGTTGTTAACAATATAGATAGTCAATGGCAAGCGGACTTGGCTGACATGCAACAGATATCACAGTACAATGATGGCTATAAATACATCTTAACCGTAATAGATATTTTATCTCGCTATGCTTGGGCACGTGCGCTGAAATCTAAACGAGGACCAGAAGTTGAAGCGGCTTTTCAGAGCATTTTCGATGAGGGGCGTGTTCCGCAAAGAATACAGACCGATCAAGGGAAGGAATTCGAAAACTCTCATGTTCGAAGTCTCCTTAAAAGTCATAATGTGGAATTGTTTAGTGTCAAAAGTGCTTATAAAGCTGCCATGGTTGAGAGGTTCAATCGCACACTGAAGACAAAAATATGGCGCTATTTCACTGCAAAAAATACACATGTTTGGGTAGGTGAGCTGCAGAAATTTGTTAAGAATTACAATGAAAGCTACCATCGAATCATTAAGATGAAACCAGTTGATGTTACCCCAGATAATGCGATGGATGTATGGCTTCGATTGTATGATAAGAAAGCGAAAAACATTTCCAATGAAAAGAAAATTAATGTTGGTGATAGAGTTCGGATTTCAAAGGTTAAGTCTACATTTGAGAAGGGGTATCTACCTAATTGGACTGAAGAAGAGTTTTTTGTGGATGAAGTAAATACAAAATTTAGACCCACCATGTATAAATTAATAGATTACCATGGCAATCCAATTGAAGGAAAATTTTACTCTTATGAATTGCAAGTAGTAGACAGAAGTGAAGAGGTGTATATGATTGATAAAATAATTAGGAGGAAAGGTCATGGCAATCAAAGGAAATATCTAGTTAAATGGAAAGGATATCCTGATTCATTCAATAGCTGGATAACGCACCAGGATCTACAAAATGTGGAGATGGGAGACACTCGTAACTTTTAAGCTAATATAGCATGTGACTTCTTCCATATATGAGTTTAACATGTCTACTAACTTCAATATCATTCTTCCAAGCAATAGCAACCCCAAGATATTCCCAAGTAACAAACCATCTCTATACTCTGTTGAATTCGCTAATCCAATTACTCTGCATGGACCCCATGAAGTTGCTCTAACTGAAATTACTTATTACAACGATATCAGTTTGCTAAAGAACAACTATTTTGAATTACATAAAGAAGTGCGAGAGAAGGATGATTGCTTTCGCATATTTCAAAATAGTCTACATGGTACATGGGCTTTTCATCATCTAACTTTACATCCTTTTTCAACATCTTTACCATCTGTCCAAAACATGATTAAAATTCAAAAGGCATTTGCAACGTCAACTTTTAATTCTAAGGTTCCCACAATGAGCTTGCAAGATACAGAAAAGGAAATCGGTAGAATGTTTGAACGAATAAATGATCTCTTCAAGCTGACTTTGAATAAATTCTACAAACCAGTCATAAAGGGGTCAACAAAATTGATGAAGGAAGGGAAGCATGTTCTTCTTGTATTAGGTAAGGATTTGAGTCATACTTTTGGGTATTCCAGAACAACTTTCTCATCAAGGTATTGGTACAATGGACGTGGGTGGAATTCGGAGAGGAAAGTCACTGATTTTAAATGTAGAATTGTGCCATTGTATGCATTACAAAAAAGGAGCATCCGAGTAAAAAATAAATTTGAGGTCATTAGAAGTGTTGAAGACTTTGCAAGAAAGTTTCAAGGATCAGTGCCAGAAACGTTAATGACTTGTGAATATAAGAAAGAGAAAGTAACTTTATTTACTGTTGAAACGGAGGCAGAATTTATTGTTTTTACTAAAAAGACACCATTGGAAAAGTCTGAGTCCGCTGTTATTGAATTTGGATCTGAAATGATTGGGATGTTTAAGGGCCTTGAAAGCGCACCTTGGTTGACAGAATTAAATGATACATTCAAGGTTCAATTGTCCTCTTCTAAACTCAAAGCATCAACAAATGCTTCATGGGATATCCACGTATACAGCGAAGACATATCGGGTGATGAATTGTCTACTTCCAGTGAACTTGTAAAAAGAGTTAATTTGAACATTGAAAGCTTGAAAACGCCATCTGAATTGTGTACAAAGTTAAATGAGTTTGGTGTAGATTACCTTGATGCAGATGAATATCACTTTTCTTATGACCCACATAAGAAACGCATGATTCTAAAGGTAGGGAAGAACTCTCTTATCAAGCTGGATAGCGTGTTAACGACCACATTGGGATTCTCAAAATCAACTATTTATGAAGGTACATCAATAGGCGATACAGCCCCATCACTAGAGCGTGATATAAGTAACTTATACGTCTATTGTAACATTATTGAATATACAAGGGTTGGCGACATTGAGGCCCCACTTCTGCGCACATTTCCTCTCTCATCCGTAAGGAAGCAACTAATCAATCGAGAATTTTTTAACACAATGTATCTACCAATCAGCCGAAATTTCATCAATAGAATTGACATATCAATTCATGATGATGCAGGAGAAGTAGTACCGTTCTGTGGTGGTGTTACTGTTTTGACCCTACATATTAGGTCACGAGAATAAGGCTTTACGCTATTGTGACTTCCATAGTTATTCAATAGTCATAATGACAGGCATTTACAGTAGACCATCATATCAGAGCGGTTATCCCGTGTTTGTTGGAGGTAGACGACAAGTTGGAGGAGGCATATTTGGTGCACTAAGACGTATGGTTCTTCCAACACTCAAAAAGTATGGCGTACCAATCATGAAGCGTGTTGGAAGCAGGGCTTTAGATTTTGGTGCAAATGTTGCAGCTGATGCGCTTCAAGGTGAGGATATCGGTGAATCTATGAAAATGCGCGCGCAGCAATCTGCCATAGACGCATTAGATGATTTAACAAAGACGAGACGTACAGTTCGGAAGAAGCGTAGGAAGTCAAGACAAGTTGGATCAGGCCGAGTTACTAAGCAAAGACGCAGGAAAAGTAAAAAGCCGACTAGAGCAGCACGTTCTAAATCTAGACGTCGAGTGAAAACAAGAAAGCGCAAACGAAATTCCACAGCTACTAGAAACAAGTCAAAACGAAGGAAGACAACATATTTGTAGAGCTAATACGATGCAGAGTATCAATTCGGCTTTGTGTTTCTTCGATTCTCCCCCTCATCAGACAGACATCATCTCCTCAACAATTGTAGACATAGTCCCCACAACAAATATCGATGGTAACCAGCAGCCTATTCAGTTTGATATACCTGCCAATCCTCAAGATTATATTGACTGTCAATCCATTGATTTAGAGTTGTGTATACAAATTAAGAAGACTGATGGTACAAATATCGATTCATCCAAGGATAAAGTGGGATTAGCAAATCTTCCTATTGCCAGTCTGTTCTCAGATGTGTATCTAATATTGAATGACAAACAGATTGAAGGAGGGGATCGAGCATATCCATATGGAGCATATATACATACAATGACTCAATTTCAAAAGCAAGCTAAACAGTCACACTTGCAAGTTTCTGGGTGGTATGATGATCAGCAAGGGAAATTTGATGATGTCTCAAATACAGGGTTGAAAAGACGAATGGATTTAACAGCGGATTCAAAGGAATTATACTTGAAAGGACCCGTCTATCTTGATTTCCTTCGTCAATCTAGATATCTGCTATCACAGGTTAAAATGCAAATAAAATTTATTCGTGCAAATCCTGAGTTCGCGTTAATGGCTTTTGGAGCTACAAACTATCAAGTCAACATAAGTAATGCCGTGCTCAATGTAAGGCGAGTAACAATGAACCCGTCAGTCATCAACGAGCATGCGACAGGATTGAGGAAAAACAATGCAATATATCCAGTTAATCACAGTGTGTTGACAAACTTCACAATTGGTGCGGGATCATCCTCACATGCCTACCCAAATCTTTTTCCCACTGCAATGCCAAAGGCGGTGTATATCACATTTGTGGAAAATGAGGCATTCATTGGTGCTTTTGAAAAGAATCCATTCAATTTCCAACACTTTAATGTTAGCAAACTAGCACTCTATCAGGATGGGAAATTTGTATCTTGCAAAGCATATGAGCCTAATTTCAAAGATGGCAAATTCGCACGTGAATATGGTTCTATTTTCACCGCCCTCAACATGTTTAATACAGACGATTCAAATGGAATTACAATGGATATGTACAAGAATGGCTACTTCTTCATTATGTACAACCTCACAGCAGATGCAGATCTAGGTGGTGAAAGCGTAGGAGTTACAAAGCCTGGAAATCTACGACTGGAGGTATCATTTGAGTCACCTTTGAAGAAAACAATTACTTGTCTCATTTATGCTATCTATGATAGCAAAGTTGAGATAACAAGAATGAGAGACGTGACTGTCAGCTATCAGAGATGAGTAACTTAAGCAACATAGAAATCTTGAGGAAAATGAGGAAAGCTCATCCCTACTCCAAGACAATATTTCTCAATGTCTTTTCTAGAGATAATTTACCTGATTCAATTCCTTTCTATCCTTGTTCACTTATCATCAATACGGATACCAACAATCTTCCCGGAAAACATTGGATTGCTGTATACATCAATCGTTATAAAGTTGCCGAATATTTTGACTCTCTTAATCAACCTCGTTTACATGATATCGCATTATGGATGAACAGGTTTTCCTGGACTGTTAGGAAAGTGACATCGTTCCCACTTCAAAGTAATACATCTCTAATGTGCGGTGGCTATGTACTCTATTTTGTCAACGAGAGACCATTGAAAAATAACTGTAAAAGTGCTTTAGAACTATTTTCAAAAAACTGTGATAAAAATGATGTAATTCTTACTAAATATGTTGAAACAGTTTTGAAATAAAGTTTTATGTTGTATCATTAACTTGCTCTCTTTTTTTTCCAAAACAAGGGTTTATAAGGAAAACAAAAAACATGCTCATATTTCATTATCTATTCACATATATACAAAAAACATGTTCACATTTCATTATCTATCCACATATATACAAAATCTACAATTTGGTTTTCATGAAACATTTTTTCAAATCACATATGATGGGAGGCACATCACTTATGTCTTTAATGCCGGTTATCACAATCTTTCCATTATGGAACACATGAACATGATATGGATGCCAGTTAGTCAATTGAGCTGCTGGAAATAACTCCACTTCATAAGTTAGATTATGTGATGATGTAACTTTACGGAAATCATAGTGATAGTGTAATTCACATAACACGGTCATTGTCTTCACTTTCCAATCAGATAATGAATCACCAAGTAAATGTTCCAAAGTTAAGTGTAGATATGAGAGATCACCCTCCATGACCCTTCCAATACATTGGATTGTTCCATTTGGAAAGAATAGGATAGTGAGAGATCTATCCTTCCTCTGAATCCTCCATGTTAACATTGAGGGTCTTCCAAGATGTAAGCTCGTTGTCGGCTTCAATTTGCGTTTTATCAGTAACCATTGTTTTCGGTTGGGTATATTCCTCTCGATCTCTTGTAGATTGAGTTTTGACTTTGCTTTTGTAGTTAACATCCGATTTACAACTTCCAACCGTTTGATGTCCTCCATCTTTAATGAATGACGTTATCTGTGGTAGTATCTCCCTTGTAAAGGTTTCCCATGTGACGTCACTGAAACGAAAAAATCGATATTCAACATCTTCACGTTTTGGTGAACAGACGTATAGTTTGACTGATGAATCACACTTTATCCATACCTTGTCATCGAGAGGAATCTTGATCCGAGTCTTATGGTTGTCAATGAGATCCGCAAAGTCTTTCAGTGAAGGCAATGAGTCAATACTAATGCAAACGCCACGATGTTTTCGATCACTATTTGCTATTGAATGACGAAATGCTATTCTTTTAGAATTTGTTATGTGAACGTTTTGAACGTCACTAAGTTTCCATGTTCTAATGTAATGAGGCATGTTCCGAAAGCTATGTTTCAAATTTAAGTTTAATGTTTGCCTAAAGTTTGTTATTTTATTAGCTCAACATATCGGAATGATGTTGAGTACAAATTCTTCACATATTCATTCACATTAGGACTACCTATTTATTAGTAATCATTTCTACATATCGGAAAGATGTAGAAATTTCAATTTTAGTAAGACTACTTATGTATTAGTAAGTGTTGCTACATGTCGGAAGATGCAGCAATCGCAAGATCTATTACAAGTGGAATATTATATTGTTTTTATTTAGACTTATTCTACATCACCTGTGACAGGAAGGCATCTCCTTCTCTTCGACGGTGGGGGAAGACCTAGGCTATAGTGTCCATATGGTAATGATAAATTTTTATCCAGCCAACAGCGCTTATCCTCCCAAAGTGAAAGACCTCGCTTCCTAAATGATTTTGTGCTAACTATGTGATTTTTTGAATTTATAATTGTCATATCTTCAGTTGTATCATTCTCACTATAATAGACACTCCTATAGTCATCATGTTTCAATTTTTTAACTGCTGCTCTCTGAATTCCTTTTGCACGTTTGATGCTATGATTCGTAGAGTCTAGATATTTCATGGAATACATTTTCGGTTTTAGTAGGATCATTTCCTCAAGCAACTTTCCAGCACACTCATCCTTAAAACAACCTAATCTAGCTTTGTTTGTAGTTGAGTATAGTCGGTGATGACTGTCATAGTTTGAAGAGTCAAACTTTTCACCGAAGTATAGAAGTATATCTTCCAGACGGACAGATGGTGATGTGTATAAACATAGGAAGAAACTATCGGTATCACCTCCACAAAGTCGCGTTCTATTTATCAGTGGACATCCTTTTAGATCATTGTAATATAATTGATACATTTCCAACTTACTATAGTCAAGTACTGCTTGACCAACATATATTAATTTATTTAAAACTATTGAAGGTTTGTACATTTCCATACCAACCAGATCTTCATCAAATATTTTGTGTTGAACATAGAGAGGATGATTTGACAATTTCAGTAGTTGTTTCTCATTGTTGACTAGTTTAAATTTTTTCCTTCTCCTTACATTTTCCATTGTTTTACCATATAAAGAATTATTTTTCAATTTGTAGAATGACTTTTCGAAGTCAGTGTTTGATTGAGCCCTCTTTTGAGAGTTCATATCAATGTATGTTTTTAACCAAGGCTTTTGTGTGAATTTTATGCCACTATGAATCTTCTTGATTCTCATGCCCATGCTCAAGTAAAATTTTAAAATTGAATAGTGGACTACATAATTTTCCCTATCAAATTGATGGAGCAGAAGTTTCTTGATAGAAGAAAAATGTGTATTTGGTCTTACTTTTTCATATAGATTTTTCATATAGTGTGAAAACATTCTCTTTTCAATCATCTGCATTTCTGGAGCTAATGGGAAATCGGCAGTGTCATCATGAATGGCTGCAGGATACTCTAAATCTAAATCAAAAATGTAGCCGATTTCACCATCATCATCTATATTTTGAACATTTTCTTCATTTAAAAAATTATCTAATTCACTTTCATTCAACCATTTGAAATTTGAGTGGGTAGATTCCTACTGAGTGAAGAACCGTAAAGGTTATTAACATCTAAGTAGGTCAAATGTCGACTTTCATGTATATTATTTCCTAATTCTTCAATGCGTGCACGCGCTCGGTGAATGTTGGTGAAAGTCATACCCCCTCTAATTCCTCGTTCAAATAGATTGTACATATTTTCATCTTGTATGTAGTGTGGGGGATCATTGGAAGAGAAATTTAGTGCTGAGGTAAAGCTAAGATGTGGGAGACTGACAAAATGTACAGGGTCGACTTCATCCTCACGTTGACTCAATGCTCTAAACACTTCAAATATGTCTGCCAACAATAAAACATCTAACTTCAGATATGCCAGCATGTAATCACCAAATGTGCTACAATTAAATTCAATCCACGCCTTGTTAGCGTGTTCATATTCACTATCGGAACAGTGCTCACGAGTAAGATCATTATAGAATTCAAATTGTGGTGGTAGACAGTCTTCCGTCAACGTGTTTAAGTTTTTGAAGTATGAATATGGAAACACTCCCTTCTGATATAAAACATTATCACTTAATTGTGGAAATTCTACCCTTAATGTCTCTACATGCTCATACGTTTGCAAGCCCTTGGCTAATTCACTCAAGGATGCACTTAGAAATTGATATGAGTCTAAGAATTTTAGTTTAAAGTATACTGTCTTCCCTTTGTATTCATTTACAGGGACACTGGCGGATAAAGTTATATATTTTTCAGCAGTTTGCTGCTACAACATCTAATTTCCAAGACTTCATTCTTCCAATCGCTTTATAGCAAACGATGTGGCTATCATAATTTTTAAAATTGTGGAAAAATATGGGGAGCTCCCGTCTGTTAAGTCTTAACCGGAGATTGCATTTCCTACATAATGTTTGCCTATATCGTCCGGTGATATGATCATGATCACGAACTTTTATGACTTGATCGCTGAATTTTGATTTACATTTGTTGCAACATTCTGCATTCTCGTGGCGTGCTTTTTCATCCGCTGACAGTGACATTGGCTGCCTAGTTGTTGCACATTGGTTGTCATATAAGTCTTGGGCTACAGTTTCTAAGTGGTGCAAGAAACTAATAATGCAATTTTCTCCCTCAAAGAGGTAATACTTGTTTTCAAATTTTGATTGAAGGGCATTATGCCAGACATGATAAGCTCCAATAGCCGCAGGTTTATGTATTTTATTATCAATGTAGCACTCTATATCTGCATAAATTACTAAAGGAGGACTTAGTTGATATTCCATGCTACTTGTTAGTACTTTTAGATCTGTCGGCATTTTTTCTATTTGTGCTTTTCCTCGAATGCAAAACTGGAAATGTCGTTCTAGTGTTGTCTTATATGTGAATGACTGAGTGCATCTTTCGCAGAAGTATTTATGTCTTTTTAAAGTTCTCCTATACAATCTTGACAGCTTTGGAATTCCACAATAGTGTGCTGCTCCATTGTTTAGAATTAGCAAAATATTAACCGTTTGCCTACCAGTAAAGTTACTATTGTAACGAACACCTTTGAGTCCATTTTCATAAAAGTGAATGTTAATTTTAATATCATTATTTTTCTCAAATTTTGGAATATCTTTGATTGATACTGGTGTGGAAATGCCTTCCATATTTAGCTCAGATGTCCACTCACTATATGATTTTACTTCATTCCTTGAATAAGGTACTTCATTATAATGCAATATTGATAAAACTGCATATAGGAAGCAATCATTTGCATTTGAATTAACATTAATGACAGCTTTAGAGTTTTTTAACTTCTTTGGTAGAGGAAATGATTGTCCACCTGACAGTATTGGACTTGTTATTACATTGAACTCTATATTTTGTACATCATCTATAATCCAATTGCTACCCTTTTTTGTGAAGGCTTCAATATGATTTATTAGACTATTTAGATGATCCTGAAACCAAGCATCATAGTCATAAATATAGTTTGAGGATGATGAGGTAAAGTGTGCGAGAAAAGTTTCTTCTTCTTGAGGATTAGAACGGACATAACGAATTTGTGCAATCAGACGACCGCGCAATTGATAGCTCCTTAGTAAGTCAGACACTAAATTCCCTAACATGGAACGCATGCTTTCTAAGAATGATGTTATGTCCACAGTAGGTGTTGTTGGCGTGATATCATACACACGTGCATGACCATTGAGTGCGCTTTCACTGAGACTAACAGTTCCATAGTTATTATACATATTCATCTCACTATTTGTGTTATGTACATTCATATGCTGTCGAAATCTACTTATAGAGTTATACGTTTTGCCACACCGAGAGCAGTATTGCATAAAGTTTTGTATGTTAGTTGAAGCGCTGGTTGTTGGCTTAGAAGTAGATCTATTTTGATTATTTGAATTTGACTCTGTTATGCTATCATTCGGTTTATTATTGCATACAAGTTTATGTCTCTTAAGATTATCCATCCTATTCGTCTTATATGGACACTTGCTACATTGATACGTTTTTCCTAACTTACAAAATTTTTCATGTCGTTGCAAATTGCCTATGAGAGTGAACACTTTTCCACACTTGGTACAGACAACCATGATTATTGATGAGGATTGAAATTAGCAAGCCCTTATATACATCTACCATCTAATGACGTCAGCGTCATCACCAGCCAATACCATATGTTCCGATCTGTTGTAAAGAGAAAAAACATAAAATTTCAACAATTTTTTTTTTCAAAATAGAAGAAAAAAGAAGTAAAAGTAATGAAGTTATAGTTTGACGCATTTAACAATGCCACTATGATAAAGTTTTAGGTGACTGCAGCTGTCACTACAGCCACCCAAATCGTCCATCCTTGTAAGGCGCACTTTTCTGATCCCATTTTGGGAACAGTCGAGGTGGACAAGTGTCTCTTTATTGTGCTGTTGACTGGTGGTTACTTGGGAGGCCAACAGGAGGTTTGATTGAGTAATATTTCTTAGAGACTCAATCAAACCTCTATTGTCCTCCTTCAACTTAGCCTCGCGGGCCTCAGCCTCCTTTAGGCGCTCTTGGCAACGACGGAGTTGCACCTCAACGTCTTGTACCTCTTCTGCTGTCGCGTCGAGATCCACATTATACTGCCGGACAGGGAGAGCAGCTGGAGGTGCGGGGGCAGCAGCGTGAGGGGAAGGATCTGCGGCTAGGATCGGAGAGGAAGGATCTGCGGCTGGGATCGGAGAGGAAGGAGCTGCGGCTGGGATCGGAGAGGAAGGAGCTGCGGCTGGGATCGAAGAGGAAGGACGCAGTGGAGATAACGGTGCCAGTGTCATCATGGGCGATAAAGGAAGGCGCACACTCCAGCTCGGAGAAGCCCGGATGTGGCTGAACGAGACCTCCTCCTGAGATGCACACATCGCGGAGTCCTGTAATCGAAAGAAACAATTGTTTATCATCTATTTAGCATTTTACCATTGATGAGATATAAAAGTGAATTTCTCTTACCTCCGGCTGGATTGTGACCTTCTGATCGGTTCCAACCTCTGTCTCACGGGGCAACGAGTCATTCTAAAAGATAAATCAATCTATTACAAACAAAAAACATATTTTAATAGAAAATTCTGTACTCATGCAGTTGACCAACTTTGATACTTACATTTGTAACAGGATCATCATCCTCATCGGAAGAAGATGTCGGGGAAGAAGTCGCTGACGACGTTTCCTCATCAGATGAAGTCGCTGACGAGGTTTCATCGTCCTCTGATGAAGACTCCCGAATCGAATAGGGCTTTTCTTCATTGTCTTCCACCGATGTACTTGTCGCTGGCGTCGAAAGGAAACTGCGATGCTTCCTGAGGGACAGCGATCGCACAACCTGCAGAGAAAAATAATATAACATGCTCGCAACTCATTGACGAAGTATGTATGTTTTTAAAAATACTTGATGCATTTTCAGTTATTGTTGACTGAGACCTATGTAATGACACTTACGGGACTCGAAGGTAGTCTGCTCCTCGGTGAAGATAAGCGCGGAATTTTCGGGCAGCCTTGAACACTGGGAAACAGCTGAAAGTAGGAAAAATTCATGTTTAATTTCACATTGAGAACTAATAAATAACTGAAATGCTTACATTTCGCAATTTTTCGGCCACTACATCCTCATTAGTCTTTGTCGGGTGAGGTAGCTCACTCTGAAATGTTTAAGCAATGTTGATTTACTTTATGTATAGAAATAATTAAATTAGTCAATAAATACTTACATCTTTAGCGAACAGTTTCTTCTGAACCAACACCTTGGCTCTCTTCGGTGGGGGCATCAGTACATCCTGAAATGTTTTACAACATATAATCATTTCATACATAATGAAGTAGTATTTTTTTATTTTTCTGCTGTGAGCCAGTTATCCGTTGAAACTAGCATGTAGAATTGATGGCACTCACCTCACAATCACTAAAAGTCTCATCGATGAACTCCCGAGACTTAGGAACTTTCCTCTTAGGAACTCGCGACTTTTGAGGCTTATCCTTTGGAGCAGGTTCATCCAACTGGGAAAGCACGCCTTCAGTCGGTCGATCCTTCCCAAAAAGACGCTCCAACTTCTTCTCAACTTTGGAGGTTAAGTTAATCCCCTTTCTCCCATTTAGTTGAGCACAAGGGGTGTGCTTGGTAATAAATGCTTTCGCGGAGTCACTATTCACCTTTGCATCGCTCCTTTCATACCTCTTACACGTGAGGCAGTAGAGGTACGTGCAGTCCTCTCGGAAGGAGCATTCCTTATGCCCGCTTTTGTTCGCATGTCGAACGGGCAGTTGGCAAGTCTCACAGAAGTGGAAGATGAGACGTTGCCGTGCGATGCTTTCTTGTCGAACCATTTCTGTAGAGGATAAAAAAATTTTATTATAATTTAATCTCTTTTTAAATGAGAAATCATTTATGTACCATCTTCAAACCTTTATTAAGTACTAGATTAATATTTGACAAATCTTAAGAAGAAATAAAATTTCAAGTTGAAATTGAAACCGAAAGTCGAAAGTTTAATTTTCATTCGAAAACGGTTTGCTCATAGAAAGAGTTGAAATTTACAAGTAGCTGTCTTGAAATTATTTAATTTCGAAATTAATTTAATGAAATTAAAGTGAAATTTCGAAAATTTCAACCAATCCTCAATTTGTTTAATTAAACAAGCTTGAATTTTATACATCTGTTAGCAGATGACAGACTGAATATTTAAAATGGATGAAGGCTTTATTTAGGTATCTTTTTATTTATTTACAAACTGTGAAAATCTTGTTGATTCAAATACACTTACATTTAAACTGATATATTCATGTCTCTCGCTCAGTGACTTAATATAGGATGAAAAATTAAAATAAAAAAACATGGTTAATAATATAACATAAAGTGTTCCTATCCTAAAAACCCAAGCTTCTATATTTAAAGCTATTTGGTTATAAAAACTTAATAATGTTCCTACTCCCGAATATCCTATAAAGTAGCAGAACATGACAATGAAACTCACTTTAGAATTGTAATAAGAACCGGAGAACGGAGGAACGAAGAACGACATCTGTTATGGACACTAAATAATTTGAAAATGAGTGAAAATTCGTTGTGTGCAACTTCTTTATATATGAAATTGACAAAGCAACTATGAACAAAGACCTTATGACATCACATCTTGGAATTGGTACGGTTAAACAAAATTGATAACTCAAACAAGAATTGGAACAGCTGGTTTATTTTTAACCTTAGAAATGGAAGTGCCATCATATGTGTTGAAAGATTTCTACATGTAAACAGTAGAGTGAATTCAAAGTAATATGAACTGATGGACTGATGTATTATTTGATATACATGTTATTATTAATAGTCATATAATGATTCATATTTGAAGTTATAAAACGTGTGGTTTGAATAGAACATTAAGATTTGAATTAAGCGCTAAATTTCGAAAATTCAAATTTCGCGCCAAAATTCGAATAATCAAATTTAAAGATTTTTTCGAAAATTTGAATTTCGCGCCAAAATTCAAATAATCAAATTAAAATACTAGGTTAGGGTTAAGGGTTAGGGTTAAGGTTAGGGTTAAGGTTAGGGTTAGGGTTAAGGTTAGGGAAGCAAGAAGAGTATCTATGGCACCCGGAACCCATGGGTAAATAAATTTTCGAGTGCGCGAAGCGAAGCGCACTCGAAAATTTATTTACCCTATAATCCGAAAAATTTCGAGGGCGCGAAGCGCCCGAGAAATTTTGAGGCCCCCCCCCCGCCGTGTATGAAGTGTATGAAGGTCAAAGGTCAAGATCAGGTCTAAGGTCAAGGTCAAGTGTAGAGGTTTGTATATTATGGTCATTTTTGGTTGTAAAACTTTAACTTTGAAAATTTGTAAACTTAGTCATTTTTGTAAAAAAACTTGGAATTTTTCAAGTTGCATACAGATGCATACAACTAGGATTTTTTCATCAAATGGGTACATACAATATATCATTCGAATGCTCTTTTCATGCTGATTCTAATGGTGTATTGGATGACACATGTATGACATATAACTAGAGAGCTACATGTCTTTAAAGAATGGGCTAAAAACTTAGTGAATTTAAAAATCTAACATTTGTCTGCTTGCATACAGTTGCATTCAACTAGGATTTTCCCATCGAATAGGTACATACCTTATATCATTCTAAAGGTCTTTTCATTCTCATTCTTATGGTGTCGTGTATGACACATGTATGATATCATCCTGGACTGCTACAAGCATTTTAAAATTAACAACAACTGTTTCTTTAAAAGTTATATGTTCCTATTTATTTCAAGTTGAAGTCTTCATACTTGATTTTTTGTTTCAATTCAGTTATTGAACATCATTAATTGTAGATAGTTATTCCCCTTTCCCATTCAGACCTTAATTGAAGACCGATTTGTGAAATGATAAAACAAGTCTGTTCATATATACAAATAAATATTAAATAAAGAGATTAAGAAAAAACACACTAAATGTCATCAAGGTAAGGAAAGGGTACAAGTTTTTTCAAGTCCACTTGCACATGGATCCTGGTCTTCTTGGGCGCACAGGGACAGCGACGTGGTGTGTCAAGGTCGATGACCGAAAATTCGAGAGCGGTTGTGAGGTTCCGCTCGTTCGGCTCCATCCTCATGAACACCCGTTTGGTGTGATACTTTTTCGGGGCGTTCTTGACTTTGACCGTGACCCGTCCATAAAGTGGCGTTCGCATGGACTTCTTATTCATGTGACGCATCGTCTCAATTGATACGTCACTATCCTCATCACTCGAGTAGTCGGGCGATGCAGGGGCTTGGGTGAACACCACCGGCTCGTTTGGTGTTGGCGATCGCTCCATCGGAGATTGGGGAGGTGTACTGGTACGTTCCACTGGCGAAGTGGTACGATCAGCAGTACCGTTCTCAACTGCGGCTTTCTGTTTGCGATCCATTATGACTTGTAGATTTAAAATAATTGTAACTTGTAAACGTGAGGATTAGAACCTTTGATAAGAATTGGTACAAACCTCGGACTTATATACTTTTTAAACAAAGGAAATCCTAACAGCCAATCAGAGAGGTACCGAACTTCCCTAAAGAATATATAGAACTATATAAAGGATGACATTGTTCCAAACTGTTAAGTACTTATCCTCAACGTTCCATAACAAGAAGCATGTCCTCAAAACCACTATTTTATTTTCAAAATGACAGCCAAGTCATTATGGGAGGTCAGTTGGACATGAACATGCATCTGTCTTGCGGCTGCAAAGTGGCCCTGTGGAAGACCTTGACTGTCTCTGCACTTCAAAGGCGGAATGGACTACCGGTGAAGTGTCCGGTACACGAATGTGACCATGACTTTAGTAAAAATCCGACATTCCATGAGTGGTGTGATGACTTCTTGAAGATCATGGAGTCGCCTGAGGGACGTGATTTGCACCCGTCATTTATTTTTCACGCTTAAATTAAACTTACATTGTAAATCTCTTGTCTTTTCATTTTAAACATAGTTCTGGAATTGGTTTTCTTATTGGGGAGCAACTAAATCATAACTGCACAGTAAAGTTTCACATCTAAATAGTGCTACATTAAAAATAATTGTCACAATAGTCGCAATTGAGCAAACCCATTCAAAATCAAACAACGGACGTCTATCGGTACGTACCCAAGTGCTCAGAACCAAACCACACAAGTTCGATCATAGACGTTCCGAAACACAGTGTACCAAACACATGTACCTATCCAGTAAAACAGATCTCATACAAGTTCCTATTGATAACACTGAATTATACATGTACCTATCCATGTGCCTATCGATAACTAAAGTATACATGTACCTATCCATGTACCTATCCATGTTCCTATTGATAACACTAAACTTTACATGTACCTATCCATGTACCTATTGATAACACTAAACTTTACATGTACCTATCCGTGGCAAGTAGGGCACAGTTTTCACTACTGCTGTCAAATCTGTAAATGTCTACCTAAGTTCAAATGTAGTGATAAATACGTAGTATATAGGTACACCTGTAATAAATGTGGAGAATGCTACATTGGAAAGACTGTAAGGAAATTCTCCACTCGGCACGCAGAACATAGACGTGCAATTATTAATAAGTCTGTATCCAGCGCTCTCTATGAGCATAATAAAAATAAACAAATAATCTAGGTAGCATCGAGGATTTTCAGGTCGATTTCATTGCTAAACTGACGAACACTCAAGACACAACATTCACTGAAGCAAAAGCTATTACACACTTGAAGCGAACAATCAATAGAAGACATGAATATTACTACAGTCTGCCCTCTCACTTTGATCACCTCACATTCAACAAGCAACACAATTCTTATTATCATTCACTTCTTTATATATCTTCACGCCGAGTTTTGCAGACTGCCATTTGACCATCGACCGTAAGAAGGCGCTGGACGCCGAAGGCCCGTCACGCTGTGCGACGTGTAAAATTATAACTTTTTACTTTCGACCAATAAATTATATCGAGTCAGAAACTCTCTTTACTTGCCTGTGAAATGCATCGCCTGACTCGCAAACTAGTCAACTGTGTCTAGTTAACCTTAGTCGTAGGCTCGATACCGACCAGCCGCACATCTTTTGAATGGCAATTTGATCCATCATTTATTCATTGTTGTTAATCTCTCTCACTCACTCACTCACTCTCTAGCATGCAGAAAGTATTTGAATAGTCGAATGAACTGAGCTGAGTGATATTCTAGGGTCAGCCCTGCCCAGATGCTTGCACTTTAAAACCCGCCCGCAGCTAAAACTAGCTCGACCAACATCGAAAGTATGATAAACAACTGTTTTTGGAAGTTTGGGAGATGTTTATAACGAATTTAAGTACATTCAATTGCTAAAACGAATTTTTCGGTTGTTTAGGAAAGCCCGACACGCTAAGGGTCACTCCATAGATGATCTTGAATCGTAATTAATTCGAAATTAGTAGCAACTACTGTTTTCGAATTTATAAGATTTCAATAAAAACTGGTCACTGACTGAAAAATCTAAAATCAATTTTTCGGTAAGTTTACAGAAAGGTACAGAAATCCAAGTTCATTCATTTGATTATTCAGGAATTCAAATTTCAATTAAACAATCGTTCAGTAATTCCAATCTTAATCAACTGATTGCTCTAAAATTCAACTTCAATCATCATTATCTGATAGCCTAGAAATCCAATTGCTATTAATTGATCGATTAGTTTTCCAATTTCATTTAACTGATTGCTCAGTACTTCAAATTGCAACTGATTGCTTTGAGATCCATTATCAAATAATTGATCGACCAGCTATTCAAACTTCTGTTAATAGATTGCTCAGTACTTCAAATTTCAATTGATTGATTATAAATCCACTTTCAATTATTGCATTGCGCTGAACTACGATTTCAATTGATTGGTTGCTCAATTATTCCAATTTGTTTGATGGATTGAAAAAAGAAATCAATATTCGATAATCAATGCTAATTGGGAAATGATAGTAGCATGCTCGCAACATAGTTATTAAACTTTAAGATTCTCCATGATTTGTTTAATCACTGTACTTTGAACATTTCACGGATTTGCATAAGTGACTTGCCTACTTGAGCAAAAGTTGAAAATATATGCTTCTTGAAAATTCCAAGTCAACTGAAAGTCTGAGAGAGCCTCATTATCACTCAACGAAATAATCCAGACACGTGGCAATATTCTAAATCAGTCACCCCTCCAGCGCATTCCCTAACACAGAACTCCTGAGTGTAGAACTGACGGATGCACTAGCAAGATTTCCCCTCATTGTGTGTGTCAGTGTGTTCCTCACGATCGTAGCATAATTCAACCAGTCACTGATCGATCTGACTTGGCGTTTCCAGAGAGGCACGCACGTTAGATTTGCTGCGTATACTGGAAAGCAGCAGCAGCGGTTACTATCATCGCTGTCATTGTATCATCGTCTGTGTCCAGCCTGTGACGCTTTTGTGAGTGCGCACTGACGACCAATCTATTCGAAACATTTCCTCACTCACGTGAACTCGCAAGCCAGGCAACAAAACATTTCATTAGAGCGTTCACAATCGCAATGGCGTCATCCCACACAGCAGTCAGCGGCGTAGATTTAATAGTGAAGACCGAATCTCAGAATGCAGATTTCGACGATATTTCAGTGAAAACAGAATCTCACAGTGCTGTCGACGACTTAGTAGTGAGGAGTGAGTCCCAGAATGCAGTCGGCGTCGAAGACTTTGTAGTGAAGAGTGAATCCCAACATGCTGTCAGCATCGACGATATTGCAATGAGAACTGAATCTCAGAGTGAAGTCACCGTCGACGATATTTTGAAGAGGACTGAGAAGAGATCTCGCGAAGAGATGATGCGAATAGTGAAAAGTGACCCCCCTCGCCCAATCTTGACAATCCAGCAAAACGTCAAAAAATGTAGGAGAAACTTCCAATCCTCGTGTTATTCTCGACATCCGTGGTTGGCTGGGTGTCCCATACGAAACAGATTGTTTTGCTTTCCTTGCCTCCTCTTCTCTTCCGACCGAAGCACCGTATGGACAGCGACAGGATACAATGACCTCAGCAACTTCAGCAAAGCCTCCAATAAGCACGAAACGGCCCAGGGTCATATCCGGAGTGTTATTCTGCAGAGATCATACGGTCGGAATCCGACTGAGGAACAAATGAGAGATGACCGTGAAATTATGCGTAAAACTGAAGAAGCTAAGAGAAATCGTGACATAATGAAGCGATTTATCGACGTCACATGTCATCTTATCAAGCAAGAACAAATTATCGGAGGGCCTGCAGAAAATGTGAATTGTGTGAATCGCTCGAACTACGTCGAATTATCTTCACTTCTCAGTGACTACGATTTACTCTTCCGACAGCATTTGTCAGAGGCAAGTGAATTCAATGATTTATCAAATAATCTTCAAAGTGATCTCATCAGCAGTGTTTCAAGGATCGTGGAAGAACACATTATTGAGGAAATTACCAAGTGTGACATGTTATCCATAGAGATGGACGAAACAACTGACTCATCATCTAATCATCGGATATCTATCATATTTCGATTTGTGAAGGATTCTGTTTGTGTTGAAAGATTTTACGGTTTCATAATTGTCGGTGATGAGCGCTCTGCTTCTGATGTTGCTGGGAAAGTTCTTGATATTTTGGAAAGTCTGAATGCAATAAATAAATTGGTTGCACAAACTTATGATGGCGCGTCGATCTTATCTCCAGCTGAGAATGGAGTTCATGCCGTTATAAAAGAACGGTGTCAAAGTGCCTTTTTCGTTCATTGCTATGTTTATAATTTAAATTCAGTCATTTCTCAGAGTCTTTCTATCTACGAAGAAACAATTCACTTCTTTCAAACAATAACTGGATTGTCCTCTTATTTCAAAAAATCGCCTAAGAGAGCAAGCTGTTTGGAAAATTTAGCAAATAAAAGATTATCAAATCTTTTGACATTACAAACCTTTTGGCATTCAAAATCAACGATAATTTCTGTTTTGTATGAAAATCTTCCTTTGTTTCACAAGTTTTTCCAAAACCTAATCGACAAACCTGGTGGCTGGGATCATGATAGCCTCAATAGAGCCCAAGGATACAAGAAAGACCTACATAACTTCACATTTTTGTATTTGCTCAATTTTTTCAAGCAATTGTTTACTTATACGGATATTCTTATCCAACAGGCGAGTGATTCATTGCCAGAGAGAACAATGTCTTCCATTCGAGGTCTGATTGATAAAGTTCCTTCAATCTATCATGAAACTTGCTTGAAAGCTGGTCCTCCAAAGCCCTCAGGAAATAAAGATCTGTCCTTAGAAGGATTTCAATTATTGTCCGAAAAGATCTTGGACACTGTTCTATCACAACTGAACAACCGTTTCCTCAATGAAATGCGCAATTTCCAATTTGTCGAATTACTAAACGCAAATAAGTATCAAGAATATCGCACATGTTTCCCAGAAATGCGGCTGCAATTTCTAAAAAATTTGTATGATTCTTTATTTGATTTTCATTGTCTAAAAACCGAGCTGACTATTCTATATTCTACTCCCCAATTCAGTGGCAAAAGTGCGCAGGCATTATGTGAGTTTCTATATCGCACCAAACTTACTGATGTTTTGCCTCAATTATATAAGTTGACCAAATTGTGCTTGACTATTCCCATCTCTAAATCCGGAGAATCAACATCGTGTCTAAAGCGAATTAAGCATTATTTGCGATCGCTGACGTCAAACGAGTATCAGAGCGATATTTGTCTTGTGACTATTGAGAAGGCTCTCCTCTGTGATTTGAAACTCAAACCAGGATTTTACGATCGTGTGATCGACATTTTTGTAAAGAAAGAAAAGCGGATCAACTTGATGCTTCGATGAGATTTTATTTTGTACTTCCTGATTATTACAAGAATATGTGATTACTATAAACACTTTTATTCAATGGTATTAAAGTTTGAACAACTGCTATATATCAGGGGAAAAGTACTCTTCAAATGTAATTCCGCGGAATGATCAAATATACATTTTAAAAATCTAAAAAAATTCAGCTGCCAGGGCCTTGTTCTCATACAATGTCAAACATCGGCAAAAAGTGTAATTATTATCTGTCTCCGTGCATGTGATGTAGATATCCTAAAGCTTTATTTGACATGCAAAGCAGATCACTGCCCGCGCGGGAGATAACATCCAATGCACTGGAAGAGCATAATCTATGCCAATAATGCATGATTTTGTGAGGTTTTCAATGTCCACAGGTTGAAAAGTTCCACGAAGCAGGTAACTATTTTCCTGATTGGATTTTTTAAAGGGAAATAACTATATTTAAAGATAATGGCTTTTAAGTCTGAAAATTGGAAATTATTAACCTGGTGGAGACTTCTATGGAAAAAGTCATGTAGTGTAACAGATAATGCACAGATTTCTTCGGTCATGTTTTGTCATAATAACCTCAAATCTATGCATTGTCTATTACATAAGTGGATAATAGTACACTTTCTATGGTATTGTTAATTTCTATGATAATGACTGATCTTGTCCATGGTCCATGATGGAGTCCATGTCTTGTCCTACTTTAGTATAGACAGGATCTGTGAATAGATATTTTCACTATTGATCAAGCTAAATTTCTACTCAAATACTCTTGATAATCATAGACATGTCAATTACAATCTGTCCTTTATCATCATAGCACGTCGGCAAATATAATTCTCTACGCAACTCGTACATGAGATTGCTTCATCATAGCATTCGAACTACGGGTTCAGGCATTCAAAATATCTAGCTCGTGGAATGCTTTAAAGTAGCAATCATGCACTAGTTGCGTGAATAACTAATTCCTGGATTTTAATCTATTAGCGGGGAAGAAGGGTGTCTAATTTATTGAAACTGTAAAGTTTGCGAGAAGGGGCTCCATGTGCTTCCTCTCCAATTATTCTGTTTTATTTGCGGACATGAATCTTTTATCTCCTCAACTGCTTAACCACTGGGTCATGAGATTATTGCATATGTATTGATACAATTCCGGAGAAACATGGAACCACAGAATGCTCTCCATTTGTTTTTTATGATTGGGAAGAACCAAGGAGATCTGTTAAATTATGTTGAAATATATCGTGAAATAAAACGATCAGTTAGAAATTTAAGTAAGCTGATGGCGGCTACACTTGAAAGTCCACGACTCGATTCGGTTCCATTTGTTCGAGCCGATTAGCCGGGGCTCATTGGCTTCATGCTTGTGGTTTGGTCCCTTTCATTCAGGCCGAGTAGAATCAGATCGAAGTAGATTATACGCCCGCGAGTAAAGCAGCTCTTTCTGTGCAAAGTGCAATCATGGTCAACTTCGATGCATGGGTAAATAATGAGTAAGTAATATCAATACTGGAAGTGCTACTGCTGCATTGTGCGTAATTAGAACAGATCCAACAAGTATACATGTGGAAAATGGAAAGGTGAGAAGAGTAAGAAAACAAAGGCTAAAAGGATTTCAAGGCCAAGGATATGCTGAGAATATGTTTCATCGAATAATAGCGATTCCTATTCTCTGTTTGAGAAAGAAATGTTCGCGTTTATCACCAGTACTCTCAGAAATCTTCTAGCTAGAAATGCGGAACTGGAAATACGGTTGTGTCTGGTCCTTTACACAATCATGTACTTTAATTTGCAACTGCCAGGATGCCAGCGACAATTATTGAGATAAAGAACCTAATACATGAATGTAAACGAAGCTTTATATTCAGATGATAATATCGAATGCGAGGCGTTTTGATCTTACGATAACAGTGGGTAATTAAAGCCTGCGTCTAAATGTTTTGTTAACTTTTTTACTCATCCCTGCCCCCACTCAAGGTACAAAGCCATACTAGCAAGCTAGGGGTGAGGCAGCCTTCACACACTCTTAACTCTCACCAGGGTAGGGCTAGCTGCCTCTAGTGATAGTGGTAGTATCTCTCGAGGCAGACAGACTCGAACCTTCTGCAACCCCGTACCGAGACGTGGCCCTTAACCGACTGAGCTATCCTACCACCTTATAATGACATCATTCAGCAACATAAGCAGCATCGCATCTAAGCCAGCTTCATTTGTCTGAACTCATTAGTACAACATCTAAGACTCAAGCTAATGCTGATGGACCATTTCATATGTTACTAGGATACGCTCTACCTAATCAAAGCCCATTCTCCTCACGCCTATTCTCAGAAAGTAGCCCGGGCTGCGATAGACGCAATTGTCGAATTTTCATCACTACAAGTAAACTGGAGAAAAGGCAAAGTAAAAAGTTGATTCAGAATCAATGTACATGTAGTAGCCTACCAAGTAGAAGAAATATTTATCAACAAAATTACGTGCATCCATACAGCCTGAACTCTCCACAAAGACTATTGCGAGCTTAAATCAAGATTGCATGTGTATAAAATGAATAATTTTTCAGCAATAAATCAATAATACATTTATGCAGCAATAGTACAACTTAGTCTAGGAGCTATCAACAGTGCCGCCTATAAAAGAACTGTGAGGTGATATTAAAGCCGTAAGTATTTCGACTCTGCTACAACAGACCACACCTGCAAACGGCAGACGTTTTATCATAATCTCGAGCAAGGAAGATTTGGGAAGTGGAATGGATGGTTGGTACTTCGAGTATCTACGAAAGGGCGGTCCTAAGTTGCAGAATTTGTGCGCAGCTTTCCAGGAGCCCACCCGAAAGTGCCCGAAAATTCTCGAGGTCAAGAGTACGGACCAGCGTTCATCAACTACCCAGATTGTGATAATAATGAATCAACAACTTCAGACAATTAATTGTGAAAAGTATATTTCAGACGTTAATAAGATCTTTTAACATTAGCAGGGATGGTCCGATTGCCAATTTATCACATCACAATAACGAATTTTTCACATTTTCATACATCACAAAGCAACGAGTTTTTCACATTTTCTCATATAACAAAGCAGCGAATTTCTCACATTCTCTCACATCAGCCATAAAAATGAACAAATGTGTTTGAAACAAGAATGTTTGAATTACTCGTAGTGAATCATGCCACGTTTCACCACTATAAACAGGTCACAGGTTTTCTGAAATGTTGGTAATCGCCGCAACGTTGGTCTTCAGGCATTTCGGCAGATACTTCATAACTACGTAGCTTGTACAAGGTGCTACTGGTATCTTTCGAAGCTCCTATGCAAGGATTGCAATTATCCACAGGGGGAAATCGGGAAAAACCGGTGTTTGAATGCTTAAATTTGAAATATTTACATTAATTACGTGAAAAACGGAAAATTGCGATCCCTGCTCCTATGCATTAAAAGTCAGTCTGGATTACAATTATAAAACATTTAGGGTGGAATGCACATCTTCGTGTTAAGTAATCAGCGATTAGTAAATTGATCAATGTTAGTCAATCGAAGATAAGATTTAACTACTGAACAAATGTTTGCCATATGCACATGTTTCGAATTAGCTAACGACTTGTTAAGCACGCGCTGATGAAAGAAAGTGAGAAACATCCAATCAGGATAGCGAGTCTTTCCCCCTATCAAAGAAATCGTGTCTCATGAGTCATGAGTCATTATGTCTTAGAATTGGGTTTGAAAGCGGGCAACGGTTGATCTGTCTCCAATTGATTAGCTTGACATTGTACAGAATTAAACGCTGTCGCCAAGAAAACTTCACCACGAATGATAAGTTGATCCTATGCGACATATTAACTAAGTACAAAGATATCATAGAGAACAAGCGCACGGATGCGGTGGCCACACAAAAAAATGAAGTTTGGAGGAAAATTTCGGAGGAGTTTTGGAGGAAAATTTCGGAGGAGTTTTCCAGCCAAAAGCCGCTACCAAGGAGAAGTGCGGATCAACTAAGAACATTTTGGAGCAATTCAAAAAGGTTGGCGAAAAAGGAGGTTGCCAATGAGCGGCGAGAAACATTCAAAACGGGAGGAGGACCATCGCCGCCGTCTATCACTGATGTAACATCGAAAATAGTATCGCTAATTCCGCAACAAACTGAGCCTCTGGAATTTGACTGCGATAGTGATCAACAAGGTCCGTTCATGAAGTTACTAATCGATGAACTGAACACTTCAGCAAAAGAAAAAGATGACATCCAGTACACGCCTGGTGAAGGTGATGCAATTAATTCTGAAAACTGTGTTCCTTTGACTCCTGTTCGTGAAAATATCCAGACAGGTTCTCATATTTCAACTTATGAAACCATAACACCGCCAACATCAAACATTTCAAGGAAACACTGTAATAGAAAAATACCCCCATTGAAATATTTACGAGATTGTAGTGAAGAATATCACGAAGTGAGGATGCGAGCAATCAGAGAAGAAAGTACGTTTCGAGAGGCTGAACATCGGCTGCGAATGGAGAATTTGAGACTCAAAAATGCGCTACTGAAAGATAAATTGAAGAGAATGAATTGTGATCTGAACATTTGAGGATGTGCTTTTTGATCAAACTTATTGTTTGCAAGCAGTTTGCAATTTAATTCAAATATGAAGACTCTTTGACTAAAAAAATGGATTATATAATTTCTACACCGGTTTGTTTTTAATAATTTTTCAAGCTCTTAGACAAACATAAGACGATAAACATAAGGATGGCTCAGTTTTAATTTCAGTAAAGAACCCATTAATTTTTAATTGATTTGAGAGCTTTATAATTAATTAGCAAACAAATTTTAATTTATTTGAGAGTTTCCTAGCGGCGGTCTAAGCACCGTATTGTTCTCTGAATAGTAAGGGTCTGATACCATTTTCTTATTGGAGGGACTCCATTAAGCCTCAGCCACACCCGAGTTGGACATGGCTCAGCTTAGGCCGGCTATTGTTAGACATGGCTGGGCTGGGCCGATATTTGGATAGACAGAAAAATAAGTTAATCATTATGAAATAATCTAAATTGAGTAAAAATGATTATTCAATTATGCACAATAAATACGGTGGACCACTGAAGCCTTCAAAGCTGTGTTGATAAAGACGGAGACAAAGTGATGAACAAGTACAGACGTATACATGTCCATGGGATTGAAGCGTTGCTGCCTCGCTGATGGTTGAGTGAGTTAATGGAACACCAACAAAGAACCTGGCATATTTAGGTTTTAATGACAAATAATTGCAATTAATTGATTGGTGTTACCAAATAGCTGCAGTAAATCGATTGCTTTCGGATGCCATCAAAATTGATTGCTCGGCCCAATTTAATTGCAATTAATTTTTGATATCCTCTGGATCCCTCCAACAGCAAAGGAAGTTATTATTATTCATCAGATATTTTTTGGAAAATATAACAGGAAAGTATTGAAGACGATAATACCAAAACATCCATTAATTACATAAGTGCAAAATGTATTCGATGAAATCACATCAATGAAATCTTACAATTTAACATACCTCACGTGAATGACATAGAATATTTCTACCACAAGTGGTTCAAATGTTCAATGACGAAAGTATTGTCGGATAATCTCCCTTCTGAAAATACTCCCTGAACTGCTGTTATCGTCAAGATCCACGTTGTGTTCACTGTTGCTATTATCATTTGAAACATTTTCATTATCATTGCCCTCTTCCAAAGGGATTTTCAACATTTTAGCATAATTATGAAGACATGCTGTTGCAACAACGACTTTCTGCGAAACAGAAAGCTTCAAACGTAATTTCTTTAAACATCGAAAACGCTGCTTCCATTGGCCAAAAGTTCTTTCGATAACGTTTCTTGTTCGAACATGATCAGCATTATACCGTTTTTCGGCATTGCTGGTAGGATTCAATACAGGAGTCAGTAGATACTTACAACATGGGTAAGCAGAATCTCCAAGTAAAATCCCATTCAATTCATTAGTTTCTAGTCTATGGCACAATCTACTATTTTCAAAAATAGTTGCATCATGTGTTGCCCCAGGCCAGCGGCAAACTACATCAGTAAAGCAACCGTCTGCATCACATACACATTGGGTATTCAATGTAAAATATTTTTTACGGCCCCTAAAAAGTTCTGCGTTGTTACCACCTGGAGAGATTATTGGTATATGGGTACCATCGATAGCACCGATGACCGACGGTATGCGAGATCGCTTCGTGAATTCACTCTTGATGGAACTCAAATTCTCAGAAAAGCCAATAATTTTTTTTATGTTGCTGTGCTATCATTATTGAGACGTTTGAAACGATTCGTGATATTGTTGATTGATGAGCACCAATTAAATCGCCGTTTGTAGTTTGAAGGTTTCCTGTTGCATAGAACCGTAGAGCAGCACATAATTTTGACAGACTATCGATGTCAATGTTTCGATCATATGGCTCGCTAAAATCACGAGTATGGAGTGTAGATTACGAACATTGTCTTTCGTAAATCTGTAGCGAAATTTAAAATCATGGTCGTCCAATTCCATTGGATTGAACCGGGCCATATCGTAGTCGTGGTAATAAAAATATTGGTCATATATATCATCCATGAGTTCCGAATATCCGCAGTTAATTCACGAAAGTCAACGATTGACTTTAACAAGAGATCACTACGTCAAATCGAATGCTAGCTAATAGACAGCGTTGATGCGCATACAATGGAAACTGCAGTTAGGAAGAGCCAATCAGATCATTAGTTAAGAAGCAAAAGAATCCGATAATCGTTGATTAACTAATCTATTGTTAAAAATCTAATTTTGACATGTGCATAAGAACTTAATTTAACTTTAGATTTAACAGTTGATTAGCTCTTAATTGTGAGATGTGCATTCCACCCTAAGTGAGCATAGTTTAAGTGATTGTTATGTGATTTAGAAAACATAATAATGCATGCCTATTACTTGACTCTTCTTAAGACCATTTTGGCACCAGGGGCCTTGATATAATCGCACGTTCTATTTTCCTGAAAATTGTGTGAATGCTAATTGAAAGAAGAAAACGGATTATCGTATGAAATCTCATATTTGATGACAAAAATTTTCAACGTGATGAAAGCTCGCATTTAAGAGATTTAACAAAAATCTAACAATTAGTCTACAGTTCTATGTTGCGTAAATAAGAGTATAATATCATAAGACACAGTATATAAATATAAGATACTATAATGGTATAGAGACGATATCAAGCACATTCACTGCAGTGATTGAATTTACTTTCGAAAAGATGAAATAAAAATCTGACTTGGCTTTCCTGTCCGCCGCTAAAATCTGGTTACTTAAGAAAAATCGTTGGTCCTTACTCCTACATGCACAAGCCTTTCGAATGGAAATATCTTACGTCATGATAATTATGCTAAATGCACAGAGATCCCCGTTCAAAGCCCCTTTAAGTGAGCATTCTTAACACAGGAAGCAATGAAGTAGCTTCTCAAGAAATCTATTATATTCTAGTGAGCCACTATTTCAGTACGTGGTTTCATTAAGGCACAAGCCAGGAGATTCATCACTAGCTTTTTGCCGCGCACGAGCTTTTTGGCGTAGCACGGACTGCGAGCTTCGTTTGCCACGCCTGACAGGTCGTCAACCACTTCATCACTTATACGTCGCCTCTTCTTGAAAACTATTGGCACGATGGAATCGCCAATGTCGTGTACATCACGACATAAAGTGCTTTCTTCCAGCTGATTGAGTTATTCATAGCTGTGCTCTTTTCTGTGGTCTCCGTGGCACAGTCGTTAATTGCTTGGCCTAGCGATCTTTTGGTCAAGAGGTCGAGTCCGGAAAGTGTTATTGGAAGTCGGCAGGAATGGCATCCGGACCCGGACAAACAGTGCTTACAACGCTCCATAAAAGTCTGACTATGTCAGCAGCGTCCAAGCCCCTAGTATGGGGAGTAGTAACGTTAAAACTTCATTCATTCAAGTTCAAGCTACACTCTTTTAGCCGAGCATCTGGACGTCCTCCTTAACAGATTGGTCGTCGTCACCTCGTATAGAATGAAAGCCCGCTTTCGTGAAGCAATTCCGAATAATTTCTACCCTTACTTGAGTCCAAGCCTTATTGAAGAGGACTATAGCTACAAGAGCATCCGATGTGATGATGGGAATAAATGCTGAGGCTGAACTTTAATCCATCGCGACAAGCAAGGATGATGCATGTAAAATGAAAGCTGATACTCAACGTGTGATGAAATGAAGGCATTGCAACTGAAACATTCCTATTGATTACAGGCGTGTATCTCCATCTTATCTCATCCAATTTCTGCATGTGATGCATAATGAGAATTTAGAAGAAACGGCAAGTATTGAAATGCATCCAAAAGCAATTCTGACACATCCGCGTGGCATGTAATAGGATGGACCTGCAGTGATGCTTCATATCAAAATAAATTTCTCACATTTTCTCACACCAATCACCCTGTTTCTCACATTTCTCATAATGAGTCGAAATTCTCACGTTTTCTCTCATGCGAACCATTCCCGCCTTGATTTTGCGCAAGGAATTGAGATCATTGTCTACCAGGGGCGGTCGGGATTGCAAGGCAAGACTTTCACAGAATACCGATTCAATTTTCTTCAAAAATATTGCAATATGTATCGTTTATTGTACTACCGGTAACTGTCGATGAAAGACAGATAATGTCACGAGTTGTCTAAAATTGACTGCGATCGTTGCCTGATGAGCAAATTGGTCATTAAGTTGGCTAAGGATGAAATTCTCGGTTAGCGATCCCCTTTCATTCTCAAACCAGTCGATTAAAATAGAAACCAATTGCAACAGAAATGCAATTGACAGAATTGCAAAATATCAAGGAAATTGCACCCGATTGCAATTTCCGGAAGGAAACTGTTACTGAATGAGAGCAAGTACTGTAAATACTGGTACACAAACAGGCGTCTATAACTAAAAAAATGTGCAATAATACAGAACCTGATTATTGCACCGATAATGAAAGAACCTGAACAATCTTTGTGTTTTGTACGGGGAATATATTAACATTCTGTGTCGAATTATTAATTTACTAATGTGAGAAACTGAAATCCTACAGTAGCGCGCGTGGCTAATTTTCGTATGTCCCCTGTTGCGCAACGATCGCGAGAGATGTTCGTTTCTGTGAGTGAGATAGTCGGTCAGGCGCCGATACTAGTTGTACTGTCACGGACGTCTCGATATGGCTTGTAGCCAGGACACGACACGATTTTGCGATACTCACAAGTAGAGGTCATTCATGACTGGGTATGTAAACGCCTTTTCTATTTCGCTTTTGCTTCCAATTAGACATGTATCGAATGATGAACCACTAATATTAAATCAATATTGTTAGATCCCAGACTTCATTCTACGCTTGTGGCTGTCATCGATAATTTTGTATATACTGTATGATTTTATGTTAATTGCGTGTATCATGAATGATCAATAAAGGACAAAATCAGATAATAGTCAAATCAGATATGAATGAATATTAGGGCTTCTTCTGATTTGCAAAATTATTAAGTATAGACTTATATTAATTAAGCCACATTTATTGTCCCCGGGAAATGAAATCCTGGCTACGCGACTGCCTCAAACCTTCCTTGCTCGTGATTGTGATTAGACCCTCGCGGACGCGTTGTTGATGCTGCCGTGTGGAATCGACAGCTTATCGATAAGTCATGGGGCAAGGCCTTTTCCTGAGGGGGGGGGTGCTGACCTTCAGTAAGTAAGTACATGACATAATACAAAAGAACTGATTGTCATCAATAAAATGTATTTGAAAAGCAGAAGCTGATTATTACAAATCTAACTAAGATTGTCGCATCACTTCGTACCTGATCAATTGCCTATTACAAACTGGTTTAAATGCTTGCTAAAAAAATACAAAACACAATTAAGTCTCTAAATCTTCAAAGCTCTTGAGATTGAAGCAAGTAGTCAACTAAAAATAGGCATAAACTGAAGGTGCATGTTTTATTTAGTTAAATCCTTAATTAATTCGTCATACCAGATTTCGCACTAGATAACACCATCGCTTGAAACTGACGCACGGATGCCATGAGAGCTAACTGAAGCATCATAAGTGACTAAGTTTTACCACTGCACAATTCATTCGAGAAAAACTTCCCTTATTTACAAGTTGAAGATTATAGGGCCTAGTAGATACATTCTTCTTCGTTTATGCCCTTTTGCTTCGCCTGTTCTTCAAGCAGTTCAAAACAGTGTTCTGTGTACAAAGACAGACGGTCGTCGTCTATCGCTTCCAATGTTTGATTGTAAATAGATGACCGATAATCGGTATTTGTGAAGGTTCAAGAGTGCTTCATTGAAACTACCATGCCCTCTTTATACAACAATGACGGAAGTCAAAGTAATCACACAGCGCAGACAAATCATTAATGAAAAAATACGAAATGTCCTTATGTTCTGACTACACAGGTCGATAGTTATTCCTGTTAACAGTTCTTACCATTGTTCATTCTCGTGTACACTTCCATGGTTGCATCTTCTCTATCCATTTCCTTTCGGGAATTGAAGATGCTAACCGGAGGGGACTGTCTACCATTTTACGTTGTCTTTTGCTGTAGAAGCAGTTAGTAAACATGGACAGTTCTGTTCAAATGAATCGTCTCGTGTTGTATTAAGAACGATATCACATCAAGATCAGCAGACTTTTTAGTTGACTACTTCAAACATCAAAAATTTTTTAAAGCTTAAAAAAGCATGATCTTTGAGCCTGCTCAAAAAGAAATTAACAACAAGCTAATTCTTCACCAAAATGAGGATTTACTGTGTCCGATAACTTAAATTCGTTGATCAGAATTTTGTCATGACCTTCAAACTTGAAATATGCGTTGAATTTGTTGCCTTTCATAAGCTCCGGTAACCAAAACCGATCATCAGGCCACATACCATCATACGGAATTTCGCTCAGAGGGAACCATTTCGGCAGCATTTCATCACTCTCCGTCGGTTCTCCATCAAAACCATCAACACGGAAGACATGAACCTCCATCCAAACAGGTTCACCGACAAACTCAAAGTTAATCACTCCAAATTCTTCGATTTTTGAGGCAACTATACCACATTCCTCGGTCAACTCACGCTTGGCACATTCCATGATTGTCTCATCCTCGTGCAGTTTACCCCCGAATCCGTTCCAACGTCCTTTACCAAAACCGCGTTTCTTCATCCCTAGGAGTATTCGAGACTCCTCCAAAACAACAACTAAGGAATAAGACTTCTTCAAAACCATTGAAATCTAGAACAAAACGAGAAAGTTATTTGGACTGCACCGATTTCAGGCAATGTAACAATCGTTTCCAGTTATATCATCGGAAGAGGTCGGGAAAATGTTTTTAATTTTTTCTGTTAATAGCTCACAATTCGTCCAACTCATGTTCAGATACAAAATAACATTTCTGCTGATGCTGGCGATAGTTCGAAAATATTTTTCATAATAACATGTGACAGCAAACGATGTTAAGTGTAAGCAATAGCTGTCCTGGGGCACACATCTTCAGAAACAACAATGATAATAGTGGTGTGTAACTTAGATACGTGAAATGTGGAAAAAAGGAGGCAGCAACAATGTATCACGTAATGGTGATGTAGCATCGATTCAATCGAAAGATGATTTAGAAGCCTCAGTTAGCATAGGCCTGTATCTTTCATGTGCAAAAAATGCCTAACGCAATCATCTACAGTTAGAGCAAGTGTGAAACCATGTTCTCTTATAAACTCAACGTTCGCCTAACTACGAGTAGACGCAACAAATCACTACGAAAGCAGCTAAAATAGGATGAAGCAGGGATGAAATTATGCTCTCTTACACTCTGTCTTAAACATTGACGAAGTACTTTGTAGAATCTCGTTGACCGAACGTTGAGTTGGTGTCGCTCTCTCGTGAATCAGATGTATGACAAGTATGGGAAAGGGAAATGTGAAGATGTATATTGATCCATTAATTTCTGTTCATTTTACTATTTCCCTTCATCATTGGAGCTTTGTTTCCGAAGATTTTATGATTTACTCGCCACCATCAATGAGTGATACAATCTCCATGTTTCTAGCGATTGATGATGATGGCCTAAGAGATTGAAATAAGTATATCGACGAATTCGACTTAGTTTTGCTTCAATAATCCCCAACACTATAAACTTCAACTTTTACATAGACACATGAATGATCTTCAGATACTATATTAATTACGTATTGTAAATATAGTAATATATTAAGTAATTGTGACATAAACCTGTAAATTTATCCAAGTGGGCATTTTTTCAAAATTTTTAATTTATCAAAAGAAGCAGGACAGCAGGTGTCTGCTTTTTGATAATAGCTTTCGGCTTGTATTATACACTGCTATTATGCAGTTTACTTTCGGCTAGATGAACTTATGACCAATTCATCCAAACTGACGAAGCAGACGCATCTTAACAATTCCTTTATTCGGTCGCTATCTCTCGAGGTAGACGGTCGGATTGATTGCGGTGTGCGTTTTTTGAGCCACCGTTTCTGTTTTTTCTGGCCTTCCTACGCGTCGGTTTTTCTTGAATTTTTCCCTTACCCTTCATCATCTTGTGCTCCTTTCGACGAGTAACCAAGTTTGGTTATTGGTTATTGACCTACCTGTGCTCGGTTTTCTCATCCAAATTCCTACTCTTTGGATTCTCCTTTGCTTCACACCCTCGTTCTATTGGCTGGCTCTCAGTGCGCGAGCTGATCCTGTTACCTGTATCGCGGATTTCTACCGCCTCCTCAGATATTCCTACTGACATCTCGCGTTGATTATACATCTGCACAAAGACTGTCTTCTGCCTACTGCATCCGCCCGGCGACGATCGATACTGTCCAACTGCTGACTGTGGCTTCATCACCTGCTGACGATGAACTCCGCTTTTCCCTGCCAGTGGATGGTGAGATGACGCCATGAGATCAGCTGATCAACCGCCGCTCGCTTTCATGGATGGGGATACTCACGCGCGCCTGTTTGCAGAATCGGTAATAATAGCGTATGTCTCTCGCGCAGACTCGTCAACCGTGTGATGGTCTAGCGGTACAGTGCCCAACTCACCCGCGGCGGTTTGACTGTTCGATCCCCCTTTTTGCCATCGAGAACAGTCTTGTTTTGCTCTACGCGTTCTCTCATTTGCATGTCTGCACAGCACCCTACATACAGATACTCGATTGATAACCTACGTCGTCTTCAACATAAACCTTGTATCTGTATTCCGAGAGTTACAAGGCGTCGTCTGTTCTTTCATAGGATTTTCGTGCAGCACATTCCTGTCCTGGCCACTAACTCAAAACATGGGGCTTCTTCCCAAGACACTGACCATCGTCCTCGTTCACGCCATCCTCCCAGACTTGGTCCATGCCATGCTCACCATGTCCATCGCCATCTGCGTTATCCTGAAATTGTTTCAACTGTTCATCGGAGAACTCGGAAAGTTGTGCCCATCTCACTTCCATCTTTTTTTCTCACCAATATCAGATCCGTGAGGAACAAGATTGATGACCTATCTATTCAAATCAAGAAGTGCAAGCCTGGTATGGCGATTATCGTTGAGTCATGGTTGGATGACAGTGGACTTCATATTCCTAATTATGATGTTTTGCGGAGAGACAGAGGATCAAATGGTGGAGGCATTCTGGTGTATTGCCACCAGTTCTATTCAGCTGTATTATGCAATTGTGTTCCTGCTACTTCCCAAGATTGCAAAACTGAGCTGCTTTGTTTTATCTTGCATCCCAGTAACATTTTTGTGATTGTGATCTACCATCCTTACTGAGGAAGTTCGTCGTTCCATTCGTATATCATTGACTCATTGCTGAAGCTGGTTAATCATGGTCGTCAATCTCATTCTATCGAGAATATCATTATAGCGGGAGATTTTAACGGACTTTCTGAAAGTGTAGGCACTATCAACTCACTCCTCAACACGAAAAGCTTGTTTGATCTTCCTACTCGGGGTGGCTCACAACTGGATTTTGTTCTGTGCGATGGTGCTAATTCCTACTTGGACTCTGTCCTTTTACCTCCGATCGGTCGCTCAGATCATTCGGTTATTTACTGTCCCACTAAAAAGGTCTTGCCACCACCCACATCAACCAAAGCAAAGTTCCGTGTAAAAACGCCCTCGGCTTGTGCTGAGTTTGGTCTTGAATTAACGAACAATGATAGATTGGCCTCCCTTCTCTCTGAGAGAGATGTTAACTCTGTGACTGATACGTTTATTGAGGAAGTTGGCAATTTACTTGACAGACACTTTCCAGAACGCTCTGTTAGAATGAGGAGTGATGACAAGCCCTGGATCAAACCTTCTTTGAAACATTTAATCAATCAGAGAGACCGTGCTTACAAGGAAAATAAGACCCTAAAGTATTTACGCCTTCGTGAATCTGTTATCCAGCATGTGATTAAGTTGAAGAGTGATTATCTAGTGAGCAGTTTCTCAAAGACACAATCTGCTGCAGATACGTGGTCATGTATTAACTCGCTCATAGGTCGCGACAATGTCATTGCTAACAACTCCATTGATGCTTCTGCATTGTGCTATGCATTCTCATCTGTCTATGAAAACACTGATATCGCGATACTTTCGAGTGATGTGCCCTCTGTCCCTTTAGTCATAACCGAAAGGGATGTCATGGAAGTGATTTTCAGCCTTCGAAAAAGTTCTCCTGGACCTGATGGCCTACCTACATGGCTCTACAAAGACTTCTGTGATCCTCTGGTCCCCATCATCCATCATATCTGTACATTGAGTGTCAACAGTGGCATTTTCCCCGCTACTCTCAAGCGGGCGTATGTAATGCCTATACCGAAATGCAAAAAGCCACAATTTACTGATTACCGACCAATCTCTATTTTGCCTGTTCTGGCCAAAATACTTGAGAAAATCATACTGAAGAACTGGTTTCATTCCATCTTGCCAAAGCTTTCAAGTGATCAATTTGCATTCATACCAAGACATGGACAGGGGACTGTTTGTGCACTAACCTATATGGTCAATCGTATCTTGTCTCATTTGGATTCACCTGGTGCTATCAGACTTATGGTGGATTTCACGAAAGCGTTCGACAAAATACCGCATAACGTCATCATAAACTCGTTGTATTCACTTGCCGCTCCTATTGAACTCATTAAATGGATTCAATCATACCTTGATTCTAGAGTGCAATGTGTGAAAACAAATGGACAACTTTCTTCTTGGTACCCAGCTATTAGTGGAGTGCCCCAGGGAGGTGTCTTATCACCTCTTCTGTTCGCCATAGCTGTTAACGATTATCATGCTCAACAACCAAATAGCACTCTCCTAAAATTCGCGGATGACTTTTTTATTATCCATGCCATACGGCATGCCAGCGAAGATCATCTTAGTTCTGAACTCATGGATTCAAACTTAACAACAATAAGACGAAAGTGATGAACATATAAACGAAACGGTCCATTGTTTTGGCTCCATTGGAAGATACAGCATCTAATTGTGAAATTGAAGCAGTAAAGACGGCAAAAATCTTGGGCATTACATTTGATGATCAGCTAACGTGGCACCATCACATTGAGAATGTCTTGAGCCGTGCCAGGAAAAGACTGTACATGCTCTACTCTCTTAAACGGATTAACGCTCCTCAGCGCATCATGTGGCTGGTATACTGTACACTCATACGATCGGTAGCCAGCTACAGCTTTGCTGCATGGTGTAGCGTTAACAAAACTTGTTTCCGGCAGTTAACCCAATTTGAAGAACGTGTTTTCCGAATTTTTCGGATTAAGGAGAAAATCAAATTTGCTGATTTTTGTGACTTGATGGCAAGACGCCTATCAAGTAAAGCGATGTGCCCTCAGCATCCCTTGCATGTGATATTTGACAAATCATCATCTAGGTCTTCTACTCGCAAAGGATTCCTTCACAGGAAAGTGATGGCCTAAACCAAGCGGTTTCAGTCGTCTTTCATTAGATTTGCTTAACTTTCTATCATGTTTTATCTTCTGTAATGTTGTACATGCCACTTCCGAATCTTGTTTTGAAGTGTAATAAAGCCATATTATTATTAGTATTATTATTATTATCGAGAAGGACAGATTCAAACGTTTGCTCTATGCCTTCATTTTCAAGCCATTACAAAGCTACATCATCAGAAATGTAATTAATGTTTCAGACATTGTGATTTGAATGTCGCATTGTCTAACTGACCTCCGTTGAATCAGGGCAATAATTATTTTCACGAATATGAGAAAGTCAATTTTTCAGTACGAGGAGGGATGTCGCTGTCGAGAGAGCGCAGCGATCGAGACAATGATATCGCTCAGGGTACTGAAAAGGTTTTTTTTCATCGACTGAAGGTAATTTATATCTATGCATGCAACTCCATCTGGAAGATGTTAGATATCTTAGCGTCCTATTTGTCGGCCTTACCATGGCATTAAGAAGTCCATGGCCATGCTTAGAAATCAGTAGTATCTCCAGCCGGCCGTAAAAACCCAGACTGGTTTGACGAGTCTGCGGACATCATTCAGCCCCTATTGACAGCGAAGAACCGCGCCCATGACGCCTACCTCGAGCACCCACACTTTCGTATTCTCGCTGAAAACTGGCGCAAACTTCGAGCAAAAGCTGAACAAAACTTCGAGAGGTTCAAAACAGTTGGTGGCTCCACAAATCAAACGAGATCCAACGTCTTGCCGATGTAAACAAGACCTATGAATTCTACGACACTATCACACGAATATTTGGGCCCTCACATTGTCCTAATACACCCGTCCGCTCAGCTGACGGCTCTTTGTTGTTCAAGGAAAAAGAAAAAATCCTTGAACGTTGGCCTGAACACTTCAATGAACTCCTAAACAGTCAACCCAACCCACTCTGAAGCACTGGACGAAATTCAGACTTTCCCAGTCATCCAGGAAATTGACGCTTTTCCGGAGGTAAGGAAAGTTATCGACGCTACCCAGTCTCTCAAGAATGAGAAGTCCCTGGTGATGATGGCATCCCCGGTGAGATATTCAAATATGGTGGACCGCAAATCGCATCACATCTGCACTCTTTTTTCAATGTGTGCTGGAGAAACAAAGATTCCTGAACGATGGAAACATAGAAACATCATCACTATCTATAAGAAGAAAGGTAACTGAACAAAAGAAAGGCTACAAAGGAAGGCATTGAATTTTAAAGTAATTATTTGATTAATAAAACTATGTATATGTATTTTTGTATTTCTAAAATATTGCCCCCTTGACAACTCATACACACACTAATCAATGAAATTGAGTCTGCATGTTTTCGACTTAAGAGATTACGAATTGGGATCATAAATAAGTTATCCGGGATCCAACATCAGTTGAAAAAAGGGCTGTAAGTGGCAAGTGTTTCTTCCATTTTTGGAGCCCCAAGATTCAGAATCAAAACAGTTCTATGTTTCCGCGAGCTTTTTCATACCATCCACGATGGTTATCGTCAGGGAGCCCTTGGAGAGAAAAATAATCATGTGGACACGACGCCTTCAGAACTACAATAGAACGAAGCACTGTTTGGGTGAATCTTAGACTTTTAGACTTATCGTTCTTTGAGTCATTTCCTAATCGATGATTAAACTCCTAAAACTCTTTTCCTTTGTTTTTCTTTGTAATTTGATGGCTTGCAGTCTTGTACACATTTGTGTCTTATTGTTTAATAGCTTTGGTTGGCCGTAGATGGTTGGAATATTGTCCCGAAAAGGATTCAATGAAATCAAAGAAACGTTTGGACACACCTTGAAGGATAATATTGCATCGGTAGCATAAAGTTTTTCATGATTTGCATGGATACGACCTAAAATAGTCCGGGAGACAGACCAAGCTTCTCCAGGGACAAAAAAATGAGACTTCCACAGAATGATATGCACCATGTCTACTACGAAGCCGCGCATCTGCCGAGTTCTACCTATTTCCCCTCTTTTTGTCAGGCAAGATCATTAAAAAACACATGTAAATCCAAAGGTATCCATGTTGCTATTTTTGGCTAAAATGAAATTTTCCATGTTCTCTCTGATTACGCGAAAAGCACTAAGTCTAGAGCCATAATTTTCAGCATGATGTCTTCAGGTCATTCCCTATGATGTGCATGCTAAATCATCATGTTTCTGATCGGCAATCCATTCGAGAACGTGGTTCAATGTGGTCAAAATGCTTGCGTTGGTCGACATTAGGAGGCTTGTCAAATTTGAATGTATTTAGTTTCATAGACAAATATTCCAGAACATGATAAGAATGATCTGAAGCTCACTTAATCAGAGAAAACATAGAAAATTTTATTTTTGCCAAACACTTCTATCTGCGTCCCATTGGATTAGCGTGTTTTTCTTTGATCCTGTCTGACAAGAAGAGAAACCAACTAGAACTCGGCAGACGTGCAGATTCTTAGTAGGCGTAGGATGTACATCATTCTATGAAAGTCTCATCTTCGGCCTCGTTCCTGCAGATACTCGCTATGGCTGCCGGACTATATGCTGGACATCATTTTGTGAAATTCTCATTTTCGGCCTCGTTCCCTGCGGATACTCGATCTGGCTGCCGGACTAAGATAGAGGAAAGAGTAATTACTATTTGTAGTGCGATGTGTCGATAATCACTTCTGGACATTAGTCATCAACCTCGTACGGATTCAGAAACTGTGATCCTTGCACTGAAAGGATTATTGATAAAACATGGACTTACCTCAAGCGAATACACGCGGACATGCAATGGCAATTCGGCTATGCGTGGACAACAGAGCGGGTTGCAATCGAGTGTGACACTGCTTTGTACGTGGACTGAACCTCGTTATCGCACATACATGCTGTGAAAATGTTGTCAGCATGAATTTCCTCGGAAAGGTCAAAAATTACAAGGTTTCATAGAAGGATCAACGAAACGACATGAAGCTTTTCCAGAATCGAGAAAACCAAGCTGACATGCATTACAATATTTGAGCAATACACGATGGAGTAGTGGGACAGATATCTGCACTGTTCTTTTGAGTTCACTTCCAATAATAGCACATACTTTGTCCTCAGGATCGATTGATGCTAAAATTTGATTGTGAGACGACGTTACACAATTATTCAAATTAATGGACTTTGATTGAATTTCTTCTCTGTCTGGTTGTCATGTCCGACTTCTTTCAATCCTAAAAAGTATCTTCTTAGTGACACATCATGCTTAATTCGTTTTCAGTTTCAGAGAACAATCTCAGAGTAATTAGATAAAGAATGAGGCAATTTGAAACGTGAATGCAATAAAAATACTTTCTAATAGTTAATAAAGCATGATCTATTTAGTAGAGGCAAAATTCCTCGACAGTATCTTTAATCTAGCGTACTGACGTTGGTCCTTCAGACCGGGGTGGTCCATCGCTGTCCGCTGGTTCCGAACCATTGTCGTGCGCGCCCCATCCACCACTTATGTCCATGATGTAGTGTATTCCTGGAGCCCTTTGAATAATGTTTTCTTACAATCAAAAATACTACAACACCGTGAGAATTACGAAGCATATGTTGAGTTGCCCTCTCTCGATAAAAAACTTAATTGTCTCAGATCTCAAAAAAACATCGATAGTACCATTGAAAACCTTATTCGTTCACATGAAGAGAAATTGTCTAAAAATGCTAAATCTAATCCCAAAGCGTTTTGGAGTTACGTCGGCCAGACTTTTAAGAAATCACCAAGTATGTTTTCGACGATAAAGGACTTCAACGGTGAATGTATATTTGGTTCTCTTGAAATCGCCGAAGCATTCAATGACCTTTTCTGTTCACACTTCAACTGCCAGAATTATTCAATAAATAAACAATCGGAAGATGCCAGCAATGCAATTCCATGTCTTGAGTATATTTCATTCACTTCAATGAAAGTTCTTCAATTTATTCGTAACTTGCCTTCGTCAGTCTCAACAGATAAAGACGGTATTTGCTATACTATTTTAAAACAGGGAAATCTTCTCCTAGCTATAAAACTAGCATCTCTCTTTGAGTAATCAATGAATAGTGGATCATTACCTCAGTCATGGAACTCAGTAACTGTAACACCCATTTATAAATCAGGGGATAAATGTGACTTACACAACTACCGTCCTATTGGTGTGTCAAGCTGTGTTCTCAGACTAATGGAAAGAATGATCGCTGATGAGATGCATACGTTCATCGATCTTAATATGATTCTTAACAATACTCAACATGGCTTTATCCGTGGAGGATCAATTGAAACGGCTAACATTGTTTTTTACGACTTTGTCACTAAGAATCTGGATGCTGGTAAATGTGTTGATGTCATTTATCTTGACTTTAGTCGAGCGTTTGATTCCGTGCCTCATGAATTATTGATATCTAAACTATTTATGTTTGGAATTCGTGGCAAACTTTTGAAATGGATATCGGCTTATCTTACATATCGCACTCAGTCGGTTATTATAAATGGAAAGTTATCACAACAAAGAAAAATCCTTAGTGGTGTTATCCAAGGTTCAGTACTTGGTCCCCTGTTATTTTCCTTGTTTATTAATGACATTGATCAGTGCATTGACGATGACATCATGATGATAAAATACGCGGATGATGTTAAAATGGCCGTCTCCTTCCGTTCGAATATTGAAGATAGTGGCTTGTCTGCGACTAAACTACAAAAAGCTATCAACTCCATAGAATGTTGGTCTGTAAAAAATGGTCTTTATCTCAACGTCACCAAGAGCAAATCTATTCAGTTTGGCATTAACAATCCTTTATTACAATATACTTGTTACGGAGTCGATATCGAAAGAGTTCATTGTTTCAAAGATTTGGGTATCATAGTAAACGAACCATTCTCCTTCGACATGCATGTTTCAAATATTGTATTAAAAGCTAACAGAATCCTTGGGATATTATCGAAAACTATCAAGACTAAGACACCAGCTATCCTCCTTCCACTATATAAATCTTATGTTCGATCTATCTTAGAATATGGCAGTATACTTTGGTCACCTCACAAAATGAAATCTGTACATCTTATCGAGCGAGTTCAAAGACGTTTTACGAAAATGTTTCCTAATCTTCGGCATCTGGAATACCAACAACGCTTAAGAAAACTGTCTTTACTTTCATTGTCAGCTCGTCGTACTCGATATAAACTAATCTTTCTTTTCAAGGTTCTTAACCAAGCTACGACCATCCATCCTAGTGATCATTTTGTATTCTCCAATAGAGCTCAGCGAGGTAACCCTAGAAAGCTACTCATGCCTAACGTTCATCATAATTTTCGTTCTAATTTTTTTGTTGTTGATTGCATACATCACTGGAATAGCCTGACATTTGAAGAATCATCCGCAGGAACATTGCAACAGTTTAAAAAGAGTATAGAATCATATTTTGTACGTATAAACATTTGGTGATATCTTCTTCACGACAATCTTCTTCCAACTTCCACCTCACTCCGATTGTATTCCTTCGTTCATTTCCACAATAGCATTTTCTGATTCACTTTTCATGTATTTGTCAACCTAAAGTAATTGAGTTTTGACTTGTAATTGATTTTTGCATGAATCGACAAATATATATATTATTATTATTATTATTATTATTCCTACTTCCCACGTCATTCTTGGCGAGCCTCTTCTTCGTCTGTTCCTGATTCCTCCAGATTTTAACTAAGAAATTGAATGGCTATTCGAACCAATTGAATGAACAGCATAACATGTATAAATAGAAAGAGCCAATAATTGATCCGTCAAAAAGAAATTGCATCTTAGAATCCCATTTCTCGGAGACAAGACTTCACTCATTGGTCTCGAAAAACTGAGTGAATCAATTTTTATGAGAACTTTTTATGCCGCGCAGGTTTTTGTACTGCCTCAGACAATAAAGATCCCTCTGTTACAAATAATTTCAAACGCGACAGCGAATGCACTTATTTTGTTCGGACAACTAGATGCCTTGGCATCCGTATCAAAGCGCTCTATCCCAAGTGGGCAGCAAGAAGATTGAGAGGCAGAGAAGTTCAAAGCAGCTCAATATACAAGCATCTCTAGGATTGCAATATATTCTCCGGACACAAAATCGAGTCCTATTTCTCTGTTGCAGAATATCGCAGAAACACACAACGTGGTAAGATCACTAGGGCCATTTAATTGAAGCGGTTCTTGCCCTCGTTGTGTGTCATGAAAGAGTATGCTTGTGATTTGCTCCTGCCATGTGATACGACTATTTTTGCTTTCATATTATCCATGTTAATTTCCTAAAGTCCAACCAAGCGTTGGGCGTCATATAAGAAAATTGCAGTATAGACGGCAGGTAAATGTACAATGCAATTAGATTGCTACAAGAGTTCTGCACGAATTGAATTCCAACTAAGTCCACGACACAGACATGATCTTCAACTTCGATTTAAATAGAAATTGATTCATAATAGTCTTGATTAAAGCTTTCAGCTCGCAAACTTTTTCACAATAGTATCCACTACTCGATCTTCATGTCGATTCATGGAACGTTATTAGGTTTTTTCAAGATTTATTTCAATTATTGCATCACCAATTGAGAATAAACATAAATTTCAGGTCATCAATTAACCATTTTACTCAGATTGACACTAACACATCAATATCTACTATAAAAAAGTAATTGATATTTAACGAATGCATGCAATGCAACGTCATTGCTCATTTGAAATATACAATCTCGTACAACACAAGACCTGCGAACCGGAAAATTTTTAGTCGATTCGAATCGAGCCTCGATTCTCGAATTAAATCATTGAAAATTTCCATATGCGCAGGTTGACTTTAGCCCTTTGATAATAGCCTATTGAAGATCTTGTGGATTCTTGGCGCAAGCGACGAGTAAGCCTTTCAAATTTCTATGACCAATACAGGACAGCTGTTAATTAATATCGAAAGCCAATACAATCTCTTATGCTTGTTATGATACAAAATGGCGTTTAAAAACCTAGCAAATAGCAGAATGGTTGACAGTGAACGAGCTATAGGCAAGCATAAACTATCGAATGCAATATCAAAAGACCGCAATCTATCAAACATTAATGCTATCTACGCAGGAAAAAATTCCAATGGAGTAAACTGGTCATAATCCTCACGTTCCGTTGGTACATGGGCGGTGGTGCAGACAAATATGATGCTAACCGGAAACTAGATGGACATGTCAATAACGCTTTTGGATAACTTTTGAAAGATACATTGATGCCATGGCACTTAATGAAATGAATGGACAGATTAAAGCGTCTTTATTTTTCTGAGATTGTCTGCTCCGCTCAATAACTGAATCCATTTTGTATGACATAATGACACCAGAATATGAGACACAGTGGATGTTGACTTAGTTTCCACGTGATTGTAACCGAAAGCTATTCTGAATTCTTATGAAGCAATTTTATTATCACTAACAACTTAGAAAAACAAATATCTTTCCTCAAGATTCGAAGTGTTTTCTGCAGGATGTTTATTGGCAACCACATACGTTGACTTATATATAGTGATCAAAATTTTCCGAAAAAATATTAAATCAAAATTTTCCATGGAATATTCTGGGAAATATCGGGAAATTTTGGAAATTTTTGAGAGTTTGATGTTTTGTGATAGGCCCTATAATTTGAGCGCTTCCACAGCCGAGGCAGCTACACACCAATAGAATGGGTCTAAAAGACTCTTGATTTCGTCATAATTTTTTCGAATAAAGCGATCTTGAAAAATGACAAATTTTCCAAGCCGAGGCATGGACACATCAATATAATTGCTTTAAATCTCTTGATTTCTTCATTGTTTCGATTAAAACGATCGCATGGTGATACGAGTCTGTTCGTCCGCGGATTTTGAGCATTCCTTTGCCACCAGTGGCTTGTGCTAATTTGTTAGCATTTTTGATTAGACACCGTTTGGGATCTTGCTTACAACAGTAGTATAATTTCATGCAAAGTAAAAGATCTGGAGCAAAAATAATGCACTTTATTTTGGAGTTTGCCTATAGCTTGACAGTCAATCTTTATTATGCAGCGTTAATTAGGGATGCAAAATTTCCGTGTGTTGTTGATAGTTATGAAAATTTTCCGGAAAATTATGGAAAAAATTGGAAAATTTTGGAGAATATTGGAAAATTATGGTAAATTTTGAAAGTTTTGATTTTTTGGTAGGCCCTATAATTTGAGCGCCAATAATGCCATAAATTGGGTCTAAAATTCTTGATTTCATCATCATTTCGATTAAAGCGATCGTAGCAATATGATTTCCGTCCGCGGATTTTTGAACATTTTGCCACCGTGGCTTGTATTAAATTGTTAGCATTTTTAATTATCACACAGACACCGTATGGGATAACGTGAATCTTGCTTTACAATAGCGGTATAATCTCATGCAATGTGAAAGATCTGGAGCAAAAATAATGTACTTCATTTTGGAGTTTGCTAATTTTTAGCTTGAAAGCTAGGCTTATCCAACGTTATAGTGATGCAAATTCTACATGACATGAAGAACACATTGAATCACATTGCGTTGATGAACATGTGATGAAGTATAAGCACACAGTCCACGCAGCATTCATGAGCGACTACATTGCATGTCGCACCATTTGTGGGTGTGTGTCATCTCTTTCCACGTTTCACTTCTTTAACATTGCAGTCCGAGACAGTTAACTGTCTTTCCCTTACTATCTCGATCTGCTTCCATACCGAGCAGAAGGCTGACGTCATAATAATATGCGTTTTTATTTCCAGTAATTAAAAATCGTAGTGTACAAGCAATACAAGGTAATTAAGGTAATGAAATTAACATCGTATGGAAGACATAAAGATCGTTCATAGGCAATCACAGTATATGGAAAGTTAAGGAAGAACGTCAAAGACGACGAATGTGGCGTTCATTCTCCCATTTTGAGGTTTTAATAATGAATGTGTTGCTGCGTCTTGTGGTTTTCACTGTAGGCATAATGATCCTTCCGGAAGAAGAGACAGGAGGCACCAGAGGGTTCAAAATGTGTGATGGGGACTTGGCATGTGAAAGGAGTTTCAAAGAAGCGCACTTTCTTCTACTAGAGATAGGTTCGAAGTGATGACTTGAGCACTCTTTGTAATCCCTGCCGCACAAGATTCAATGAAAACGATTTTGAATTCTTTCCAGCTTAAGTGAATTTTCTGTCGACAGTCCAGAGTAATGGTGAGCAATACTCCAAAATCGATCGCACAATTGCGATGAAAGCGTTGATTAATGATGCCTCACAAACGTCATTTTGTTTAAGCACACGGATGATAAATAATCTTCTTGCTGCGGTTCTTACAGTAGCACTGATGTGGGTATTCCAATTATTGTTCGGGTCAAAAATCACACCAAGGATTTTCAGCTCTTCCACCAGGGGAATGTTCGACAGACGTATAGGAGTAAAGCTTGGAGAACGTGCAATTGCCAACATTTTGCACTTATTCATATTGAGAGGTAAGTCAAAGCTCACAGACCATTCCAATAGCGAATGATGGACTTCTTCCACGTACGTGAGCATTTGCTGAATCTATAAAGATTGGAAGGCAGGTAGTAAAGTCATCAGCGTATTTCACAATTTTACACGGTTTGCCGGATATATCAAAGCTGCCAGTCACAATGGAGAACAGGTAAGGACCAAGTATTGAGCCTTGAGGGACACCTGAACTCACTCTGACGTAGTCACTTTTCACCATTCCGATGCGCACACATTGCCATCGTCCCGTTAAGTAACTGCTAATCCACTGAATGAAATACGAAGGTAAGTTGCACTCGATTAGTCTGTTAATGATTATATATTGAATTTTAATTTATCAAATGCCTTGATGAAATCGTAGGCAACGATTTGGATGCCAGATACACCATGATCGTCCAAACATTTGGTATAATAATCATGAAGAGCTATCGTGGCGCATGCTGTAGACGACGCGGGTCGGAATCCATATTGATCTCTTCCGTACCCAAGAAGAAGTTTATCTCTCACGTCATGCAAAATGAGGCGCTCTAATACTTTCAATGGCACAGAAATCACAGTAATTTGGCGAAGTTCATCCACTGATGCCTTTGAGGATTTGGGAACAGGTGTTGTAATCGAACACTTCCACCGTGTAGGGACAATACCACTTCTCAAAGATAAATTATAAATTTCAGCCAGAGGTTCCGCTATGAAAATTGCAGCCGATTTGTATAGTATTGCTGGAATATCTGGAGAAGACTTTTTAGTTTTAATTTTACACAAAGCTTCGTAAACATCATGAGTCTCCAATTGTGGTAAGTACTGAGGTAGAAAAGACAACTCATAATCGTCACTCTCCTGAAAATTATTAGCAAAATTACAGTTAATGACGTTCACAGCGGCTTCAAGAGATCCTATTTGCTCGCAGATGGCGTCAATTACATTTTGTCTATTTTTGCCCGATACACAATTGATCGCATGCCATACATTGTTGCCCCTTATCCTTTTATTCCAATTGCGCTTTGCCTTCTGGATTTCATACTTTACTTTTTCCCTAAAATGGGCATATTTCGAATAATCTGTTTCGCGGTACGCCTTCCACCGACTATTAATCAACTGCTTTATAACAGGAGTCATCCAAGGCTTGTCGTTCTTCGTGAAGGTGACGTAATTCACAGGAATACAGGATTCGAAGGCCGAATCAAGGTTATCGTGAAAGTAATGGCATTTGCACTCTATATCGTAGCGATTGTCATATACAGGACTCCAGTCCATATTCATTAGACACTGCACAAATTCATCTACATTTGACTCACGGAGATCGTAAACAGGCTTTTTGATATACAAACTTTCGTTTTTGATAGGCACAAATGGGGTTGCCAGCATGCACATATGAGGAATTTTCGAGGTGTCAATAGGTAGCTCAGTTTTTACTGTGTACATATTCACAATTCCCTCAGACATCAAAATATAGTCCACCCGCCCAGAACGGTACGTTCGAAAACTTGACATGAACGTTCGCATTAAGCCTCAGAGAAGTGCGTAACGTTTCAATACAATTGAGTAGAACTTCAATACGAAAATTAATATAAGTTCGCAAGGTACGTTCGTGCTTTCGACGTTAAAAAGTACGTTCGCGTAGTATGCACACATTATATATTGCACCTCTTGTTAATTTCACGAATTCTATGATAAATTGATCCCCAAGGAAGTTAGAAAAATTATCATTACAATTTTACAAATGGGCTTAATGAATATATGGCGTCCATTAACAAAAGATCTGCAAATAAGACCTAATAATTGCAGTACTCCTCGTAGGCCTAATTGGTATGCTGTCCATACCATAATATTTTCTTTCTGTAATTGATCGTGGACCATAAGTAGGCCTACACGGATATCCGTAATTGAAAAAAAATAACGTGATCTTTTCGATCTCCCATCCAAAGCGTCGCGTTTTTTCATGAGTCAAACTTCCAACCAGAGTGAACGCAACCCTAGTAGCCCAGCCATGGACACAGAATCCATGATCGATGATTCCAATAAATCCATGGAAAATTAAAAATTGAAAATCATTGTTGTTAAGCATGTTTAATGATTGGAAAGCTTATATGCATTGTCAAAATACATCGATTATCATTATTGAACCAAAAATACGCAATTATAATATCTTAAAAACTTGCATTGATGATTCATGCATAAATCCCGGTTGAACATTGATGATAAATTCGCATTGATACAATAAAGATTCTTCTTTTCAATTCTTATACAGTATTCCCGGGTTGAAAAAACCGAGATAATTTATCTAATATTTGACTGATGGTGACAAATTTTACAAATATTAGATGATTGTTTTATAAAACAATCAAATACTGCATATTTGATATTTTTTAATAATTTTTGATACATCTTTGACTATTATTTGACAAATATTATCATAATCACCTAAATGTTCATGTCTGAAACATTTTACAAATATTTATAAATTAATTTGTCGATGTAACAAAAATATTCCTGCATACTTATGTAATTTGTTAGCATTAAACAGTGCAGTAAGCGGACTTCTGAAATCATCTGTTTAGCTACATGATAACAATGTTTACGTCAAATGATTGAAAAATCACAACTTTTTATCACTAGCCAGCAGCTGGTGTCAAAACGGAACCGAATCTCCAAGACAAATACGTGAACAATGGAATTGAACTTGAACAGTGTAACTTGCAAAGGAGCAGTGTCTGTGTTAATCTTCACATCACATTGAAGTCGATGAACATGCAGTTTGATTTCAAAGACAAGCACAATAACAGCACCCATATTCCCCATACTTCATTAATAATTGCAGCTCTACATTAATATGAGAGTTTGTTTCTTCCTTGCATGCTTTCAGTCGAGGACTTCTGTGTACGATAGAGTGACGTCATAACAACATCAATCTTGCCTTACACATAGGATCATTGCTTTATAGAGTGACTCACGCATAGAGTGCGCGTGTCCTCGCCCGCCGTCTTTGGCGCGCATTGACTTACTTTGCGTTTCTTTTAACAATGCGTGACCTTACTGTCTGGCCATACTGCTGCGCTCGTTTCGATGTGCGCTCCTCACTCGAACAGAAGGGCTGTGAATTGTAAAGCTTTCACTGAATGTGCCAACGACTTTTCATGCTGATTCTTTACATTGGCAATTATGATTTCGTGAATCTTCTTCGAACTAAACGAAGTATGATAGGAGATATGTGAATCGAATACCTGTGTGACTCAATTTCTGCCGATTCTCTCAAGTTTACGTGCTGGAGGCCTCGTAAAAGAAGGTAAGACGATCACTCATGCTACAAGCCAAGTTATTATTCCATGAAGTGCAAGTTAAATTGTATTTTAGCTGTAAGCGTACACCTTCATGTTCTCCTTTTTGAAATAATGTGCTTGAGATTGAAAAAAATTTAACATTTTTTCTAGACCTACCGGTGCTAAAGTTTTTGATTTGAAAACAATGAATATTTTTCTGAAATTCAGTAGGAAAGTTCAAGCGTCGCATCATTATCAGCGTGATCATTTTTATACTGTGCTTCAATTGACGGTTCCATTTCTTTTTCTCACTCTGACCCGGGTTTCATTCGGGAATAGATATTGGAGAATGTAACACGGCTGTTTTAGATTGGGTAGGAATTCAAAAACAGCTTATGTTTTACTCCTTGTTCATCCGGTAGATGTAGTGCGTACTAGGTTTACAGCATCAAGGTTTCAGGTAGTATCAGGCAAGGAAACTAAGTAGGCCAATTGATAGAGGGTAACATTATAAATTGGAAATTAGTAAGATTTCTGCATTTTTTTAAGTGTCATGCTAAAATCATGAGTTAATGAAATTGAAAAACATGATATTATAATATACTATAAAATGAACCAACACATGAGGTCTTGAAATAAAACCTTATTTTCTCAACCACTGAAACGAATTTTAATGCGCACATTCTGCGGTCATGACTCAAAATAATTCAGAAAGCAGCGCCACTGTACTCGGTTTATACAGCATGTTTGAGACGAATAGTAGGTGGATACTTGCTTTTTTTAGATGAGGCTGCATGAATCCAAATGTTCCCATCCTCTGATTAAGAAATAGGGCTCAAACTAGCTACATTAGACGGCTGACCAAATGGACCTCATTTGTGATTTAGCTGGTTATAAAAGTAAATCGTCTAATTTTCATAACGACTGATATGTCAGAGCTTCCGAATGTTTTGTAATCCTGGATATTTTGTGGCAAATGATATTGATCGGCAGTCGCGGGTATAATACTGAGTCTATTGTGAAGTTCTTATGTTGCATTCTTAATATTTTTTTGAAATGTGTTTGCATGCAATACATTATTATAATTATGTCCGCTTCTATTTGTTGAATATCTATTTTACACTTCCTACTTATTGTCAAAGTGAATGTATTTTGAACCAGTCCTCAGTATGTGGATTGTGCCATGTAAGTCATCATGTAATTTGTGTCACAATATATGGGTTCTCTGTTATGACAATCATGTACTACCGGTATCTACTTAGTTTGGGGGAGGAGTGTACAGTCACAGCCACTGGTTGACTGGATTATCATCACCTCGCTAGAATTCAATAATAATCAATAACTTGATACAGTAATGTGTAATACAATAACTGGAATTCAGTAATATTTTGATGAAAACATTTTAAACATATTCATCACTCAAAAATTTTAAATTGATAAGATTTCAATACCGCGTTGAACCAGCCCTTGCTCCCAAGACTATGAATTCACTGTCACATATTCAACCAGTATTTAACAGAATTCTGTGGTGACTATTTGGTACCACACATTTTAATTGTCTATTTAATTGCTTTTACTTTGACTACAACCAATTAAGTCTTCTATGAAATCCTCGCACGACGACTTACAGTCGTTAGCAGTTCAGAACTAATTTATAACGAAGTTATCTAAGGATCACTTATCAAAAGTAGCGGGCACTATAACAGATCTTGGGTCTTCATATGCGTCTCTAAATTAGTTTAGACAACTAAGAAGTATCTCAGTCATAGTGAATTTATTGGTCATTCTTATTTGCAAATGATTGTAGAATTTAAATTTAAAAATTAAATACCATGACTGCAGCCTTCAAAATTGATATTGATAGAGACCATGCAACTTCGCATAACAGGAATGAAAATCTTTAGCGGATATGCGTTTCCGTCAGTGTCCCTTGAAAGGCTATAATGATTTTTTTTTAATTTTCTATTTAGGGCCCACGGAATTCTAGAGGATTCCGTGTTAGGGCCCTTCAAAAGTTGATTTTTGTCAGAGCCCCTAACTGCCCGTTCTCATCCCCGCATATATAGGTAATGTACGTTTATGTAGGCCGACCAATTAATTGCAATAATTTTATCCAAAAAATCAAATGGATTGTCAGCTTAATTTCGTCAATTGAGAAATTAATTAATTGCACCTAATTGTAGCAAATCCCTAGCAATTATTTGAAATTAATTCTTCATGCCCCCTGTTTATCAGTGATGTTTGCGCTCGGTGAAGGTTTCTTTCTTGAAGACCATTATTTATCAGGGTGCAGTCAGAAGTCAGGTAACATCTAAATCTGCTTGTCGTCGGTAAAAGGATAAAGGAGCTTAGCGGACGATAACTGATGTATTGTCTTGCATATCTTTCATATCACCTGTTTTTTCAAGTGAAATCAAAAATATGTAAGCCGTCAAGTTTGGCGGTTCGTCCAAGTAAATGCAGATGAAAACGTCTTTGTGGAAATTTGCTGAGCTTGCAGATGCCACAGTTGCCCTCCATCCAGTGCTGGTACGGAGCGAGTATTCAGCTTATACGCACCGACACACACAAAACTGAGAAACCGTCTTTCACACCCCGTGTTGTGAAGATTGTAATAGTTCAGTTATCTCTATAGATGATGACATTGACTTGATTGTGAACGAGTGAAGGATTGTTGTAATGATTGGGGCCGTCTTGTTGGCATCTTATTCAAAAGCCTACTCATTGCTTTTATAGGCCCATATTAAGTAAGAAGATAATGCAAATTTGTGTAGAGATGTAATTAAGGAGTTGTTATGTTTAGAACTTTTGCACTTTTTCCTAGAGGCCACAGAACTCGTACCTGTTACGGGTCCAGACTTCTTTACTTTAGCCGAAATTTCACTAAATTTGATGATTTACTCTTTCGTAATGATGTCTGTATGCCATTTTTCAGCTGATGTTTATGATAAATGAAAGTTGATATGAAACTGCATGTTCTGAAGATAATGTCCACCAAAATTTATGCAGAAATACTTGTTGTTTCAGTTTTTCTGGCTAAAAAAATCGTGAAAATCTCATTTTGACCTGCAATGTCACATTTTCCCCCATTGAAATTAAATGTGATTTTGGAATTCGGCTCTCCTGAGCTTACCCACCTATGAGGACACGGCAGACGGTCAGTTCCTGAAATGTCCACGTACATGCTACATGATAGCACAAACAAAAATCGGTAACCTTTCCAGCTAAGCTGAGCCCTCTGGGCGCCTGTTCTACATAGAACACTTGAAGCAATCTTCAGAACTTTCTATGTACATCATAGCATTCACTTTCTTGTCTGACGAACTATTTCAACCATATAAATTTCCAGGCAGGAAGTTCGACATTCCTGTCTGGAAATTACACTAGTGAAGTAGATATTTTCGCAGGCAGCAACGTCTTATCAAGTCAATCATGCTAAAGTGCGACATTCATTATTTGGTTTAATGTATGTATTTCTTCTACTCTGCTTAGGCATTAAGCGATGTGTAATGCATAGATTCTCAATGCTAACCTTCTGTATTTCTACAAATCGTATTGTAAACCGGACAAGGCAATTTTTGAGATCTTATAAAAGTCGTGTAGTTTGTCAATTTCTATTGATAAGCATGTAGTGTAGACCGTCAGCATTAGTTTTTGTCACAGCTTTCTTAGGAAAATTTGATATTCCTCACGCATAGACTTCTGCTCTACTGTATGTTCCTGGTTTACACTACAGTTGTAGATCTCTATAAAATCTACACTTTCATTTTAATGGATTTCTAGATATATTAAGTACGAGTAATTTTAAATCCTTATTCATATTTGGGATTTGTTTTGAGAAGTCGATTTAACCTACTTTTTGAGTATCGGTATAAATGACTGCATAATGGTAATACGTTATAACAAAATTGACTGCATTTCAGTATCGTTATTATAAACAAGGTTATGAAAAACGGAGAGTCAATATAAATGATCATGAAAAATTGATATTCGGGTGTAACTAAAATCAAGAAAGATGAACAATATAAAATGTAAATGTAAGTAGACTGCTAATCTTACCAGGTGAAAAATGACAAAATTTGGTAAGATTTTATCGATAGTACTTCTTTTCAGATATTTTGCACAACTAGTGTACAGTATATTGATTATTCCAAGTCTTCTATTTTCATAGCTTAATGTATAAAACTACAAGTGAAAGTAAACAAAGAATCATTGTCTTATTCTAATCATTATTCTTAATTACCTAGTCCTTGGAGCACGAAAAATACATATTTCTGTAAAACTTAGGGCATAAAATGAGACATGGACAAAATGTCCCGACCGTTACGATTTGGAAATGCCCGTCAATTTCTGAAACAAAATTCAATAGTCTTAAGGTGTGGCATCAATGACGGACATAGTCGGAAGTGAACGTGAAGCTATTTTCAGGTTTGAATTCCAAGTAAAAGCTGTGAAATCCGCTTACATATTCAAAAATTTCTGATTTCAAATTTGTCAGCGCCCCAACCATAAGAAAACATTTTCTATTTATGCTAGGCAACGACTACAGATAGACACTATATTTTACCAACAACAAGCTTATTATCATACATTATCATAAGCTTATTAACACGTTGCAACCGCTAACAACATAACATGCTAACAAGTTGCAACCGCTTTCCGTCAGACGGGACGTGGCTTCACTTAGTCTCTTCTATCACTATTATTTCGGTAGAAGCAGCTCTACAGTAAATGAGTGCGTACCGAAGCCGAAGGTCTTCTCCCGAAGCACACGCAGAGCTGCTACACCCACCTGCTATCAAGTGAGCTTAGAACACAGTCGCACAGTTACTCGGTCGACTAGTTTCTTCGTTCGCACTGCGTTGGTTCGTTTCTTCGTTCGGCTTTGGAATCAGCTCCCTCAATCCACTTTTCTTGATCAATACAACCTTGACAATTTCAAGAGACGTGTGAACCGGTTTCTGATGAGGGTTTAAAAAACTAACGCTAGATGATCTGGTCTCCTTATCCCCGTCCCTAATCGTCTTTTACTTTATTTACAGGATTTGTTTTTTAAAAAAGACCTCTAGCAGCTTTAGAGTAACCCCTAGCTGTAGCTATGGCATTTTGCTGTGCTAGGGGTCAAATTATTCAGCAAGTTACAAGACGATTTGTTTCAAAGGTCCCGACCGTTACTCTTGTGGAGTTAACTTTCTAACATGATGCATCTCATGTCTTGTTAGTTACTAACCTAATTTTTGTTTTCAGTTGTCGTCACGGAATGAAATGCTAACTGGAGAAGATGAAAGAAGCATTCGCCGTCGTAATGCACTTGCAAATGCGTTGCGTTATAACATTCCTGATTCGAAAAGAAGCCTAACAAGCAACATCCGGACTTGTCTCTATTCCCTGGCTCCGGCGTCAATATGGCAATTCTACTGTGGCCAGGGACAGTCCGGTAGTAAGAAAATCAGTTTCGCCGACAACTTCTCAATTATCTACAAATCATTAATTGTTGCTGTGATTCAAGGCACGCGCGTAGACCAAAATTCCGTCACATCCGGTATCTCTGATGTCCTGAAAACGATGTCCAATCGTAAAGACGCGGTGCAATATCGTTCCAGCTACCGATTTATCGAGTCTCAGGCTGTATCTAGTGATGATTCTCAATATACACAAAGATCGGTCAGTGTTTCGGATTCGGAGGGTTCTGAAGGCAGTACCGTCATTATCAACAACACTCCGTGATGTAGTCAAGCTTTCATCAACATTCATGATATTCGCATGTCACCTCGAATGTTTTGATGATTAAAAGTGAAGCTTCTTATTGTACGTAATTCTTAATATTGATGATTGAACAGTACATTCAATCAAATATCTTTTTATATCAATCGATGTCAAGTGAGCTCAATTGTTAATTTTCTTTGTTCCTCATTTTTAATATTGATGATTGAACAGTGACGTATAAAGTTGGTATGTAAGATTCAATCAAATGTGTACAAGTTTTTATATCGATCGGTGTCAAGAGAACTCAATTGTGAAGTTTGTGTGCCTTACATATTGATGATTGAATTAGTGCGGTATGTAACATTCAATGAAATATATGTTTTTATATCAATTGGTCTGTTTTCAATTCGACAGCTATTCTTATGTGTAGGTACGTATTCAGTGCGGCTAGTTCTTTTAATGTTTGAAAAACGTACTCAACTCGGACGTCCGGAACTGGTTTTTTTCCGGACGAATATAGTAGCCATCCGAACGTTTCATTTAAGTTTATTTCAAGTACTCGAACTTTAAATCCGTACTTTCTTCGTACGACCGGGCAACGTTCATGTTCTGGGCGGGCAGCTGAGAGTTTCCGTAGGTAGGTCCGACATATGTATTGACCAGATTAAGGTTAGAGCAGACCTCAGCAGTAGGAAATCTATTCAGGTCACCGCATAAGACTATGTCATGATTTGGATAGTTCGCTAAAATATCATCCATGGTGTCAATTAGAAAGTTTGTTATCACTGACTTACATGATACAGACATAACAGGAGGAATGTAGATGCCAATCATGCATAAATCTGGAGATCCCTTAATAATAGCCACAGTCTCAATACCAGTTGGTACATTTCTCAACTGTATAACATGAGCTTGCAAATGATGTTTTGCCCAAATGGCAACTCCACCACCCATTCGTCCTTCTCGATCATTTCGAAAAACCCTGAAGCCAGCTATTGAAACAAAATCATTTCATCATTCATTTCATCATTCGATTTTCCGCACTGCTGATCGTGTGTTTGCTAACAAAATTTTTGGCTTTTCTTTTTGATTTCTTAACTTGCTTCTATCACGCATATTACTGTTAAAATACACATTCAAAAATCCTCCTTATCTTGTCTTTTGATGATTTGCCCACGATGAATAATCACATCGTGTCCTTCGGCTCGCAGATTTTTCAGTCTTTCTCTGAGTAGCTTTTGGGCTTCTTGTTCACATCGAGTATAATCAGGATTGATGAAAACATTCTTAAAAGAATCATCAGAGCGTAAATGCCTAGCCAATCCAAGAATTCGTTTCTTCGCCTCAAGATTCTTGCACTGAACTCTTACGAGTCGGATTTTACCGATCCTGTTTATCGAAATTACAGAATCTTCCTCTACATTCAGCTTCCGCAAAACACGCTTTACTTTCCCATCATCCTTAGATTTCCTTTCGTTTAAATTACCATCCACTTCCTCCTCAAAACCAGAGAAAACAAGGTTATTTTCCTTCAGCCTGCGTAATTCACCTTCTCTCAGGATGAAGTTAAGCTTATCCTCCATACCACTCATAGAGTTAGCATTAATACTACTCTGAAGGTTGTCATATTTCCGTTTTAGTTCAAATACTTCAGAAGTAAGAGTATGAAGCCGGTTGACCATAGGATCAAGCTGTTCTTTGATCTTCGACTCAATCACGGATGATATCTGATTGACTACGTCAGACTGGTCATTTTGAACTTGAGCACGCATTTGGATGATGGTAAGAATAAGGTCCTGTTTGTTCAAGGAGGTTTTGCGCTCCAAGAGTTCACGGTCCGTCAATATTGTTATATCATTAACTTCCATTGCAATTTTGAATACGGATGATGTTGGATCAAGTCGGAGTCAAAAATTGACTGTCACAAGTGATCAATAGAAAATAAGCAAAATGTAGTCTGGAAGGCCTCGAACCCGGTGTCTTTAGTTTCAAATCCAACACAGTAACCAACAGACCACGTAGACGAAGTTCAGGGGCTTATTGAAGCAACTGATGATCGGATACTCAGCATAGATATCGAATGCGTGGACACCAATTCTATCCAGACCAGATGACCAAATTTACAACTTGTCGAAAGAGACCGATGAACAAAACTCATCGATTTGATGAAACTAGGATTTAGGAAGCTGATCGTAGGCAATCCACACGGAATATAGGAACACTGATAAGGCAACGATGATAACACTACCACAGCTTGAGACACACGAAAACGCGACGAAAAACGACGTCGGGAAAGTGGAGAACGGCGTTATGCTTCCAAATCGCTTTCAGCACCAGCTCTGACAGACGACCTCTCTATGGTCATCAACTAATAACGATAAGAACTTCCATCTGCTTGCTGATCGAACGAATGAAGCCAGCACAAGTCTGGTCTCCACTGTATGTGAAACTCACACACGAAACGCACGCACGACGCATACAGACTTTCCTAACTTGATTTGGCAACAGAGCAATTCCTCGCTACCGTCTATCCGATCAATCGAGGAATGACGTCAGCCGACCACAGATTTAGAGAGGAACAGATGTAAAATATTAAATGTAATTCTGTGGATGTACTGCTCTCCCTAATTGACGCTGAGGGCGTTGAAGCCCGCCGATCGGTGTTTTCTATGATGACCACTTACAATAGACAGGCAAGAAATGTGTCTCACAAATTGGACAATTTAATGATTATGCTCATGTGTGTGACATACATGTGCTAGGTCCATTTTAGATAAATTGATGTCGACATCATTCAACAACGTTCTGTAGGGCTGCTCAAAGACATCTTTGGGGCTGCTTAACAAGAATTTTGATTTAATGAAATGATAAGTCGTCACTTGTGCTCACTTCATATTGTAAAAGTTCATAACCTGTCACTTTTTCATGATGATTCCAAAGCAATAGTGACTAAATTCATGCCAATCCCCGAAATACGGGATTGGAGGTTCAAAATCCCGGCATTGAGAAATTAACAATATAGCTGTATTCTGTCTGAAGAAAGACAGATTGGCGAAGGTGAAGTTACCAGAAATCCACACACGATGGTTATAGGCTCTTCAAATTTCAATATAATCGTCCACGTTATGTTTTCAATAATCCATAATGAGACTTTTGAATTAGGTATAGAGACTTAAATTTGAGCTTTGCATTTCCAAAAGCAAACAATATATTAGAGCATGACCAATTTGAAGATGACCATTGCTGGCGAAGTAGGCCTACACAATACCGGGATAAGGAATCGAACTAATCCTCGGGATTGAGATCTTTAAGAAGCAAATTGCTCACCAGAATGCAGTAGGGGAGAGGCGGGTTCATTCACTGTGGGAACGAATCTTGCGAAAAACTGGCGAATGTCAGCTGCAGAATATCATGCTAAAGTTCAGTCATATTTGCGGGATATTCGCTGGCGAAGTGCGCCGGCGACAATTCGCGCTCTATATGTCACCTTTTACTTTTGACTTTCTCTCTTATTTTCTTTAGTAATCCGCCTCTACAGCCGAGGCTCTATTCTCTCCCTCACCTCCTCACTATCCCCACATATGGCTAATCTATCTAAGAAATAAGTGCAGACTATCATTCTCTGATAATGATAAGAATATAGAGAATCCTCATATATCAATTTTCATAATTTCTCTTGACATTCAATAATTTACAACAATGATAAATATTTGAATAATATCATATTATTTACTGCGACATTTATGGAAGATAAATACTTTTTTTAGTTTAAGCCTTCGTGAATTAAAAAAAGACACCTTTTTATCAGATCAGACTGAATATACAATATATTTTCATGTGAAGGTAATATACGAACATTACTACTTACCACTAATTAGTTGCTACAATATCCACGATTTCGCCGGTTGGCGAAAAATCAACTCGCATTAGTAACCAAATATCTACCAACCAATTATAGCGACTTTTTCGCCACCTGTCGTTTTTTAATTTTACACATGTTTTTGGATAAATTATGACCATTTTCACATGCGGAGATAGTTTTTACACGAAAATGAACCTTTAAAAAATTATCCACAAAATCGCTACCTCGCCAGATAATCTGTTGATATTAGCAAGATGCGTTCCCACAGGGTTGGCCGGGCGGGTTCATTGGCCACCCTGAGTTTTCTTAAAACCTATCTATCTTGCACCAGCGGTATTTTCAGAGAATCATCATTAGGGCAATACCAAAACGTGCCAAAAATATCAACATCAGGAAATGGAAACTATGGTAGTCAGTGGTAAGTACAAAAATTACACTCATTTTGAAAACTTTGCGACTTTACGAAAATGGGGGATCTTAGGATAATAATCGTGACCGAAATTAAAACGAATATTATTATTAGGTAGAGTTTAACTTCTTCTATCAAATGACATTGCTCGATTGCACCAATTAATCGATTTTCCCTAGTCTACACAATGATTTGTTCGGACTACCAGGGGTCGGGATCATTGGCCGTTTGGGGGTGGGGATCATTGGCCGCCATGTAATTTTTAAAAATTAAATTTGTTTCGTCTGTTCTACAAGGTATTTAATAAAACTCTGGCAAGGGTCCATTGTATGTCACTGTTATAATTTTTCAATTATCTCCTAAGTTTTATTACATGAAAAATTTAAATAAGTTTCATAGTATGGTAACCACTACCACTACCGATACGTTTTTTCAGTTGTGAGGGTTTCCATTACCGGTTTCCTAGGTAAGCATAAAAGTCTATATTAGGTACGTATAGAAGGAACAAAAACATACCATTACAGCAAAATAGACATAGCAGAGAAGAGGAAGGTCTACTTTTAATACTATTATATTTCTCAAGAGAATAAGAAAATTAAGAATGCAGACTTCTAAGTACAGCCTCTCGCATCTACATCAGTTTATTAAATTCTCGGTTTATGTCCTGATAATCTCGTGATAGTGTTACAAAAGTATTTCAGCACAATGCGGTCATAAAGTTGTCCGAAAAATCAATGACAATTAACAAGATACAAAAATCACAGAAATTTAGATTGCTGAGGGCTCGAACCCTATTCAGTAGCATGTTAGTCAGAAGCTTTATCATCTCAGCTGTAAGGCACTTATGCGTTATAGCAGCTCACAAGCACCTAAGATTCTTTAAACGTGACGCACGCTATCGGCTAGTGTATGCCGTGGTGCGTGAGGCAATGAGCGACGAGCTCTCTCCCTCTCTCCTTGTGACTTGTGATTGATGGCATTCTCTGCCGAGTCAGCACTATAAGGCCAGATTGGATATAACTACTATAACTAGATCTATAACTACAGGTGGGATTTTAATTAATTAAGAATATTAAGAATTCTAATTAGGAATTGTTAGAATTATTCCGGCTACAGTTAATGACATCCAGACACTTCGTTTTCTTTGCAGGCAATCATGAGCAAGCGAGCAGAATATACCACGGAGGATATGGCACGCGCTCAGGACATGATTAAAGACGGTGCATCGTTGCCGAAAGTTTCTGAATGGACAAAGATTCCTGTACGGTCATTACGCCGGCACAAAAATCAAGTCCCAGGGTCATCTGTTGTACAAGGGCAATTGATGAACAGGCTGGTCTTCAGCCCTGACCAAGAGCGCCAACTAGCAGCTTACATAACTGAGTGTGTCCACCGTTTCTATGGTCTCACTGCCATGGAAGCGCGCCGGCTTGCTGCCGAGTTTGCCGCCAAAATTATTCCCGAAGATAAGATGCCGTCATCGTGGACTAGTATGAAATGTGCAGGAAAGGATTGGCTTCGTGGATTTCTCAAACGTAATAATCTCCCCCTTCGAACACCGGAAGCCACGTCTATGGCCAGAGCAACTGGTTTCAACAAGAAAGCCGTGGAAAAGTTTTTTGACAATTTTACTCTAACCATGAATACTTGTACGATATTGATTGGAATCGAGTCTATAATTTGGACGAAACTGGAATAACAAACGTAAATGTTTGTTCCAAAGTTATCGCCCCAACAGGAAGAAAGCAAGTAGGAATGGTAACGGCTGCGGAGCGCGGATAGATGGTCACTGTTCTAGGAATAATCTCGGCCGGCGGGAACACTGTACCACCAGTTATGGTATTTCCCCTCAAAAGGTTTCTCCTACTCGTCTCGTTCATGGAGTACCTGCTCTGGAACATTGGGAGTTAATTCAGCTACAGGGTCCGGATGGATGACAGCCGAAATTTTTTCGGATGACGTTCTCCCGCACATCGTGAAGCGCACATGCGCAACGAAGGAGAATCCTATTATCATTTTGTTAGATAACCATGCAAGCCATGTCAGCCTGCGCACAGTTTTGTATTGCAGAGAAAACGGCATCCATCTGCTTACATTTCCCCCACATTGTTCACACAGGATGCAGCCGTTGGACGTTTCCGTTTACGGCCCGCTGAAAGCTTTTTACAGAAAAGCTGTGCATGATTGGCAATTGGTCCACCCAGGGACTCGAGTCACCCTGTACGAAATGGGAGAGCTCTTTGGACGGGCGTACGATCTGGCATTTACTCGAAGAAACATAAGTAGCGGGTTCCGAGCAACGGGAATCTTTCCACTAAATTCAGATATTTTCGACGAAGCTGACTTTCTTCCAGCAAGTGTGCATATTCCTCAGGTAAGCATTCCTGACGACGAGATGGAGCCTTCACGACCATCTAATGAAGTTGTCTCTCCTGAAACCATCAGATCCTACAAGTAACAGAACGGAAGATAGGACGTAAGAGGGGTAGCTCAACAGTGTTGACATCAAGCCCAGAAAAATTTCTTCTCGAAGAACGAGAATCTTCCAAACTGCAGATGTCGAAGAAGCCGAAAAGGAAACTACTACATGTCGATCACATGACACCATTGTTTTGAGAAGAGAACAATGACCAGCTTGAGGAGGAAGAACCGGCGGAGAAGATAATAAAACGCACTGAAATATCGGATAATTCCAAGGAATTGGACCGTGAGCAAGTTTTCTTTTCCCCAGACATTGACGATGTTGCGGTAGCAACACTTGATGAAATTCTCATCAAACTTCCTATCCCATCGACAGGGTCAACTGCACGCTCCAGCAAACTTTACCGATTCGATTGCTCACTTGGCTGTTATAACTTGTAGACTACGCGTTGCTAGAGTCACGTATCGATCGGTATGCTATGAAAACTGTAATTCCAATTACAATAATTAATTGTGTGATCTAAAGAAGTATCTGTAATTTTGTGTTTTTTATATTCATCTTTCTATAAATTACCCTAAATTTGAGACTTAATGCCTACATACAAAGATATTTTTATGAAAATATTTTCTCTAACTAGTAATTTTGTTTTCAACATCAGCAACGCTCACTGGTAGCGGTACAGTGCCGAAATGTCAAGTCGATAAATTTGAAAATTATTGCTAACCAATAATTAGTATATATGATCTAGGAATTAGTATTCGAATATCAGTTGATAAATTGTCCTTCGAAACAAAACCAACTACCCGGCCAATGATCACCAACCCCCGGCCAATGAAGACAACCAGTCGGCATCATTGGCCGCTTTCACTTTTTTACTCTATTTTTTAATTTTGCAAAAAGTATTACCAAGATCCAATCGGCTCTCATGTATGTTGTAGTCTAATCTCACGGCTACAAAATGCATGTGGTATGTTGTCAATAGACCCAGCCGTTTCGATTCTACAGCCTCCTGAAAAAAAACGGCCAATGAACCCGCCTCTCCCCTATATATTTGTGTTTGAAGTGTGGTAAATTACCGGTAAGATTGAAATAAATTACCGGTAAATTACCGATACACGATCATTTTTCGGGGTTTCCTCATTTCATTTTGCTATGACAAAATTTCCAATACACTCACAATTCTCACGTACGTAGCTTAAAGAATTTAGAGTTTCTTAAATTTACTAAATCGCTCTTATGCATCTAACCTATAAATGTATTCAACCAGGTGTGCATGAATGATTCGATGTTAATATAGTTATACCCGCAGAATTAGACCAGTCGTCTCTTCTTCTGTTTGACTAGAAAGGAAACATGGGAACATGTAACGTTTTCATAACAACCATTTTCATGCAACTATGAAAATGGTACAATCTGCTGACATAGGCCCCTATTACCATACCAATCGAGCAATGAGCAGCCAGTTCGATATTACGCCAAATTGTGCGAATATTCAGTGACTGTTATCACCCGGATCACACAACAAAGAGACACAGTCGATGTCAAGTTCTACACAGAAGTTTGTGAACGTTTTCTCGTGCGCCTGCCAACATATTTCAAATAATGATCGGAGGGCCCAACATTATCGAGAAAACTTTTGCGCAATGATCTGAATTCTTTGAAGCTGAAGGAATCGTGACGATCTGAGCATTTTGAAGGAATTCAGAGCAATCCGCAAGCGGCGCATGACTATTTTTCCTATCTGTGCAAGGCATTAAAAATTTCTTTTTGCCCACTTAGTACGTTCCTGCATGTGCCATCGTTTTGAATCAGTTTGCACTTTTAGCAAAGTGATACGCTTAAACAATCTAATTATGTGATTATACCATTTACTTTGCTATCACTAATCCCTAGCTGTACTAAAGAATGCCTGAATTTATCAAATTCCACGCTAGTTGCTATCTCTTCAACACGCATTTAAAATCTTCTATTTCTGGTCTCTCATTGGTTGAGACGATCGCTGTTGCTCTCTTATCAATGTCTTTATGCACCTTTATGATGATTTTACCAGGTGACTACAATATAGGGACGATATCTGCATATTCTTTCCATTGATGATCTCTCTCTCTCTCTTTTTCATATTATAGTAATATTTATTACTAATTATGGTTATTAAAATACATTTCTTTAAACAATATTGTCTCCATGTATCTAAATTTACTACGCATAGATTTCATACTCCTTCTAACATTGACAATCACAGGGTGTTCAGTAAAAACCCAGGAATTCTCAAATGTATGATTTGTGTATTACAAAAACAATAATGAAGACTCGGAAATATAAATAATGTTCAAAATTAGAGCAACTGACTTTGACACAACGCTTCAAACGTTGCATCCATGCAGAAGTGGCTGAGTGAATGGTTCTGTCGGGTACAAAGATTATGATATATTATCCATTGTCTTTGGTCGGGTATTCCATTCCACGCTTCCTCTGTCAAAACATCTTTAAGCATTTCAATGTCAGTTATCTGTCCACGCTGTCGCTGAAGATGAGACAATAAAATACTCCACATAGAGAAGTCCATGACGTCTAAATCTGGGCTTTTTGAAGGCCAATTTGCAATGACTTGGTTCAATAAAATCAGGTGTGTTTTCTCTAAGCCGATTAATTGTTGCGACTGCTGTGTGGAGCTTTGCGCCATCTTGTTGTCACGTCCATGGTTCATTTTGCAGTATGCGATTGATATCTTCGACAACCCGAGGGCACATTTCTTCTCGATGAACGTCCTGATTTACTGTCTTCTTCTTCTTTTTTGAATTTGGGATGTGGTCTTGGCCAGCTTCAATGAAGTTAAGATTTGACTTCCCAAACCAGGAAACCGCAGCATAACAAAGTATCGACTTTTGCTGAGTGTCGATTTCTGCCAAAATATCGTTATCATCGATGTCAGTCTTTACGTTCACTGCTCTATAGATACGCTCATTCTGCGAATTTAGTGGGGCGTTGAGCATGAAACTTGCTTCGTCAAAGAACCAAACCGACTTCCACGAATCTCCTGGTTGAAACTTATCGATCATAAGCATTGATTTTTCAAGTCTTCTTTCTTTATGAGCATCTTTTAGGTTGTTACTTGATTATTCGATGGCATTTTAGCGATGACATACTGAGAATTTTGTCATTCACAGGGGGCTCCCCTAATGACATATTCAGTTGGTGTGATATTTCCCTTTGGCGTAACATCCAAATCCAAAATAGCAGTCCGTGAATTGTTGTCAAATTTTGTGGCGGTACCTGTTCCACGCTTGCGATGGGCTGCATTGCCTCTTTTATTCGCTTAGCCACAAGGGTGAACTGATTTCTTGTAATTGTGCTGAAGAACTTCGGATGAATTTCACCGCATTTACCAAGGCCCCAAGTGGGATGCTCAGTTTTAAATAACATCATCACTTGACGCTGGAAATCAGTTAACGATTGATATCTTTGCACAATATAATGAAATTGCTGGTACTGGAATGTTCTTCTTATTTCGTACTGCGAAACAATACAAATCAACCAATTACAATTCTTGGGATTTCCAGTCACAATTCTTAGAAATCGCAATTACAATTCTTGGAATTCCCAGATATTACAATGCATGCACAAATTCGGAATTTCCTGCTTTTATACTGAACACCCTGTAGTTTGGATTGCATTTATAGAAAGCTAAGGATCTGCAGTGCATAATTTACAAAATATTATAAAGCGTGTGGCCTTTCCCTATAACAATGTTTATTTGCCGTCAAACTTTTGATTATTATGGTCTATTTGGGTGAAATACCAACAAACTTCTTAAAAATGTCAATTTATCATTTCTCAATTGCAATATCTATGACAAAGAATCAGACGTTGAGCAAAATTCAAGCCTTCATCAGAATCAGATTAAGTCAAGTGTATATTTAGTTAAAATCAAAGCATATCGGTGCGCTAGATTTGAAGTTATACGAATTTGAATATAAATTACCGGTAATTTGCCGATAAATTACCAGTAAATTACCGGTAAGGTAACTTAAAATAAATTACCGGTGATTTTTAAACACTATGAGCGACCAATTGGAAGACAAAGACTGTAAACGCGTGAGATATTTGGAAACTAAGGTTTTCTACGATGAGTAAAAGAATATCTATGATAGCTTCAAACTTCTGGCGCATTGTCCGATATCTTCGTTGAGGATACACATCCTCCATTTCTAGTTCAGATAGTTCCAAATCGATTTCAGATCTGCCCAAATGAATTTCAGACATTTCCAGGTGAAATTGGAGATTCGCCACTTGAATTCAAGATCTTTTCAAAGTTGAGTTTCTGACAGATATCTGAAATTCAATTAGAGAAATCTGAAATCCATCGATGTCTGAAATTCATTTGGAAAGATCTGAAACAGACATAAAAAAGGTGCAAGCAGCTGATACCAAAACTTAACATACAGGGATGGTAGAGAAGTTTTCGGACTTTGAATATTAAGCTTACATAGTCTTTTCAAACGACTATAATAAGTCTCTAAAAAAAGGAAAAAACATCAATCACAGAAAAATAAATTTCAAATTTTTCCAGAAAATTTTGAAAAAATTGGAAAATTTTCCATTTGGATCACTGTTGAACATGTGAAGTCCACGCAGTATACACATGAGCGACCATATTGGGTGATACAGTCTGTAAACACGTGAGATATTTGGAAACTAAGGTTTTCTACGATGAGTAAAAGAATATCTATGATAGCTTTTGACTTCTGGCGTTTTGTCCGATATCTTCGTTGAGAACAAACTAATACACATCTTCCATTTCTAGTTCAGATGGTTCAGAGTTCCAAATCGATTTCAGATCTGCCCAAATGAATTTCAGACATTTCCAGGTGAAATTGGAGATTCGCCACTTGAATTCAAGATCTTTTCAAAGTTGAGTTTCTGACAGATATCTGAAATTCAATTAGAGAAATCTGAAATCCATCTGATGTCTGAAGTTCACTTGGAAAGATCTGAAATGGACATGGAAAAGGTGCAGTTGCACATGGTTTCAAAAGTTAACATGCAGGGATGATAGAGAAGTTTTCGGTCTTTGAATATTACATAGTCTTTACAAACGACGATAATACGTCTCCAAAACAAAGGCAAAAACGTCAATCAACGAAAATTTAATTTCAAAATTTTCCATTTGCATCACTACTTAACTACACTGACCAAAAATATGCTACTGACAAAATGTATACCCCTAGAGTATGGTATAGCCGGTATAACTAATATCACATTTCAAACAATTTTTAGCTTCAGGTATGACGTCAAATACGAGATCCTAATAAGAATTCTGAGAGCATATATAGGCCTCTATATATATATATATATATATAGATACGAAATGTGCACTCCTGCCCCACCGAATTGTACTCTCCTGCCCCACGGACGAATATGAAATGTACGCCCCTGCCCCACAACTGTACGCTCCTGCCCCACTGACTCTCCTGCCCCACGTATGAGCTTTTGCGGAATATGATTGTGCATTGATATTACTGTTGTGAAAGAAGTTCTATGGCTGTCAGCGCCTCCAAATGCCTGGTCCGACGATTGCTGTAGGCCCCGGTCCCTTCAATTTTCGTATTTAGAGTTAGCTTTTGCGGAATATGATCGTGCTGTGATATGTACTGAGATATATGACAGTCAGAGCACCTCCAAATGCATGGTCCGTCCATTGCTGTAGGCCCTCAATTTTCGTATTTAGAGTTAGCTTTTGCGGAATATGATTGTGCATTGATATGTACTGATGTGAAAGAAGTGCTATGGCTGTCAGAGAACCTCCAAATGCCTGGTCCGACGATCGATTGCTGTAGGCCCTCAATTTTCATATTTAGAGTTAGCTTTTGCGGAATATGATTGTGTTGTGATATGTACTGATATGAATGAAGATATATGACAGTCAGAGCACCTCCAAATGCCTGGTCCGACGATTGTTGTAGGCCCTGGTCCCTTCATGTACAAGTGGGGCAGGAGAGTACAATTCTCGGTGGGGCAGGAGAGCACATTTCGTATTTATATATATATATATATATATAATATATATATATATATATATATATATATATATATATATATATATATATATATACATATATATATATTAGGCCTATATAATATATATATATATATATATATATATATATATATATATATATATATAAGGCCTATATTATATATATTACAGTAGTGTCGAAGCGTCGTCTTATGACGATTATAAAACTATGTATTTATCTTATCATTTCATCGTTCATGAAAATGATATTATCAAATTTCAAGTTTTCAAGAATGCTTCAATTCAAATGTAAAATATATCAAATAGCGACAGCCAAACAGATGATCAATCATGTCAATATCACAGTCTGACAAAAGGCATTCTAAGGGATTAAAAATAAGAAAATGACGAATCTTTTCTGTGTTATGTGTCATTCGACCATCTAATTTCATGAACTAACTTCAATATCATAAAATATAGGCATCAACATAACATTTCAGTGAAAAGATGCCGTCTAATCTAACTTTTATTTTTTTACAAACAGTTGTCATTCACGTGGAAATGCTCATATGCGTTTGAGGCGCTTAGAGACTATTTTGGCGCTGTGACACCACTTGTGGCGTTCGGAGACCATTTAATGGCGCTAAGATAATTTTTGGATATATCATCTGCCATTGAAAGGGCGCTCAGAGACAATTTAGCTTGGTGCTTAGATACCTTTTAAATATATATATATATAAGCAAACATAAAAAACCTACGAAGGAATGAGAAGCGCACAAATCACAAAGATGGTAGGTATAGAGTGTCGACTCAAAAAAGTTCTGTATACAGTGAAAATTTTCATGTGAAAAGATTAATTTTTTAAGATGATTGCGTTCCTGCGTCGACTACCCATTATCAGTCATGCTACGCAGACGGAAATTGAGAAGAAAAACAGATAGACGCTTCCTTTCAGATGATTTTCCTATGATCTGCTACGTCAATTTAGCTCCTGTTGAATCACAGGAAAACTGTATTATTTTGAGCGAGTCGACACACGAATTAATATTGTCAGACTTTTGCTAGCATAGACAACAGGAGGGCTAGTTTATTAGGTCTTCTATCTGATCAATATTTCAATCATTTTGAAGTCAAATCTCAAGCGAATGATCTGTTAAAAAAATGCAAGCGTCATTTATGAATGCAAGTATGGTATACCATATTGCCAGTGCACAATAGTATCATGGCAATTTATAACATCTAGCTCTAACATTTGCAGATGAGATCGTGAAAAGTGTGCGTGTTTAGAAGATATATTTAGCTGAATATAAAAATATCCCAATGTGAAACAGTAAAATAACAAAGAATAAATTTTTAAAAAGTCAGATTCATGGAGTGATTATGCAGAAACTGGTAAAATGAGATAGTAAAATAAGAGACAAATGACGTAAAAGGTTAAAAGGAACCGTTTTTATAAAAGTCAAAAGGAGGAATTGTTATAAATTAAACTTCACGTCGTCGACGCCGAGGCGTACGTTGAGCTATGTATCTGAAAAGGAAAATAAATATAATATTAGTTAAGCCGCCAGGGCCTTATTCTCATGCAATACATCAGTAAAAAGCATAATATAAAATTAATTGTCTCCGTTCATGTATTGTAGATGTGCTATCGCTCTATTTGACCTCTAAAGCAGATTATTGACCACGAGGGAGATAATATTTGCTCCAATGCACTGGAACGAGCATAATCTATGCCAATTTTGACTAGGGTAATGTTCATAGAAATTAACAATACCATAGATATCTACTTCTATGGTAATATTATCCTGCTTTAGTATAGACTACATCTGTGAATAGTCTAATTATTGATCAGGCTAAGTTTCTGTGTATAATAAATGACTAAATCTAGGATTTCCATGCGTAGAAAGTACGAGGATGCGAAGCATCCTCGCACTTTCTACGCATGGAAATCCTAGATTTAGTCATTTATTATAATATGTTTCAATAGGTTAATGAAAGTAGACAAACCAAATCAAACTACATGTAAATAGACCTACCATAGATCTTACATACATACTATACATATCTTTATGTAATGGTTTAAAGGAGGATTCATTGATATTTACTGAAATAATGAGGTCGATATCTTGTTAAAATTCCCGAGGGCTTTAGCCCGAGGGATTTTAACAAGATGTCGATCGAGATATCTCAGCAAATATCATTGAATCCTCCTTTAACCGTTTTAAACTATGCCATTTTTATCTCTATGATTAGCGGGCAAATTAACAATGTGTAAAAGGACTATCTATTGAGGCAAGTTTTTCATATATATACATATTTCAAAATGCGAAATTGACAACTCCACTTTCATTCTCTTAGCTAATTAGTCTTATTTCTATGCTCACAGGGCAAATTAGCAGGGATGGGGATATTACAGAAAATAATGAGATTTCTAAATGGCAAAAATACATTGGAAGATAAAATGGTTTAAAGTTTAAAGTATGGAGGAGTGTCATGTCCAGGTGCTAGTCACGTAGATGTCCATGATCTTAGGTTATCTAGGAATCAGATCAAACTATTTTGAATTTTCTCGAATGTCAAGCATTTTCTGAACAGTTCAGTGATATCAAAATGGCTTCTAAAAGATTTGCTCATACATCAGATGAAAAAAGAAAAAATGATATAAATAATTGCATTCCCAAGAGTACATTGTCGAGAAGTAGGTGGGCAATGAAACTTTTCAATGACTGGCTGGCCGATTGGAGAATGAGATACAACGATGGCATTGATAAAGTATTAAAAGAAGTACATGAATTCACCAAAGCAGATTTAGACTATTGCCTCAGATATTTTTTCTGTGATATGCGCAAAGCTGCTGGAGAAATTTACCCTCCCCAAACACAAAGATATTTGTAGCGCTATTCAGTACCATTTCAACAACATGTTGGGATGGAATATTTCCATATTTGATGATGTCGAATTTATAGAAAGCCGCAAGACTTTGAACAGCCAAATGAAGAATGCCGCTGAGATTGGCCTGGTCCGTCCGAAAAAGAAAGCCGTTGTGATCAGTAAAGATGATGAAGGTTTGCTTTGGAAAAATGGATCATTTGGTTGTTCAGGTTCAGAGCAATTGTTGAAGAGTTTGATTTATTTTTTTGGTTTACATTTTTCGTTACGGGCTGCTCAAGAACAACGGGACTTATGCTTCGGTGAAAATTCTCAAATTACATTGCACAAAGATAAAGATGGAAGAGAATATTTGCAATATGTGGAAAGAGTATCAAAAAATAGGAAATTCGGACTGAAAATGGCACGTTACGAACCAAAAGCCACAAGATTGTACTCTTCTGATGATTCTACACGTTGTCCAATAAACTTATACAAAAAATATTTAGAACATAAATCAGAATCTAATGGAGAACCATGATGCGAAGCATTGAGTCCAATAAAATCACCTCAAACCAACATTTGGTACAATAGAATTCCATACGGAATACACTCAATTCAGAAGGTAACAGCTCGACCTACAGCGAGCTTGGATTTGCCTGATTTTGTATCGAATACGAGTTTAAGGAGAACGGCACAGAATCGTCTTTTATCAAGTGGATTACCGCCTGCTATTATTCAAAAAAAGACGGGAAGAACAAGTGAAAATGCAGATGCTGCATACATCGATGCAAGTGAATTTGAATTATATTGCCAAAAGAATGAAAACAAAGTCAATGTTGAAACCCAAAGGATGGAATCGGCTCCACCAATGAGTTTTCAAATTGTGCAATCAACATTTAGATTCATGTTAATCAAAATAACTGATAGAGCAACACTTTACAAGCTAATAATTGTTCACTACTTTTTAATCTTACATTTTGCTATTGGTCTTTAATGATGAAATTAAGTACTAGTACTTTCTACAGAAAGTACTCGAACAAAGATATTTTCATTGACTTTACCATGGTGAGCCGAGTACTTTCTACGCTGAGAAAATTTCCCATTAACCAGTACTGAGTACTATAGATTGACCTAGATAGTGAAATATATTCAAATACTCTTGATAATCATAGACATGTCAATCACAATCTGTCCTTGATTATCATAGTGCGTCGCCAATAAAATTATCCACGCAACTCGAGCATGAGATTGCTTCATCATAGCATTCGAGCTCGTTAGATTTAAATGGCCCTCACCCTACTCGATCGGGCATTTAGGACACCTAACTCGTGGAATGAAAGAAGCAATCATGCACTAGGTGCGTTAATAACTATTCCTTTTGATGTTGCGTGCTTTGATTGCATATAATTGACTATTGCTCAGGGACGGCCTGGGTTTTATATAATATTTCACCTATCAGATATAAAATTGAAAAAATCATTTGACGTAAGCAAAGAGAAACCGTGAGAGCTGTCTTAACCGAATTATTCTAGAAATTGCTCACCAAATTAGCCAAAACTGCAACTACCAAATAATCTTGGAACTACAGCGGAGAAAAGTACTTTTTAGTAGTCGATGACCCTCAGAAAGTGCACTAAGAAGAAATAATTATATCTATGTCGCGTTTTTACCTATATTTGTTCAGTTTACTGCGAAATCAATTAATTTGCTGCTTCTCTGTCGATAACTTCACTCAAGTGAGTGATTTATTTCAAATTATCGAAATGACGCAAATGACGCAATTCAAAAATAGTGCGACATTGATGTTATGGTGAATCGTTTTCTGCACATTTATATATTCCTGTGTCTTTTTGCCAGTTCAATTACACACTCAAAATGGTGCCACAACTGAACCCATATCCCACTTTGCCATATCCAATGTAGCTTCATATGAATAGATCAAGTTTTGTTTGAGATTGCCATATTGGATAGACATTTACAATCTCTATGTCACACATTCTATGGTTTGATTTCTTTTTACGTTTACATAGTATTCCTACATGTCAATACATGTAGTGATGAATTTAAAATTGAAATGTGTACACCATCTAATCTACTAACTCTCTGTGTGTAACGCAAAAAAACTCTGCAAAAACAAAAGTGTTCTGCAATTAATTGTTAGTGTGTAAGAAAGCTAAATATCTTTAACGAATAAACAGAAAATCATTAAGTATGCATACATGTGTTAAATCAAAATGACGATATGTATTCATACACCGGAAACATTTTGTTTCATCCGTTATATCAGATTGTGTTCATGAATTATATTAATGATTCCCAGCAATAATTAGGGTGCTATGGCAAAGGAGGACCCTATGCATACAGGTTAAGAATAGGAATTCTGCGTGTTTTATTGAACATGGCACACAAAAATAGGTCACAAATAATGACTAATGGCTTGTAGCACACGCCTTGAAACATGGCTTTTCCTTTGTACCTCCGGTCTGTCGTAGCAAGCGTATACGTCACTTATCTTTCATATGATGATGAGTTTATGGAATTTTAGGGGAAGAAGTCTGTGGTAGGCTTAGGAGCTATCGAAGCTCACTTATCGGAGGAATCCCATGAGCAACAAGTAGTTGACGGTAGTAAAATTCTTTCATAAACTTCAAATATAAGGGTATAGCGCTGTGTTGAAAAATCACAAATTAATCTGTAATGCCAAATTGATGTCGTTAAAACATCCACTCTCCCTCTTTGGTTCCTTTTTCTGTACGCAGATCGACATTATTCTTTTAAGATGCCTCCCTTCCGGACTATCCCTAGCAACATGCGTCCTCACGTGAAAAAGGTAATAATTTGGCCTAAATGTGACCCGTAGGTAGTTCACGTATAGAGGTTTCATTGCTTGTCAGGGTTGCCGTCGGTATGAGGATTCTGTGGATATGCCCATAGAAATGGGTATGGGATGAGTATGGATGCTCGGCAGGGTTTCGGAGCCGGAGCCGACAGAAGATTAATTTTTCTTTTTTTTTTAATTTAACTTTTCAGTAGTGTTAAATTAATCTTCTTCCATTCAAATTTGCGTTATGGATATAAATATCAGTCATCCTTTTCGAATACTAATGAAGTGATTATCTTACAATTTCAAGAATGTAGCGCATTTCTATATCCACTTTGTAATCAGATAATCAGAAAAATAATAAATGCTGTGATGAAGAAGCGGTATTGGCGGAGATAAAATTATCAATCATTATTTAAACAATTCAATAAACAAACGGAAGAATTCATACATATGAACGCATGGCATGATCTCATCGAGCAATAAACGGAAATTACTATAACACACGTTGGTAGGCCACGAACATAGTGAAGGCCTACATAAGAATTTTTCATATGTGACTTGTTTGTGGCAAAGTGACAGTTTTTTTTGTATTGCAATTTACCATATAGCCAATATAATTTTTTTGTATTCAACCTTGCTTTACAAGCTGATGAATTTTCTATCATTTGAAAATGGCACCAATAAAAACAACCAAACGAATGAAGAATCCTCTCGGTGGGATCATCAAGGAATCCCAAACGCCAACTAACACATCAGCGTTCTATAATCACAAAAGGAACACGTGTAACTCGTACATAATATAACAAAAAAACGAACTACATGGGCGCAAAAAATCATTAAATTGTTTGCAGTAAAAATCAATTCTTTACAAAACACAACTGTCTGAAGATGTTGTGGGGTCCTTAAGGACTTTCAACTAACTATTGGAATCATGGAGTATTTACTCTATGGTTAGAATGTCAGTGAGATTTTTGATAAATATTCATGTTTGGCTTTGTGAAACTCACTTAATTACAATTATCTACAGCGAGGAATTTCAACAGACAACAGTCTTTTTTCTAATGGAATGTGTATTTTTACTGAAGATGTTTCGCATAGCATTTACATTATGCAATGCAAGCTTCTCACGCTTGATAATTGTAAATTTCACATGGTGTAGACTTCTCATCATAACAGCGAACGGTCAAAAAAGCGAATATGAAAAAACAGCGAGATCTCAAAAGAGTGAATAATCAAAGTAGCGTACTGATGTTGTGTAATGTTGAGTTTTGCGAAAAATAAGTAAATCATCGTACTAATGCTTTATCTACACATTGTTTGACATCAGTTTACCATTGTGAGATTCGATCTCATGAAGCGATCCCGTTGCAATTAAACTACACTGCCTCTCGTCTAGTTGTTGAATTTATGCACAAACGTGTCTTCCTTTAGGGGACAGTAATGTAGGATTAAATTGCCTCTGAATTAGAATGAAATAAATTGGATCGACATTATCAATATTTAAATAGGCTAAGCTTCTTAGCGCACCAGAAATGAAGAATGCGAGTTGAATAATATAATCGATTCGCAATAAAGGCAATGAATTGAAGACAATGCCGTTATATTATTAAAAAGAAACATTCGAGAGACAATGTTTCGGCTGTTTTGAGAATATGGGTGTCATGCCTCATAAGTGATTAAATAAATAAGTATGTATTGGTATTAGTCCGGCAGCCAGAACGAGTTTCTGCAGGAAACAAGGCCGAATATGAGACTTTCACAGAATGATGTACACCCTATGTCTACTACGAATCTGCACATCTGCCGAGTTCTAGTGAGTTCCTTTTCTTGTCAGACAGGATCAAAGAAAAACACATGTAAATCCAATGGGACACAGAATGCAGTTTTTGGATAAAATGAAATTTTGTATGTTTTCTCTGATTAAACGAAAATAAGCCCAGAGTCAAAAATTATGATATGGAATGTCTTCAGGTCATTTCTTTTAATTTTCATGTACCCCTGTCTATAAAGCTAAACACATTTAGATTTGGCGAGTCTCTTAATGTCGGCAAAACACGAACATTTTAAACAACTTTATCCACATTCAACCACATTCTCACATATATTGCTCATTAGATAAGCACATGATAAAAGCACATGCACATCATAGGAAATGACCTGAAGACACTGCATGCCAAAAAAATGATTCTGGGCTTCGTACTTTTCGTTTAATCATAGAAAACATAGAAAACTTCATTTTAACGAAAAATTACATGTGTTTTCCTTTGATCGCGTCTGGCAAGAAGAGCAACTTACTAGAACTCGGCAGACGCGCAGATTCGTAGTAGACATAGGATGTACATCATTGTGTGAAAGTCTTACTTTCGGCCCTGCAGAAACTTGTTCTGGATGCCGGACTATGTGGGTTTCCAATTTCTTAACATTACTTTTCTTTTGTTCTGGTCGATGGTGTGACGACAGCAATAGGTTTTGACATAGAGTAGGGATATGTAGGTAGCGTGTCGACTCAAAAAGTATCTGTATACAGTGAAAATTTTTATACGAAAAGATTCAGTTTTTTGCGGAGATTACGTTCCCGTGGTCATAAAAATTATTTGAGCAGTTTTAAAAAAAGTCAAAATTTAAATACTACCGAGTTGACGCTCCTATATAAGTAGTATGAAACAAGTTGGACATCAAAAGGAATGAATACTTGCTAATAAGCATCCTAACTAAGTGGAAATCAAGCTGATTATCAAGGGAATTTTATGAATTGTATTATAATGGAAGTCTTTATGAAAAAGTCGCGATATCATCCGTGCTTTTTTGGCTGAAATGTCAAGTTTTTAATTCAATTTTCACCGGCATGACTGTATGATTCGATCACTAAATTCATGTTTCATTTCTTGAATCTGAATAGTGATGTGGACCCATTTACATCTTCCAAAGTTTATTGAAATCATTGTCTTTGAGTCTGTTATTTACTCTACCAGTGGTAGGTTGCTTATGAAATGATCACGCTTAAGAAGATTCTCTTGAGGTTCAACATGAAAGCAATAGCAGGTCATAGAGTTGCCAATTTAACAAACATTATCTCGCCAAGGCTGTCATGATACGGACGATCTGTAAAATAATATCATTTCCTTCTGCTTTATGCTATCATAATCAGTCAATTCCGTTGTAATTTCTTCAAAACTGCATAAATGTGCATATCTCACATTTGGAAACTATTCCGATTGTATCATCTTTGAGTTCATTTAATAAAATCGAAAGTGTATACACATTGGGGATTTAATAAATACGGAGTCATCACTCTGCCTAATTTACTTACTCTATGGTTTTTTATGTAATTTGACATGTCAGCTGATGTAACTTGCATGTTCTGTACATGTGTGCACTGTGGATGTCAAAACGATCGCACTTGACGTTTATGACCGAGAAAGCGCTCAGGAGACCGAAATAAAAATGTTGAACACAATGGCATTGTTCTGTATGCTAAGGAAGAAAAAGTGGAGTGACAAGAACTAAAGTTAACTGTATATGCAAGCAGCAAACGACTAAAACTTAAGCATCAGCACAGAAAGGTAAAGAATGCCTGTTAACACTAGAATGGTCAATAAAAAAACCCCACCTAGAATGGTCACAGGTGTCATATCTGACACCTTCGAATGCTAGACGACTTTAATACGCTAAATTAGTTATTCAAAATTATAATTCTAAATTTTATCATTATAAGGAGCTTAACTAATAGTATATTATGATTCTCTAACAACTTGGTTTCAATATTCATCGTCTAATAGCTATTTGTTTCTGTAGAATACTGTATTTCATTTAGGCTAATCATCAAGTTTTCAAACATGTCTTATGTCTATGTATGAATTTTACATAATTCTGTAGTTATGATTTTCTCATCATAACTACTCGCATAAGGTTCAAACGTATTTATACCGAAGAAAAACGAACGTGTTATATCATACTGATTCATGAGAAAATCCATAACGGTAACAAACTCTGAATCTTTAAAAATTTATGTGTAAGTCAACATCATCAGAAGTAATGAGGAAAGAAGAAAATCGTCACAAAAAAGGAGAGCATTCTTTGCAATTGACCAACATAAGTTTTGAACTAGGGTCAGCTGCACAGCTACCGCATGTAATTTTCAAGCAATCTTTGCAATAAGAAAACGAGCAATTTTGACATTTCGCATGTTGGCACTTTCTGCGCTTTTTTTAGGGGTGGAAGATCATATATTTTCCGATGACGTTCTCTCAGAACGCTTTAGATCAGTTTCTTCTATTTTTTAGAGGAAAGATTTTCTATGAGCTGAATTATGAATTTCTTTCTTGAAATTTTGGTTCTCGTGACATTTCTGTATACAATCCATGCGTTGATCGCAGCAATGTCCAAAATGTTGCTCCAAACCGCTAATGGCCACCGGCGAGAGGCCGAATTGGTTGTATAGAGACGCCACATTTGATCCACAACATCAACTCCCACTTTATTTGAATTGTAATCCTCAATAATCACTAGTTTCTTCTTTTGACTGTTAGTAGCTATCGATGGTGATGTGTGCAATGTATTGAGAACACATACACATTTGTTCTTTTTACACTGATACGAAACAATATAATATAATATATATATAATATAATATAATATATAATATAAACAATATCATATTCGTCATGCCAGTAAAAGTTCGATTCATGTAGACTTTTCACACGATCGTTGGTCATATCTGGAGCTAGTTCTCTTCGATTTTTTCTCATGGTTCCGAGTAGTGATATTGAGATGTTACTCAATTTTTTCGCCAATTGAAGGGATGTGAAGTAGTTGTCACAACAAACATTATATCCACGGTTTTTGAAAGGCTCCATCAATCGTAGGACAACATTCTCGGCTAGTAGTTGATTTCCCCTTATATCTCTTTCTGCTGCCCCGAGGTATGGAATGATGTTTCACACATATTTAGACAACACATAGACAAGAAGCCAAAACTTCATTCCGTACTTGTCCGGCTTACTTGGCATGAATGTTATCAACTTGCATCGGCTCTTGACAGGTAGAAGTTGTTCGTCAATTGTCAGGTTCTCGGAAGGAGTAAACGAAGACACACAATTGCTTCTAAAAGATTCAAAAGTCTCTCGGATGTGTGTGAATTTGTCCTCCGCCAGGCGGCTTCTTCTATTACTCGTACTTTTCATGTCAAAACGGAGACATCTCAACATTTTCTTGAATTTTTTCTTTGACACGGTCGAGGAAAACACGGCAGGCCCATACTTCGAACTCCATAAAAAATCAGCGGATAATGTCTTGTTATATATACCTCTCGCATATTGTAGAGAAATAAATGATTCGAGATCGTCCAAAGTAAATGCAACAGACAGTCCAATCTAATCTGCGTAGTTGTTGGTGCAATGTAATATGACGGAGCATTCTTTCGTCGACGAGTAATTTCCATGCGTCATAGGGAGATATCACTTTTTTCGAAGATGATCCAGGTTGCGCTTTGAAAACATTGTGCCTGGCTGCCCTACCCACTTTCGCTCTTGTCATTCGTTGCCATGTGGTGCCATCTTTACCGATCAAAACATCTGCCTGTAGAGAGCCGTCACCTTGTGATGTCACCCCATCATCAGAGTGTGCATTATCACTATCACCATCTGTGTCTGATGAACTGAGGAACACTCAACATTATCGGAGTCGTGTGGATGCTCATCAGTAGCATCATAGTCCGTATCCGAACCAGAGTCATTAGAAGACCAGTCTTCAATTCTACGACGAATTTCGTCTGCTGATAATTTGCGTCTTGCCGTCGCCATACTTACTGTAATAATGAATATACAGCATATATTCAACGTAATGCTTGAAAAGTTTGAATTTGTTTTCGATTTTCATTCAATTCTGGCAATAGATATCACAATCGGAAGTCTTCACATACGACTCTAGCATATCAAGTATTCTATCACACGAGTGCTCCAACCAACTTCAAAATTTTGAATTCGATGAAACTGTGAAATCACCATAGACATCTACGATTTTCATAGATATAGAATCAGTCATCATAACTGATTGTTAGACAAAATTTCCAATTTTGACAAAATTCCAAATCAGCAAATCGTTTTGGTGTCACATATGACATTTCGAGGACATTTCTGTGACCATTCGAGGGGTAGTGATTATGTATGAGCACTATTCACAGGACTAGACTCCAATACCATTTATTAGTTTTAAGAATTGTTAGAAACAATAATTGTCAGGAAAAATCAAATCAAACTGAAACTTATTTTAGAAGATACAATACGAACAAAACTCTTTGGTGTCAGATATGACACCTTGACCATTCTAGTGTTTTAAGACAACCTAATGTGCATTGTACATGTAGCCCACATTTGGTATTCAAATACATAAGCGGGCCTTGATCCTGACTTGAATGAGCATCTAGTTGAATTTTCGGCACAATTATCTCTCGGTGAGAAGCGTGAATCAAAGCTCAAAGCTTATGAGAAAATACTGCTATTATAAAATGCAAAATTCCGAAGATAGCATACGTCTGAGTTTGAGCAGTTTTCATCGAGTAGACTACGGAGTCGATAACTTTCTTTTAAGACTGCGACTCCGCATCCCTGAAGTCAAAGGCGACCGCCGGATCGTAGCATGCTGATCTAACGTTCCATTGAGATGGAGATATCGGACATCAGTCATTCTATAAGATCAGGTTTGATAGATCTATCTATCAGGATCAGACACCGTCATAAGTGTCTCATCCTGTGGGGACATAGGGGACATTCCGCAGGTTTTTCAGTGGATTTGGGATAGGGTGGAGACTCAAATAGCGATCCTCACGGCAACCCTACCAGTAGTAGACCTACTTTGTAGATAACATGCGTTGAAGACTAACTGCTCACAGCAAAAGTATTACTAGCACCAAAAAAGACACGGAGACATGGATATGTAGGCTCATTAGTCTCCCCCAATCCAGGATCACAGAACTTCAGAAACTGTGATTTACATTATCTTACGAACTCGTTATAGGCCTATATTCTTTAAAATGGCATATAATATTTTATTCAATCAAATTTTGGAATCCCTAGCTGTAATTATGTAGGATGTAACATGGGCGCAAAGTCAGGCAATATTAGGTACGCTGATTAAGCACCACTAAGTCGGAGTTCGTAGTCCTATGAATTGAAACTCAGACTCCGAAACCACGGCCGTCATGTTTTACATTCAAAGGCTTATCAACGCGCAACTCCTAGAAATTGTGGAGAAAGCTTGAGTAAGCTCCAAAATCGCGATGGAAAGTATTTCTGAACCTCCCACTTTCCAAGAAGATTCAATAAGTTATCAAGACAGAAATATAGCAAAAACGAGAACGTGATATTACCGGCAGTACTGACTTAAAAAGGGGGAGTAGCTAGTCATGTTGGGACGCGGATCGGTTATATGGAAAGGGGGTTGAAAAATTGCAAGAGAGATGTGTACTTATTGAAAGGTTATATTCTCTTAAATCTTCATTTATACTCTCTTGAAGATTTAGCACTGACAAAAAATTACACGCAAATCATCTTCATCTTTATAAATTAAAGCTATCGCTAAATTCCGTTTGTGATTTAATTTGAAAAAATCGAAGAATTCTGAAAGCTACTTACGTTTTCAGCTCAATTTCATCATATTGATCATAGTCATCAAATAATGCCGTTGCATATTTGTGGTGATGAATGATTTTTAAGACTCTAACCCCATTTTTGTCTTCACTATCACAGTCAATTACTTCAGTGCCATCACGAGCTCTGGTGACAGGCTTTACTTTCCCTTTCTGAGGCATTCTGATATGTACTAAATGTGAGTTCGGCACATCTTTCACGTACAACCATCGAATATAAAAAAGTCCCTTCCATATTCTCTTGGACCAAACCTCAGTGTTTCTATCCTTGTAAAACCCTGACACCATTCGTGCAACACCACAAAAGCCGCCCGATCCTTCCACAGAGAAGAATAGATATATCATTGGACCATCAGTAAAAGCAGGAATCTTCTCCAAACTATTTTCGTCGCACCATTCACCTTCGTTACAAATTTCCTTATATGCATTGTCTAATGTGAGGTTATTTTTCTCAGAGGATGTCCACACAGAATATTTCAATGCTCTGTGTACATTTTCCTCCGAATACGACTTGATTACGAAGAAACGAGATTCGTCATGAGGTTCCCTGAAATCAGGGGGGTTCACTTGACTTATGAGTATATTTGTGTCTATTTCACGAATATGCTCAGGAATGTAATCAGTAACGGATGGCACGGGAGGGTCCTCAGATTGCCTTTTAGGCATACCACTACCTGGGACATTGGATCTTTCATAATCGGAAGAATCTGCATTCAATGCGGCGGCGTATGACACTCTCATGGGCATATTTGTCATTGTTTCAGGGACAGGAGGGCCCTTCTGTTGACAGGAATCTGTTGAAAAAGAAGAATGTCGTTTAGAAAATCATAACTTCATCACCATCAGTCACATAAGCGCTAACGGGAAAAGCAGGATAGAAATGAAGATATATTTTCAATGCTAGTAGATCCTATCGGTTAAATGGAGAATTTCATGAAGACATTCACTTGACCTAAACTATCGCCTTTCATGTCGTGAAATTCGAAACTGCACATTCTCACCGATTAAAATATCAGCTGTACAGATCTATTACCAAATAATGTTAAGTTAAAACACACGTACACTTGAGCTTTCGCGAGCCGTCTCGCTTTTTCAGGGATCAACACGGATGTACGGAGAATGAAAGACTGTCATCATCAGGGGATTCTTCCACCCATACAACATTCTTTTAATTACAAGTACAGACCACCCAGCCGATTCGAATTTAAAAAAGGGAAAAAACGAATCCTTAATTTAGAAAAGCGAAAAAAAGCGAACCGATAATTTTTACATCAAGCAATGTAGAATAGCGTTATAAAGACATAATATGTCATTCAACCCATGCACTACCACGAACACTACGAACCTTTGTAGATTGCGAATATTACTTTCTTGTACAAAAATGATAACTTGTCGGAGTACCACTTCGGAGGCATTTTTCTTGCATTTTGTTTAACGATTCGCAAATGCACCAGACCATATTTATACTGACTATTCCAAAGCATTTTGATATTTTTAGGTATTTATTAGAAAGGGGTCCGTCAACTAAAGTCATGCGAAGTAGATCATATCACGAATAATGGATCCTTAATTAGGTTTTAATAATAATAATAATAATGCGTTTATTGAAATGAATGGAAATCATGCAGAAACAAAGAAAATTACAAGGTACTATTATACAGCTTGGTACAAAAAGGAACGAAAGAAAGGGCACGACGTTGAGTTCTACACAGAGGCATTTCAAGATGCCGTGAGAAAGAAAGCCGATGAGGAACGAGTTCGTGTAAAACGTTATCAGGGTTGAACATTTCAGTGAAAGTCTTTAGGGTTTTCCGTTGTCTACGAGTTTCTAGATCTTCGAGGCAGGCGTTATGGCAATCATTCCCGCAAATGACCCGATGACAAAGCCTTTGAAGTTTGACCAGACGTTGACTGCACTTTTTGTTAATACCGATAAACACTGGTGAATTGAACTCAATAATTGAGCGGACGTAGGCATTGTACACAGCAATTAGCCCCCATTTTGAAATGCCACAGGCTTTCAACCGCCGAAGAGCGTAGACCCTTTTAGAAGCACGCTTGTAGATATCATATACATGGTCGTTCCAATCAAACAATTGATTAAAAATAATACCCAAAAATTTCAGCTTGGAGCAAGACTTAATATGAAGCAAGCTACTCTGATAGCTGAAGCGGGAGCAACGCCAAATAAACATGCTTTTAGTTTTAGCCTTATTAAGGATCAGTCCATGGGATAGGCACCAGGAGTTCACATTCTCCTCTTCCATTGATATGTTATGATCAACATCGGAAATACTTGTAATGGGAATCATGACTAAGATGTCGTCAGCGTACTTGATTAATCTAGCAGAGTCAGATTTCGATTGAAGGGATCCCATATGAGCCGCAAATAACAGAGGGGCGATTATTGATCCTTGCGGCACGCCGGACGATACATCCCGAATGGAGCTGTACACGATGTCCTGAAGGTTAACACGGTACTTTCTGTCTTGAAGAAATGATACGAGCCACCTTATAAATCCATTTGGAAAATTACCAGAGACGAGAGTCTGGATGACAGCTCTGTGCGGCAGGGAATCGAACGCACTTTGGAGATCGAACGAAAGTATAACAAGACCAACAAGGTCCGTAGAGTCAAGAACAGAGGTAGCGAAATCATGGACCTGAATATGAGCATGCAGTGTTCCAGTTTTAGGCTTATAGGCAAATTGGTTTGAACCAAACAACTTGATAAGATCGGATGAAATTGATCGAGCGACAAATCTTTCCAGCATTTTAGAAAGGATAGGCAGTACGGAGATCGGACGAAAACATTCGCTGTTAAATTTACCAGATTTAGGAATCGGCACAATATTGCCGGTCTTCCAAATAGAAGGTACATACCCAAAAGAAATAGATTCATAGAACAAATGCGTCACAGGTTCACACAAAACATGAGCAGATGCTTTAATCAGAGTGGAACATAATGAGTCAATACCAGGAGCCTTCGATTTCAGATTGAGCATATCACGGAAAACCATCTCCGACGATATATCAACTGACCAGGGAGTTTCATTTGAATCTGGAAGATGGAAGTTTGACCAGTCGGCATTCGACGTAAATTGAGATCTGACCTTTCGAGAGAAGGATTCCGCTGCATGCGCTGGACTGGGATGACCATTTACCATTGCGTCAAAAAAAGAACATGACCTAGACTTGAGGTTGCACATTTCACGCACAATCGTCCAAATACTCCTATCCGTGTTGGCACAATTAGAGCATTTTGAGACCCAGCGTTTCGTTGCTTTTGCAATTTCTGCTTTGATTTTGTCCCTGTAGTGCACGTATAAGGGCATGTTGCCTTCCCTGTATGCCTTGTACCTGAGATTGATTAATTGCTTAAGGATGGGTGTGATCCAAGGCTTGTCTGCATAGGTAGATCTGCATTCAATTGTCAACACGTTGATGATAGCATGACTAAAGTAAAGGGCAACATGACAAAAAGTTACGTTGCGTTGTCAACATGTAAAAAAGGCCTATACTGCGTAACACTTATTTTCCTGCTCTACCAAAAAAGCGAAAAAAAAGAATGCCACTCGATAAAAGTGAAAATTCAGGCATATTTTCGAAAAAGCGAATAAAAGCGAATGTCTGGGTGGTCTGCAAGTAGTTACTTAGTAACCACGCCATGTTGGTAATCCATAAACATGAGTGAGTGAAGGAATATATGAATGCTGAAAATGTTCTCAGAATTTTCATCTCTCGTTGGCTCATACCAATAAATGAAGGGTTACAAACTTCCAATGCACAATTACAAATAACGAGTGCAATGCACTTGCAGCGAACGAATAGTGAAACTAAATGGATTGATGAAATTATAAATTCATTTATATTTTACAGTGCGATAATCTCTATGATTATTCCTTCCATAATAAAGTTTGCTTTCCAAAGAGTACCAAAGAGTACATAAACTTCATAAGTATAATTAAAAAGGCTTTATTGTACTCATTCACTGAAATACATTAGCACATCGAAAGGTTTCATCCTCTAAACCAGTAAATTCTATATGGAAATCTCAGAGATACCGTTGGTATCTACAATTCCATGACCGATAGAGATAGATTTTTGCGGCTTAAAAATTCTGACAGTCATAGATTCTGACGATCCTTACGCAAATAGTGCAAAGTAATCCATCTTAATTGCATAATTCTCGACCAATAAACTGTACCCTCGCTCTTCGGGCTCGTGCATAGACATGCAGATCTCGAAAAATGCAATAAAGATGGATAAATAATAAGATAGTAATAAAGATGGATGCGTGAATAACTATTTTATAAGCTGAGACTTTAAGCCTCCCTGAACATAATTTTTGAGGCTCTCTTTTACAAATTTGATCAACATTAAAGCTCCATGATTGGTCGAAAATATGCACGGGTTGATTTCTCAGGTCATGAATTGTTTGAAACTGCTGTAAGTGAGCAACTTTCCAACGCAAAGGTACGTCGATCGACAGAAGTCAAAAGAGATAGATGGTCAGAAAATAGTCGCTAGCGTCTTTAATGAGTCTCGGAGACAGACCGCAAAGTACCTGATGACCTTATTTGTCTTAAGTATCCTTGACATTTCTTCCTGATTTTCGAAATTACTTGAAACTCAATGTTAAATCATCCTTGACGAGTCACATTAGCTAACCATTAACGTAAATACGATAGATTTGTTTAACCTATTTATACCCTTGTCAGAGTGAAAGGGTGCTTTATTGTTGAATTTCTCTGGTTTCCCGAATTGATGAGGTTGCTGTCTTCATTTCTTTTACAGTCTGGCCATATTCACCATCTTTTATGATTAAAATGTTCTGTAAGTTGTAGGTATGCAACGGAACCCTAATTTCATCCGCAGCCGGAGCTGTTAATTTCATGAATATGGGCCGGAGACCGATCTCTTGACATTTCATTTGTCCGGAGCCGGAGATGAATCTTAAAATCTTAAGTCTCCAGAATCGGAGACGGGAAGAGAATCTTTCATCTGGTATGTTTGTGACCATGACCGGTCTATGCATCGGATTGAACTTCTAGTGCATTCTCAAGTGCAATCGTCTTTTCATAGGTAGGGCAATCTATGATGAAAAGTGGCTTGATCGAATACAAATTGATGAGCAAACTAAACCAACATTATCACATGTTTCCATAACACATTCATCCGGTCACATTGACAGTTAGCCGGTTATTTCCTTTCGGTTTAAGTTGTTCAACAAATAATGAGATATTAAACATATGACTCCCGTTTTGAAACCTTTACTGTCCCCTGAAAAACTGAAAACAAAGAACAAATTCTCTAAGCGATCCTGGAATCTTTTTTGCTTATTTTAAGGCCTTCAAGTGACAGTCCTATCTAACTGACAAAGTTACATGTGACTCTACGACATATCTATATGTACTGTGCGTACAACAACACTACAGAACATCCGTCAGTCTCAGCACCAAAATGTAAAACGTGCAGGTCCATTTGTTTGTCAAGCCTAGAGAGATCGCAACTTAGAAAATATCGTGCCGGATCTTTCATAATTGATTTAACTGGAGCCTGAGATTCAAAATTTCTTCGACTGTCCGGAGTCGGTGCTCCGTTGCAGCCTTAAAAATGTAACCTTTTTCACTGAGATCAAAGTGTCAATTTTTCATCATTGGTAGGAAAAAATTGCAAAAAAATTCTATTCGTCAGCTTTATTCCAGCGGAAAGTTACATGCAGATTACCTATAACGAAGTTGTGGAAATGGCAATTCTATTCCTAAATAGTTATTCGCAAGCGTTAGTGCGGTGACAAACTTGTTCACTGTAGCACCGTTATTCACGTACAAAAAGTCAAAGGAGTAGGCTAGTGTGAAACAGTGGCGTGCGATCGATAGATGCGGTGCACGCGGCGAGTGCCTTGCTTAAAATCTGTAAATTATCCATCTTTGTATTTCCAAAGATTGAGGAAAAATTTGAACATACACTTCCATGGAAAGGCCGTCTTACTTAGGGGAATCACATCTTGTAGAGCTTTGACAACAGAGAGGCATCGCCGCACTCACTGGTGCTATCTATTTGCATTGACTAACTCGCAGTGTGTACACGCTGTCTTCTCGCGCAGGGACTATAAAAAAGGATGCGAAATGAAAAAAATTTGTTTTTGCACCTGGACGGCCGATGTCCGAACTTCAAATGAGCATTGAGGCGTTAGAAGACGGAAAGGTATACACTTATTCGTCGATACGACGATATTTTCCGTGGCGGTGTGGAAGCTCAAGGCTAAATGTCAATTAAGAACACTACGTACAACCTGCGAATCTCTTTTCATGTTGGTCATTAATGACTTCGTTGAAAAGTCAAGGAGGATTGACTTAATTTTTGCATAATTTCATATATGTATTCACGCTGTGAAGTACAAGAGATTCGCTAGATCAAATAACTCTTTCATGATTTCAATAGCAACCACCAGAGTATAAAGTAAAAATGTTCAAGACTCTAGAAAAACGCCATTTTTGATATCGAATATAATAAATGCTATAATGTGCAAGGGTAATGTCTAACTTAGAATACATTAGGCAGCTAGAATATATCGATTTCCGATTCTGCGCATGGCAATGGATGAGTAGCACAGGGACGAACATGCCACTGCTAAAAAATCAGAACATTTGTTACACCTGACAATGAACACAGTTGGCAATTCATAGCGTTGAGACTGCACTTTGCTTTTTTTATTAAATCGTATTTCGTGGATTGTGGCCTTATGACTCTACATAATACAGGAGAGCCATGGAAATTAGAAAGGAAATTGCAGCAGAATTGCAGATTGAATATGAATATATGAACTGTTCATTAACTATAATTCTGTCGGTAAAAAATCAAACCGAATTTAATTATTTTGCCGGCAGAACATCTAACGACTTAATGAACGACGGTATAACGGGTATAATGCCGATACCGGTTGTGTTCAGTCGGTTACGGTCTTGTACCGTATTTCACAAAGTCAAATGAATGTTCTGCAGGTAAAATTTTTAGCGGCGAAAATTAAGTTAATGAACAAAGAGGGGACCATTCTGTCTAAGGCGATGCAAAATTACAGACACAAATGTTAGTGAATCATTTATGGCATTGATCAGGATGTATCAAAACTTCGATCCCTCCGACAAATCAAATAATGGATGACGAATTTTGTGGTGAAAATCGCATTTCATGATCTAGAAAGGACTGACTGTAGCTGATATTGTACTATGATAAAAGGAACGTCTTTTAGCAACGAATTGCGTGATGGAGAGATTCCAAGAAAACTTGAAGAACAGCTGATCATTTTATAAACACCAAACAGCTGCTATATTTCAGTTGCATATTGAAAGTATAAAAAAAATTATGATAAAAAATAACAGCATTTTGAACACAGAATCGAGAGATGTGCTACTACATGAGGAGCAGTAGTCCAGTAGAAATGCATCAAGTGGTAGAAGACTAGTCGACAAGTCTTTTAGGTGAAGGCTAAGATATCACACACATCAATCGCAAAGAGCATCTTGCGGATTCACTTGATGAAATGAATCAGGCGTCAAAAATGGGACAACCTGGAATTTCATCTATGATTCCACGAATCATCTGTTGATGATAAACAAAGCAATCTTTAATTCCTTCAGCCAATTCACTTCTCAAGTTATTCTAACTGAACATGGGCATTTTAATGCACCCCAAGTGTTCGTTGTGCCCTAAATGATTGCATCTATGGGTGTTTTCATATTGGATTCTAAATAGATGTTCGGAATCAACTTGTTTGTATCGATGAATTCCAAATATATGCTTGTGCTCTAACATATGATCATATTTTTCAAATAGCATGGCGGATGACTTCGACGCTCCTATAGCTTTGGAGGAGACAGAATCTTGGACCGAATACAGTGATATTTCAGAGGCTCAGTTAAAAGCGCAAAGGGCGCAAGCTGACTTTATCAACGAAAATTTTGTAAAAGTATCAAAAATCGATGACGGCATGTCTACGTCGCTTAGCGGGTCGTTACAAGATCTTGTTAATTCTTTTGATGAAACTATTAACAAATGCTTCCAAGACTACGAACAGAAAACTGAAGTTATAGCCCCAGTTCAAACACCTACCGAAGAGGATATTCTCAAAAGCTCACAGTAAGATATAAATCTGTCGTCATTGTGATTACAATCGGAAGGAATTTGCGATATTGTTGCGTTCGACTTCGAGTCAGCTGTACGCTACGTAAAACCGGCAGGAGAAATAAACATCTTCAAATGTGTCTGAAAGCAGATCTCTCGATGCAATTTTGCCTCCAAAAAAGGTCTTCACACTAAAAGAAATTGGCGTCTAGCGCCTTCAAGTCGCCCCTGTAATGGAGACAAATGTACAGAAGAGATAACAGCTCAGAATTAAGCATGATAGATTAACTAAATTGATATTTGATGTGCATGCATTAGATGATGATTAATCAACTCCTAATGATTCGTGCACGAGCGATCTGCCGGCTGCCGGAACTGGTTTTTAGCTTTCGGTTGCAAGCATAGTTGTACAAGATCAGAATTTTCTGTGTCAGTTCAAGTCAAACTTCGAAGAGAAAATCGATTTGAAGTTGACACAGTAAGTACCTGCTTATGACACGTTTACTCACTTCATACTCAAGCGAGTTCAGAGTTCAAAATGATGATTGGCCGAACTTGCAGTAAAATATCAAGATTTTCATCAACCTGCAGTGTGAACTCTAGAATTGCTTGTCACACGTTGGGAAAACGGTTTTGACTGTTTCAAACTCAGTTGTTGGTTACATGAGCACTGGTGTTCATCTGTGGGTAGAGTGGCCGTCATTTTTCTGTCATTTCTGCATTCCGAGAATATTATCAGACAGTGCTCCCGATTTGTCTCGGGCGAATTAAATAATTACCATTATCACGATTTGTATCAGTAACACTAAAATAGAAGTTTCGCCATACCACGCGCAGTCGAATGGTTCTGCAAAATGAGGTATTCCGACTAAAACTGATTACATGCGACATGATTTGCAAACATAGCACCTGCAGGCCGTGCTCTTTCACATGAGTGGTTGTTCGAAACACATGGTCTAAGTGTGAGTGTATGTAGACCTGTCTGGATTGTTGAAATTTCTGTGAAAATGCTGTAAAGTCATTGCACCCATGTGCGTGTTTACCCGGTACCGTAACATGGGGATACTTTGCCCTGCGGTCAAACTTTGCCCACCTTATGGTTCGTTTCATATTTCGTTTTATACTACCAGATAAAGAATCTCTGAAAATCTTTAGACATGGATTATTAGTAACCCATACAAATGTAGTTTAGAAAATGCATAGTGCATCTGAAAAATATGAATACATGGTATTCCATATGAAAAAAATGGTACAATTACAAAAAAACACATTTTTTGCACTAAAAAAATTATATGTCTGTTTGGTACAAAGCAGAAATGCCATCACAACCATTCACCTGTGGTTTGAAGGTGATGAGTATAGGACTTCAATCCATGTATGCATAACCTTGTATATTTTTCCTTCTGACCGTCAGCGGACTTCAATGTTGCACAAATGTCAATTGGGGTAACTTGGCCCACTGGACGATTTTGATGCTTTGCTCCTTTTCATGAATGTTGTGCGTCGTATTCATCCACTGCACGATCTCTATGGCCTGCAAAGCAGATGAATCAATTTCAACATCAGAAAGGGAACACTAACGTGCCATACCTAAAAATAGAAGCATTACCGTTCAGCGCGCGCACAGGAATTCTTGGAAAAGGTCTTCGGAAACATTCATCATTTTCACTTTCGTCGTGAACTTCGCATATTAAGGTGAGTAAAATGAATAAAACCATTTATCTAAGAAGTACACACGCATAAGGATGATGCCGGCTTGGTGTGGTCTCATAGTTATTGTACATTACAGTCTGGTATAATAGATTACACCTACTATGTAGTACAGTACCGTACCGCAACGATAATTGATGTCAAATTTATTAACCACAATTGCATTAAGCTGAATAAACCTCTTAACAAAATCAAAATTGATGCACACGAGCCAGAATGACTTGACCTAGCAGAGCGACACCACACAACTCTAAGCCTTTGATAACCGGTACCGTAACGCGTACCTACCGGTACCACCTATACGTAATACGGTATGCTAAATAGGACGCAACAAGTCGATAAATATCGGTACGTTTGTCAAAATAAAACGCACACGAACCTGAGTGACTTGGCTTAGCAGAGCACCATGTAACAGATTTTGATTAGGTACCGGTACCGCACCCTAACGCTTACCTACCGGTACCATACCACATTGGCCTACGTAATAATGAGTAAATTAATGCACAATATTAAGTAGGTCCTACGGTACCTCTACGGTATCGGTAGTAGACCTATCTACTAACAATGTGCCTAGCCAAGCCTGACTACATATAGCCTTTATGGTAGTGTAGTCAAGTGTACGATCTCCTTACCTTGTAGATGAGGACTCACGAACGTAAACCAGGATCACGGAATTACAAGAATTACGATGACGAAACGCTGCAATTAGCTGTAACTGAAATGAAGGAAAAGGGATTGAGCTCTCGTGCGGCTTCCAAGAAGTATAGTATTCCATACAAAACCCTGCAAAATAAAGTGAAGAACGCTCATTGCGGTGCTGTAGGTCGACCAACAGCGATCTCGATCGAGGAAGAAAGGATGTTGGCGGAGCATTTCAGGAAATGTGGAGATTGGGGTATGCCGCTGTCCTTAATGGATGTACGAGTCATCATCAAAAATTACATTGACACCAAGGGTTACAGAGTACCTATATTCGTTGATAATCTACCAGGACCGGACTGGGCACGAGGTTTCCTGAAGTGCAACCAGAATTGCATTTCTCTTCGACTTTGTGAGAACATCAAGTCATCCGGAGCAAAAACAACCGTAGAAACCTTCCAAAAGTAAGCTTAATTACAATTTCTGCTTGAATTGTTTTCTGCATGCATCGCATTTTGTTGTTGCAGTTACTTATCGAACCTGAGAGAGACTATCACAGATATCCCAGTAGAAAACATCATGAACTATGATGAAACCAACTTCACGGATGATCCCGGCGTCAAGAAGCTTGTCTTTTCACGTGGGGTGAAGCATCCGGAACGGATTCAAAATTATTCCAAAGGAGCAGTTAGTATCATGTTCAGTGCTACTGGCTCTGGCAAACTTCTGCCACTCTTCGTGGTTTACAAAGCCCAACGATTGTGGAGGAATTGGTGTCAGGGTGGGCTAAATAGATGTCGCTATGCTCGAACAGACTCAGGATGGTTCGATGCCGATGCGTTTGAAGAGTGGTTTATTACCATCGTCCATCCGTGGGCAAGGGAGCACAGTGGCCGGAAAGTTATAATAGGTGAGAATCTGAGCAGCCATGTCAGTCCGGTGGTTGCCAAGAAATCAGCTGAAAACGACATTTCATTCGTCTTCTTACCGGCCAACTCCACCCACTTGACGCAACCACTGGACGTTGCCGTCTTCCGCCCCATCAAGAACGCATGGCGTCAAATTGTTGACGAATACAAAACAAGAAATCCCACGAGCAACAAGAACAACATGAAGGCCGGATTTGCAGCAACTGGAATTCACCCATTCGACCCAGATCGAGTCTTGTCGAAATTACCTGATCATGATCTTGAGTCCAGTAGAGAGATTATGTCTGACAGTCTGCTCGACTTCCTGCAATCGTCTCGAAGAAGAGAGACAGCGCGCAAAACCAAGCGACAAAGGCTGAATGTGCCTGCTGGAAAATCTGTAAGTGAAGCAGATTTCCGTCAAGAGGAGGAACCGATGCCAGAATCTGCTGCTGAAGTCAATGCAGATCGTGTCTCGGAGGCTGGTACCAGCGATACAGAGTACATGGACATGTCATTCGATGAATTTGGTCAAGATGACTGGTTGGTCGTCCTATACGACGAATATGATTGGTGTCTCGGACAGGTCGTTGAATTATTTTATAGCTTCTTTGTATTTATGATATCCATTTGAAATAATATAGTAGGCCTACGGATACCTTATATCTCTTTCAAAAAAAGAACAGAGGTGTTCTTTGTCTTTCCAGATTTCGCTGGCCAGCACGGGAAGACATACAGAACGTCGAAGCCTGTGATATCTTTCACAGACATGAAACCCTACCCTACCAGGCTTCATCATCATCCTCAACAAGATTCGTACCATGGCAGATGGAAACCAAGGAATATGCGTCAATCGAGAAGAAATACACAGACTTCCTTTCAGAGAACTAATTTACTCTAGTTGAGATTATACACGTATAAGTCTTGTATTGATCACGTTTTTTTATAAGCCAGAATATTTTCCTAGAAACTCGCGCATTTTGTAACTGGTTTTGTTACTGCGTCTACAAACATTTCTATGTTTTTTTGTGTTTACTGCTCTTATTACACCTTGATATAATGCGTACACATTTCTTCTATGATCAACATCAAGTGGAAGTAGACAGGGTTCTCTAACATAGTGATGGGTGCTGCTTGATTAATGAATTACAAAAAATTTCTTTCAAAAATATCAAAGTGTCCCCTCATGGGTCAACTTTGCCCACCTGTGGGCAAAGTTGCCCCATGAGGGGATAATTTGCCCACCTTTACTCTTTTTAAAAAAAGATGATGAAAAAACTGATTAATCGAAACAAAAATGATACTGATACAAAGTTCAGATCTATATACTCCTTTTGGAACCATATAGAAACAACTATAGCATGATTTACTACTTGGCATTTTCAAGCAAAAAAATCGAATAGCCAAATTCTGGGCAAAGTATCCCCCTCTTACGGTACTTGTCAGAGAAGATCGAGTAAAAACGAATACTCGTGAAAGAGCATGACCTGTCAATATTTATGATGCAAATCAGATAGAATAAATGACTCCTGAAGCATAATATGCATTCAATAACTCGAAATTGTGACTATGACCAGTACGTCACAATTCAAGATTGAAAATTCATACAGGATTTTAATCTGATCTGGCAGGCGTGTAGTTTTGTAGTAGAAGCGTACCACGCTATGTGGAAGTTTCAGTTAGGCCTACGACCTCGTTCACTGCACTTAAATTCGTACTATCTCCCTGACCTATTTCGAATCCGATAATCGGTATTGATAATGGAACCATGATCGAAATTTCATAGTGCAACTTACTCGCATGTGTTAGTCGCTGACAGTGAATTAAATCATGTATTTACGGCTGATTTGAATTTGTTGGGAATCAAGACTATCATTCTATAAGCAGAAAAGAATTTCATGAGTCATGCAGCCTATTCAATACATGACTCCCATGTGCATGTCTAGTGTAACATAGAAAGACCAGGCAAAACGTATGTTAGGCCTGAGCTGAGACGAAATATTCCGCCTTCACCTTAAATCCATGTAGGCCTCACCTGCAAATGATAGAATATCAATAGCTGAATAAAGCAGAAGCGGAAGTTACTGATTCTTCCATCTCCCAAAACCCTGGCGAAGGAAATGGATTGAGTCTTTCAATTTAAGTAATCGTGACATTAATTTTCTATTAAATGACAAGTCACTTACTACAGGGTGCGGCAGAAAAACCAAGTGTTTTTAATTACGCTATATTTCAGTACATATTGGAACAAAATAGAAATAACTTATGTATACATGTTCTTTGGATCATAGCATTTACGTTTTTGTCCATATTGGACATCAATTTCATATTTTTAGAAGTAGATTTTTTAACTTAAAATTATAGATAGCTCTTTCATGCACTTAATGAAATTATATCGGAGAAAAAACCTAAGTGTTTTGAAAACAAAAGCTTTTAACATAATATTCATTTTTTGAAAATACAAATATCATGACAAGCAGAAATAACATCAAAATTACGAATGGAAAATAACATCACTCATGTGATGACCGTTCTCTTTAACGCAACAACGAAGACGCTCTTGAAAGTTAGTTTCGACTCGCTCAAGCATATTGACACCGACTGATGCGATTTGATTCCTTATTGAATTTTTCAATTCATCGAGAGTGCGGGGTTTGTCCTTATAAACTAAGGACTTAAGCCGACCCCAAAGAAAGAAATCACAAATCGATAAATCAGGCGAGCGAGGTGGCCATACAATGTCACCAGATTTGGAAACGAGTCGATTTGGGAACAGCTCACGAAGAACACTAATTGTTTTTGTGGCAGTATGTGCTGTTGCGCCATCTTGTTGAAACCAGAGAGATCGACGATTGAGACGGCGTCTTCTCAGCTCCGGGATGAGAAACGTTTTCACCATATTGACGTAACGCTCAGATGTCACGGTTACCGTAACTCCTCCTTCTTCAAAGAAGTAAGGTCCGATGATGCCAAATCTTCCAACTGCACACCATACGGTCACCTTGGGGCTGTGTAAAGGTGTTTCATGAGTAAGCCGGGGATTCTCCGATGACCAGTATCTGCAGTTTTGCTTATTGACAGAGCCATTAAGGTGGAAGTGTGCTTCGTCACTCATCGCGATCTTCAAATCCTCATTTTCATAGAGAGCAAGCATGTCCTGTGCAAACTTCAATCGTTGGGGATAATCATTCGTGTTCAGTTCGTTTACTATCGCCATTTTGTATGGATGAAAGTTAAGATCTTCATGCGAAATTCGTCTCATCGTTCGATCACTGATTCCCATTGCAACCGCTTGCCTTCTAACTGACCGGTCCGGACTTCGCTCCACCGCTTCTCTGACTCTGTCAATATTCTGTTGAGTCCGCACTTCACGCATTCGCCCTGGTGGTGTTTTCTTCAATAGCGATCCTTGCGTACGAAGATTATTCACCCATCTTAAGATGGTGTCCCGAGAAGGCACTGAATCATTTCTATTGATATTGAAGTAGCGGCGGAACTCACGCTGGACAGTGGTCACAGATTCATTGCATTTTACGAAAGTGTCGTACACAAAGATGCGATGTTCTAAAGTCCAATCAGTCATTCTCTCAGACTTGTTGCTGTTAATGGTTCTTCAAGTTTGCGTGAACTGTTTTAAAACTGTTAATTTCTAACGTTTATTGACATTCAAGATATCGATTGAATCTTGATCACTATGCATAATAAAGTGAATGTGTTAAAAACTTTTGATCACTATGCATAATAAAGTGAATGTGTTAAAAGCTTTTGATCACTATGCATAATAAAGTGAATGTGTTAAAAGCTTTTGTTTTCAAAGCACTTAGGTTCTTACTGTAACATCGTTTCATTAAGTGCATAAAAGTGGAAAATGACTATAATTATTAAGTTAAAAAAACTGCTACAAAAAATAATAAATTGTGGTCCAATGTGGAAAAAAACGTAAATGCTATGACCTAAAGAACACATTGACATCAGTTATTTCTATTTTATTTCTAAATGTAATGAGATACAGCGAAATTAAAAACACTTGGTTTTTCTGCCGCACCCTGTATTTATGAATACTTCTATTAAACTTATTAAATAGAAAGTCAAGCTCATTTTATTTTTGACTATTGTACCACTTTGCTCCATTGATCAGGAGAATATGATATGAAAAATCGTGGAGAAATTTTGACTAAGGATGTTAGTGACCCATACCGATATTATCTGCTGTATGGATATGCTTAGGTTGTTTTTTATACTTTGTTGTTATTTTCCACAATTCTGATTTCGTAATTCTTACTTTGTATTTCTTATGAAGTTGATTGATCATGTCTTGAGCACTGCAATTGCAATCAATTAAATGATACTTTACTGCTGTGCTCGCTCTTTTATGTTCATCGATCCCATGTTGAAGCTTTCGTCTCATTTTGACAATGTAGGCTAGGGTACCTGGATCAACCAAGCACGGTAATCTAACTTTTTAGAGAAAAATAGGGTTTCAATTTATAATTGTATTGAATACTACTGTAGCCAGAGAGTTGCTTTCAATTGAAAATTTCAATTGTGAAAGATTGTGTGATTCTATCCGCCGGAGAATTTCCAAAGTTATTGCTGGCGAACTTACTTCAGAGCTCTAGCACTCCTACAGTTTTACAACATGGTAGTTGCATGATTTCTTGAATGGGAAACTTTTATGATGAACAACATATTTCCGGCAATTGGAAAACAAAAATCTCCACTCTCCAGTCAATGCAATGGAAAGACACCACTTGCATCAAGATGTAAATTCAGCTAATAAGCAATTCAAAAAGTAGTATAATATAACTATAATATGCATATATTCAAAATATAAATCGGGAATTCGGCTCTTTCCGAAATATTTATACTTCAAATGTGTGGCCACAACCTATTAAAAGTTAATACCTACATCTCACTACGTCACAAGTGGACTACCACCTTCCATGTTATCCTTTCGCATCGGCGGGGGCCGCAATTACTCATAGGGTGAATTTTAAGAAGCGAATCGGTCAAAGCATCAGTTTTTGCAGTTCCAAATTCAAACTAAATTTTATTTATTGATGATTGCGAATATCGGATTCATACTGAATTTTTATCGCTATTTTTAGCTTATAGCTCTTGATTATGACATTTATCTTTTAGGGTGTGGTATACGATCACTGGCAATTTCGGAAACATGGCACCACTAGACTGGTCCTCAATGTATATTCGTCAAGCCCACACAAAGTGTCTGAATTTACGAAGTGCTGATGTAAGTTATTTATATATGTATGTAAACTTGCTTTGGCATGTAGAATGATAACACTAAATTGTACGGTACTTCGAAGATTCATTTGTTTACGTTAATCTGAAGACAACTTTGATGTGGTGAATCTGAAGCGTTGATCTGTTGCACACAAGTGATTGTCAATCGTCTACAGAAGAAAGTTTCGCGTTCATTTTCTCCATTCATTTGTCTATGAAAAGCTTTTATTTTCCATTGTGCTTAATTTTGTGTCATATGGAAGTTCATGTTGTCCATATACTTTTTGCAAATGCAATAAAACGCTGTTACCTTATTAAATAGTCCTATCGGATGCTGTCTACTATTCAATAATTGTTGTTTTTACTTCGCATAATTTCGATTACTTAGCATATTTTGATAATTTTAGGCACTAACGTAATTCTTGTTTGTTTCAGGAGATAGAACCTGTTCAATTAGATCTGCCTGATGATTTAGAATTGAAAGAAGCATTTGATCATCACACTTTGGTGACTTCATGTTTGCCAGATGACGACGAACCAATTCAACTAGCAGATGAAGTTATCAGCGAACTTGATGAATTGATGGTACGTGGATGTTTCTGTTACATTCTGAGGCTTTGGGATTCTTACTCGATGCGACTAATTCCTTATGATAAGATTTTTCTCTTTTGTAGACATACAAGTGAAAATTAAGTAAGCATAGAATATCACTGACAATGCGATTGGGAATCATGTCATGTCATCAATCATGTCAATAAGATGATACTGATAAATACCAGGTGCGATGTAAACGTTCTTAATTTATTTGTCATTTTGCCGCCCTTTCATAAATCCTATGTAAGGCTGAAGTATTCGATGGTTCAAGTAAAAATCAAATATTTGATGGTCTTATTTTTATTAGATAGCAACAATTAATTCCGACTATATTCCATAGCCATTCTTAAGTAAAAAGAGATATATGTGAAATCTACAACTTTCAAAAATATGACGTAAGATGTCTTGGTGAGCTCATAGTATTCATCATGGCAAGAAATAGCAGTCACGATGCAGCACAGTGGGCAAAACCCCATGATATACCTACCACCCCAACTTCCCAACCCATGGGAGATATGATGTTATAAAGATAGAAATTCTCTGAATTGTTCACATTCAGCCCGGCTGTATATTTTTGGCTTTTGTTTTCTGTTGATTCTAGATTCTTTAAATCTGAAATTTTCTTCATCTGCTATATTGAGGCTTTTTAGATAGAAATTTTTGCTTTGATTGCATGTTTGCTGATGTTTGTAAATTGATGAATTCTTGTCGCAATTTTCCTTATTCTATTGTGATGATGGCGAATAGTGATACTGATGTAATGTTGATGGCATTGTTGACATTGATTACCATAAATGAGTTTACTGCGGAAATACATATCGGGATTGGAGATTTTTCATTGAAAATTCGTTGGGACAATTTTTCATTGAACAATGATTTTGTGTTGAAGTTTTCTTTATTAGAGTATTTCTTAATGTTCTCGATTTGCTGGAAAGACGTATAAGGATTCCCTCCTTTCTTGAAATTCGTTTGATTGTTTGTTAATGTTTTCTGAGATGGTAAAGGTATAGTCTCCACGTATCCGGGCAGTTGTATAATAAATTGAGAAAATAGGCCTCTTCGGATGCAAATATTTTATTAAGGTTGGCAGACGTTTCTCTATCACTTCTCAATGCCAGTGAAGCACAATGAGTGCAAGCATTCACAAGAATAATCTGCATGGGGTGAACAGGATTCGACAGACTGAAATCAATAGATAAGGTCAATGCAATCCAGTATGTCACGTAAGCAGGTAGGTAATATGGTAAGTTTACAACACACTGAAAGCGAGGAAACGTTAAGTCAAAAATAGACATGCAATGTAGACACATGAAGAAGAAGTGTCATCAGCTTGCTCTCAACATGAACTGAAATGGCCGCTACCATCGGTTGGCAGTGCACTTTTCTAAGATTCATGGTTATTGTCAACACTCTTCGAATGTAGGAGCATTTTGATGAAAAGACGAACCTGCGGCACGAACCTGCAATTTTTGCATGCTTCACTTTCTTGATTCTTAAGATCTAGCAAAACAAGTAATGCAACTATTTTCCATTCTAGTCCCACTGACTTCAGCAAAGCGAAAAATCGGCTTTCCATGATCGCCACTATCACAAAAGCAATTTTATCAAAAAAAGAGCAGTTGTGTCAAAGCTATATTATATTCCATGCAATTTTGTTTCAGATCGACGTCAATAGGTAAGACAAAGTAGATGTCCGGTGAGGAGCCGCATTTATTGATTTTACAATAATTCCTTATCTTGACGTCATAAATTGTCACATTCAATCGCGCTGCTGTAGAATATGCAAATAGTTTGTATCGGTACTTCATAATATACTTCATTCTGGCTTTTGTGAATATATTGATCAGATGCGACGTGTTGAGTATGATTTGACACATTTTTAACTTCATGTTAATTTCGGTGACATTTTTTACTGGAGTTTATCATATGAAAATGATGCGAATGCTTTTTACTACTTATGACCGGCAATCAGCTTGATTTTTGTTCTAATTTTATGTCTACGGTTCTAACTTGTTGGTGTTCTGACTGGAAGAAAATCAGAGTAGGAAATCACCGAGAGAGCGCATATCTACGTATAACTCGACACTATGATGATAGAATTTTCGCGTGTAAACGAACTTGGTTATATACGTTGATTAGTTACCGATGACCGATTGAGGGTGTTAGAAACAATGCGTAACTTGACGAATTATACCAATCACTTATTTTAGAAAATATGTTTTATAGTTGACAGCAGCATACTGGAGGAGGTTCCGTTGGTCCAAAAATATGTTTCTCTCCCGACTTTGTTTTAGCCATCAACACAGCTGACAGTCGACCGTGCGTTTCGGATGAATGCTCGGCTGATGTTTCTCGATGAACTCAGTCTCAGACAAACGAGTTTTGATAGAATTATTTTGATAATCTAGGAAATCGACATCAAATATGCTAATATTGCGGTAATAACTATGAATAGGCCGAAAGTTGTCAGAAAGAGCGTTTCTGTTGTCCTTACTGTTCATAATACTACGTTGATTTTCCTTTGTGCATTGTACGAGTACATTAGCGAGACACTCGAAAAATCCATCATAGTACAGTTTTCTATCTTTTGATTTATTTCGTTAAGTTCTCGTTGAATGTAGACCTGTTAGCCCTATATATGAACTTCAGTGGAAAATCAATTTTGCATTCGAAATGACTGAGAAAGCATTCGAAATTTAAAGCTATGAATGACTCGTATCCACATGTCAAGTGCAGTATCAGAAATAGCATGAGTCGAGTCAGCTGACTAACTCGTCAGCAAAACGTCATAATGGTGACCAGCAGAGCCGTTTCTATCTCTGCCCAAATGATTGCCAAGTAAGATATCACATCATGAAATACTTCTTTCAGGGAGAATCAACTTGTACGGAATCTGACGACGCTGACATGCTGACCGCTGCCCAAGCTGAGCTTCTTAGTTTTCGACAAGATCATCCAACGCGAAATGAACGTTGGATCGAAGGTGAGTCACTTTTCATATTGAATGTACGAATTTTAGTTGCGATGAAATTGATCGAAAAATTAGACTTTGGTCCAATTCTAATGATTGATTCTATGTCGTCTTCTTCGGTTAATCTTCATCCAGCCTCCGTCTCAGGTATGCTATGTCGTTCTGTTCTGCATGTTCCGCCTTAAGCCGCTCACTCCATTCATTGTCGTTGCCTTGCATTCCCGTCTGGCTGTGCAACAACTAGTTTGTAACGCACATTGCCTAATGCAAATACTGCGACCAATTACATTCCTCTCCTCCCGTACGTCGTGCACCACCGAGGTAGTCACATTTGTTTCCTTCTTGTTAGAATTCCCTTCTATTAGCAATCCTTGAGTTGGGGAGACGGTGCATTTTTCGGCGGCGATTCTTGGACCTTGCGCACATGAAGTCCACATATATGTAGTATGGCCTTTACTGATGTAGACAACCACCTTTTGCCTATTCGCACTCCTAAAACACACAGCTTCTTAGCATTGCCGTATTTCTTCGAATAGACTCCGCGTGTCTATTTAAGGTGGCCGCATATACATGTAGAACTACACGAATATACGGGAATTTGGTAGAAGGTACACGAATATTCATGATTACGAGATATTAGTGATTACACGAGAATTTTATATATGACACAAAAAATTCAAAACCAGTAACTTGTTAGAAGAAGCATAAATTGCACTTAAAAAGATCTTGATCGTGATAGGCAAAGGTGGAATATACTTGTTTAAATTCTAAACAGCACAACAAATGTGGTCTACTTTTCTGGGTAGTGGTTATTGCTTCCCTTCTCATGACATATTTCAAAGTCGCTTTCAGTAATCCTAACAAAACAATTTTTAAATAATCGTCCTGAAATAAGGAATGTAAGGAACTGTACAGTTTAACTTGATGCAATTCAAATTCAAGTACAACGGCACCAATCGGGAAACCAAAGTGAACACTTAACTAACTAAAGAGAAAGGCCGGACACCGAATATTCTTATCGAATCAAATTTTTAGGGAGTGATAAAACATATTGCATACAATAATGGTGTAGGATTTCAGTTGAATATTTTCCCATCATACAATGATGCTCCTTTTTTAAATTAGGTTAGCTGCATTTTGTAGAAAACTGGATCGTTTTTGGGATATCCATGGACTAGGTATTCGAAACGTGAATGAAATTTAGTAATAGAACCGAATGAAATTACATAACAAATAAATGTATCTTATCTATTAATATACGCATATCCTATGACAATAAAAACAATAACACGTGCCATGAAAGACATGATAATGCATGAAAGTGGAAAAAGAAGAAAAGAGAGGTCGAATTTTCTCTGAAAAGACAATGACTAGTGTACATTTTGTTATTTTTGTTTAACCTTACATTCAACAGTTTTGATGAAAAAATATTATTTAAAAACTCGTTCTTTGCTTCTTTCCAACAAATTACGTGTATGTTACAGAAACCAACTTTATGCTGCTATTATGTGCTATTATGATATTGATTTAATTTATTATAATTTAAAATATTGTGCACATTTTTTGAATCGCGGGGAAGTACGCATTTTAACCGTTTCGAGTCGGACATAAGACGGCATGGTCAGATGTTGGTGGCAAGTGACAAAATGCTGCCAATGGGGTCTAAATAAGACTAATATGGTTAATAATCAAAAGTTCAGTGTGTACTTTTCGAGATATAACAATGTTCCACAAGTGGAACGTTGGACACTTAAGGGTGTGTGAATCTACATATTTTTTACCATGCTGATGATTTTTTTTCAATGGTTTATTTTCTTTTCTCGTAAATACAAATTATCGCCCATATAATATTTCCCCACATAGAATGCACACTTTCCAGGTTCCAATATATTATAGATCAATATTTGCACAATGTTTTTTTCAAAAAAAAACAATCAGGCGTATGTCTTTGTAAAACTGCAAAATGCGAACTACTGTGTGTGGAAATAAGCGAAGCAATTTTCGTGTAGTCTATTATCGCATTTCGAGCATTTCTTTTTTGTGTTCTTCTGGCACAAGTTGCGCCTTCCTTGTGTCGTTGACTCGATGAAATGGTTGACACCATCATAGCGAATGGAGCTTGAGGCTGGTGCCGTGGGACCTCCTAGGCGTCTGCGCTGTCCAATCGCATCATATTTCAGCAGAGCCATGACCAACTGCCGTCTGAACTCCAGGTGGGTCATCGCGTGGTCATCCGTTGAGTACTGATGTATCCGCCAACTTGCGACGACCGCAACGTTCAAAGCGTTACTGAAATGGTTCCAGTACCACTTTCTCGTACGAACCTTGGGCGGTAGGAGCCCAAGAGACGGTCCATAACATCGACACCTCCCATATACTGGTTGTATGAGCGAACCAACCTTGCGTAACGTCTTTCCTACGTTTCTCTTTCGTGCTCTATCGCTTCACCTTAGTAGTTGGAGTGGCCACTTCGAAATTGCTTGCAATATTCACAACAGCATTATCCTTCCATTGGCACACGAATATTGTTCCATCAGAACGAAAATCAAAGGTGCCCTTTTCTTTTTTCTTCATCATTTGTTTGCCAAGGGGACATCTGTTCATGCGATTCCTCTTATGGTGCCAGTGGCTCTAATGCCTTTCGAAGATAAGTCAGAGAGTAATTTATGGCCGGTGAAAAAATTGTCAAAATACATTGAATGAAGCTCTGCTGCTTCCACCACATCCAGTAATTCCGCAACTACGCGTGACCCCATAGGATCTGGGGATTTCTCAGATTTTCCACTATACAAAAGAAGACGAAACGGATATCCGTCGGGAGTACAGAGTGACGAAATCTTGTAGTCTAAGCGTATTGGCTTCCCCTTTATAAACATTCTTCCAGAATGATGTCCATAGTAAGGTACCATGGATTCGTCAATACTCAAATGTTCAGCAAAAACTCCAAATTGAGAAAATTGCTGGTTCAAATGATCATAGAGGGGTCTGATTTTCGAATACTTATCTCCTGGTGTTAGACGATTATTATCAACAAAATGAATGTTGTTCTTGATTTTCTTGAAGCGGTCTCTGGACATGACTTGACTGACTAGATCAAAGCGCAAGTCTGGTGCAGTCGTCCAATACGCATTTTCGAAGGGTAGAAGGTATCCAATCAAAATTCCCAAAAAAGAGCAAGAGCTAATCCTCAGATACATTGAGCGGAGAACCTGTTGAAAGATCAAATGCTCTTACAAAATTTAGACCCAGGACAGAATATTCGATTAAAAAACGTCGCATTTTAGACATGAGAATAGTGCACTTCAACTGATAAGTAGGCCTATTATGTAATACAAGATGCGTATTGTTGAATATTTTTTATGAATTCGCGTCAATTTCGTTTATTTACATTTTTGGATTCTATTGACCACAAATAAGTAGCAGACGGATAGTCTTGAAGTTTGAAATGTTCAAATTTAGTCTTTGGGATATTTTGTTTGATTGTACATACATACATGTACATTTGCATTAGATTTACCTGATTTACATGTACGTGTACATAACATACATACACAACTAGCTCATAATTTCACCTTTTACCCCAGCTAATCGGCAGTCGGTCGCAACCAGTCCTTTTTATCAATCTTTTATGTTCTTTCTTTTTTAGTACAGAACAAAATGAAAGGGCACACATCATGCAGCTACGTGTAGCACGTGCAATGCGTGCATAGGCCTATGTACATATCGTAGGCTTTTGCATGAGAAGCACGTGACTGTCTACTTAAAATATTTACGAAAGAACATACATGTAATGCATTCAGACCCTAACCTTTCACAATATGTAGAATCGAAATTCGAAACAGAAAAAGTGGATGGGTGTAGTAGGTGTGGACTGGTCCCCGCTATTTACATTTGCATAGGCTACATGTAGGCCTTCTATCAATAAGATAATCATGTACATGTATAATGATACGATTTAATGTGCGAATAATAACACAGATAGGTACATGCTGATTACCTTTTTGAAGTGAATACCCATTGGTAAGTTGAAACACTTCCTGTAACAATTCCTCCGTGAAAAAAAGTAGAAAATATTCCTATGGTGTCTTGCCAATCAATTCAGGATGAGCATCAGCTAATGAAGGTGGGCTGGAGGAGTCTTCAGCGACATGACCTAAATATCAGCCTCGGCCTGCGGCCTCGTCTGATATTTGTCATGTTACTTCATCGCTATGGTACATTTCGTTAGCATCCGAGATGATTCCTCTCGAAAAACATGTAGGTTTCATCTAACCTGAAGTAGCCAACGTTCCACAAGTGGAACATACATACTAATTGCATTGCTGAGACAAGACAAATAATGAAAAGGATATGCCGACCTATGAATTAGTAAATTAGAAGTGTCGTCTTTATGTATACCGACTTGGGTGCATTGAACTGCAGGTTTTCATGTACAAAATGCGAGTTGAAAATTGGATCACCAAAATGCACAAAAAAATCAAAATTCTGAAAAAATTGATGGACCAGAAATACCACTTCCAGTTTTTTTCTCGCTTCGACTTGAAAAAACTATAGAATTGATCGTGCTTGACTAAGACACATTTCATGATCATCGATTATGACAACCCTTGTGCAATTAAATCACAATTTAAAAAATGTTCCACAAGTGGAACGTTGGACACTAAACGGTTAATAGAATGCGTGGGCTAATATACACGATTTTTTCAAGAGTTTGATGCGGCCACCCGGAATTTAGGGTATTTTGATGTTAGGAGTTAATTCGAGGCTGCGGTCTATTATGTAAGTGGGTACAATATAGGCCTATTTTTACCAAGCCTAAACTACTTGGTAAGGCTTCAGGCTGAAACAAAGGGCAATCTTCAATGGATTTGATTAAGCAAATTGAGCCTAATGATTGCCATAAATGTGCTATGATCATATCATTGATATCTCTACAAAGAGAAAGCTCAGAATTTTTTCTTCGTGTGACTCTCAAAGTGTTTCTTACACCTCATCGTTTATGCTAAGTAACATCTGTACATTTGAAACTTTCTCCTAGTTTGAAATTGCAATTTTACTTCGAGTAGCTTCCTGACGAAGGATTGAGACACTTCTCTGACCTACAATTCAAAATGTTTGTTTTTGCTCATCCCTGCCCTGACAAAGGCTCCTAGTAATTCTAAAAAGCTACGTGTGGGGCAGCCTTACCACTCCCGCAACTCTCACCAGGTTAGGGTTAGTGACCTGTAGTGAGAGTGGTGGTACCTCCCGAGGTCGAAAGACTCGAACCCTGGGACTTCTGCACTTCCGTGTCGAAGTGCGGTCCTTTACCAACTGAGCTATCCTGCCACCTAGAAGGTTGGAGAAAAGCCTGTGTGTACGTCACATGAACATGCGACGTAGCCTACTAACTTGACGTGGATGAGCACAACATCAGCACTGTTCCTGTCAGCAGATGCCAGTAATCTAAGATATTTCGCGTAATATCATGTGTTCGCATCTCAAATTTACTTGCAAAGTGCGAGTGACTGTATATGGAGCTGTGTTGATGGATGTGTTTGCTTGATGGTTCCTTATATTGAATGATATGGTGGGTAATCAGATTGGAGATGAGCTACAGTTATTAATTGAAACCAACCCGACCTGAAAAGCCCAATAACAACCACCCGAAAGATATTAAATTGAAAATTCAAATTACTGCGGCACCGTGAAGAATGAATTTCCCAAAATTTGGACTTGAACAGATAGGTTGGCAGCGTTAATTCTATTAATTAGAATTGATTGCAATCAAGTCGACGCAGTCACTGTAAGCGTATCAGAATACAGCATATTGACGATATAATTATTGTTATCGCCTCTTAGTACTGCAATACAGTTTCATGCTTCATCATACTGTAATTTTTTGTCAAATATTAGGCCATAAGATGCAGTTTAATGAAACAAGAAATACGTGGAATAGTTTAATGAAACACGTATATACCATCGGCAAGAGTTAATCAACATTCTATGATAAGTAAATGCACACATGCATGACATGTGTACACATATTATACATTTATGAAATACATGCACATATCCACACTGGAAGTCAACAAAAAAATATGCACATTTCTAAATTGTTAAGTATCATAAATTCGCTACCCGAACATTGTATGTATCAACCCTAACTCAAACATGAACCCGACCCGAATTTGGGTCGTGTCCGGTTCGCACACCTCTAATTCAGATCTGTAATCATGATAACTGATGTTGCAGTCATCGTGTATGTCGAGAAATAAAAAATTTGATATTGTGATGTCTCTATATTATCATAATTGTACCTATATCCTACAATGTTTTCAGACTTTTTCAATTTGTTGTCAATTATAGTAATTAACTTATTAATATTAGTTGAGCAATTGAGTTTAATGAATTATCTTTTCAACAGTGCAACAATGTACTGAATCAGAATTAATTAGCTGACAGTGTCCAAGTCCCTGTCTATAGTGACTTCTAGTGCGGCCTAAAATTTTGCAAAGACTTATGTGCTCGTACTGCACGTGCAAATCGGATAAGCCTTTGCCTTTGAGCAGAGACAACTTGTTTGTAAAGACTCAAAACGGCTAAGTCCTTGTTGACAAATACAAGGTATTGAGAGAAATCCAAGTATACGTAGGATTTTATTCCATTGTTCTCGTGAAGCTGTCAGATATCAAAGATTTCTTCGACAAAGGGTTAGATTGCTCTTTAGATTTGTTTAAGTTATGCGCCAACTTCGTTATATTATTCGGACGAACGGATGTGATGCGCTATTCAGCTATTCTTCAAATTTATGATGCAAGTATATGTATGTATTTTTTAAATCTCAATTTTTCAATAGGAATATTCCATTTACCTCAAGGATGGATAGTTATACTTTCTCTATAAAATAATGCTGATTTGTAAAATGCTATTTACGGTCTTTACTATCATTTTGGTCTGTTATTGGTCAAGAGTCCTCTATGCACCTGCCTCCGCTATCATGAGGGAATCAGGAAATTGTCTACGAGTGCAACCCAGGAAAGTGGAAGACCTTTCCATCTCCTATCTGGTGCGATATGTTGAGTATATCTCGAGATCTTTACTTGTCACTGTCAACACAAGCCCCTGAACAGGATGGATATATCATTGGAGGATTTACTTGTACTTTAATTCAAATTAAAAGAGAGTTGTTCTAAAATTCGCTTCATCTTTTTTCACCCATAGATACTTGCACAAGTGCACATAACCAACAACATGGAGACTCGACCATACGATTGGAAAGCCGAAACCCGATACATAGTAATCGTGGCGAGATGGTGATGATTTTCCCTTAATCAAGATTGCGGAGTGTTTCTTAGCTAATCATGGATTTAAGTCTGCATAACTAGCTGTTGGTATGGCTCAATGAGCTACTCTAATTTACCTTAGGTGGCGATTATTGCTTGAGTATAGCCCACTGTGTGTCTAGCAGGTAGGTAAGATACTGCACGAAATTGACAGCTCAAGATATTAGTGTGCGTGGTCAAGAACATTTTCATCTGTTGGTCGGTCATATTTAACCGCTTTCTGACGAACAACTTGTAATGCAAAATGTCATCATATAGTATTCACTAGCTGCTTTGATGGGTTTCCTACCGCCTTAATTTGGTGTACCGATCGTATATTTTGGCGCTCTGATTAAATATCAAATCAGAAGTCTTGATGTTATTTTCGACTTACAATAATAGTCAGTCAAAATGTGGATAGGACTATCATTCAATATGAATCTAGAAGTGTACAAAAGCCGTGTGCGGCGTGCATAGACACTTCGCGCTGATGGCGGAAAGGCCAATGTGAATGACAAGGGGAGACATGGAATGTCGACGTTGGAGATGATAAAATTCGGACGATTACATGTGTGAAAGATATCGGAGAGTATTTCGTTCGCATCGGTTGAGATAGTTCGGACAAGATCTGTGTGAGGAAGTTGAAGTGAGGACAACAATGACGTGAGATGGAAGGATGACGCATTAGTTCTATGGAGATTAAGATGTCGCTGCAAAATCTGTGCGCTCATAAGCGGGAAAAGTGAACCGGGTTCCACAGGAAATAATCCCGTACATCCTTCTGAACGAATAGATATTATGATGAAGAGTACACCATGCATGGGCAGCTGAACAGAGTGCGTGGACAGGGATTGCAAATACCCCTTTTTCAAGCACCCGAATCCTATACCCGGGTGCATCCCAGATCCCATTATCAAAGCTGATAAATTTGTTTCGTTTTCATTATTACGTAATAGCTTGATTTCTGAGATTAATTTTAAACTATGCTTTTATAATATCTACTAGTGGTATAATGAAGTGGTAGATACTATATTGAAGTGGTGGTCTCCGTGGCATAGTGGTTAAGTGCTTGACCTAGCGATCTTTCCGTCCAGAGATCGAGCTCCGAGAGTGTCATTGGAAGTCGTCAGATTGGGCATCTGACTAAATGATCACAACGCTCCAGTCTGAGTGTCAGCGCCGTCCAAGCCTCCAGTATGGGGGAGTAGTGACTTAAAGCATCATTTTTTATTGAAGTGCTAGGGATTTTACTATCACATTCTCAATTTCTTTTTCCTTTTTATAACTAGCTTCATTACTCAGTATTAAAAGCTGATTGTGAGTGTTTTAAGTATCGGGCATGCAATTTAAGACCAACTATGGCAAAATCTGTACTGACAGGAAAGCAAGAGAATCAAGATTCATTGTTAAAAAATGAAGGGTGCCGAATCCACCTGAAACATGTATAGATATTTCCACACGAGTAGTTTTTCTAATAACAAAGAAATTTGTACTCTATTCTATAATTATAGGGTATAATATGTAAGACTGAACTTTTGCAGTCATTAAGTTCATATGTATGATGACGCCGATTGAAATTCATATATAGTTAAATCAATGTCAGAAGTCTAGAGGGGCACAGTTTCTTCACGTTATTAGCTTTGGAATTAAGGATGTTCATTCCCTGGAGTGGATCAGTAAGGCGGGTGCTGTGTTAGTAAGTTAACAGCTGTAGCACAACAATTACCCGAAACAATGCATGAAAAAGTTATTTTATCATCTTTTATGCCTCAATGGATATTAGATGTACATTCTAATGCGTGCTACAGCTATTCCTGGATAAAATACTCTTTTTCAGATTTAGATTCAAATTCTTATCGACCCACACGCTACACTATCCAATTGTAAGTGAGTAACAACAAAAGCAAATCAAATGAAAATATTTTTCCACAGCATGAATGACCTATAACATTCCATCGCTAGATCCGATATCCGGGCGGATCTCGCCCCGGTGCAGTCCCTTGTACGTGGACCAACGGCCCGCGAACCCTTGACTAGCAGTGTTGATTGCGGACCACTATCGATGGCCCTGCGATGGGACATGCTGTACAGCTCAGTTACTATTGTGAACAGGTCGAGGGTTAATTTCATTCTCGTGGAGTAGCCTACTTATTTTTACGGGATTTTACAACTTCGCGGGAGTAGATTTGATTTTATTTGATCTGTCTTCCTCTGCGGTTAACACTTTCGGTGCATTTAGAGACGTGTTGATAGAAATGTCATCAATAAACAGACGCTCAAAGTGAATTTATTATGTTACGATTGTGGCGAATTCATGGAAACCTTCACACTTTTGACTGCAGTCTGTGATAGCTGACTTTCGGCATGGTTTCCGCATGATGTAATCACGTTATGTGATAACATCGATCAACATATCTCCATAAATTTGGTATTGTTCACTTTGTGGGAGACCATGTTGTAATAATTGACACAGACATCAAATATCGAGATATGCTGAAATGAATTTGTGTAATAATTCAACCTTGTCCTGTTACGTATCACGAGAGAAAACTGAGGCATCGATCAACAGATGTGTCCCATATCAAATTCTTAGACAATCTCAGTAAGTTTTATTTTACAATTAAAACATTGGAGATCCGAAAGTCTTTTTTTCATTTTAATGTTTGATAGTGTCGAGGCGCATTCGCATTTTATTCACTCAATTTGCAGAATATGTTAGTAAGATCCATGCTATTCTTATTCGTGAATTTGCACAATCCTACCAACACAAATGACTCCTTATCATTAAGCGTCTAAAGCGTTTTCAGAAAGTTGAAGATCCTATAACGCCGCAGTTGATGTCCATCTTAGAATACAATTCTCCGCTGATTATCGGCAGACACAAGGAAAATTCGAAAATGTTCGACGAAGATCCGTCGTATTTCCTTGTACGAGTATATATTTAGACTTCCAGACATCTTTCACACTTTGTGTGTCCTTGCTCGTCTGAGTGAATTTTGAATTACTTCCTGAGTATTAGTTTGTTTCTTGTTATGTACATTAATGTAACCGCTTGTCACTTGATCACAGAATGTTCTTCCTACTACTTTTTGAGGACTATTTCCATACATTGATTGATATTATGATAACCATCTATTACCGTATAGGTATAAATTTATTACTGCTATATGAATACTTCGGAAATGTCTTAAGACACTGATTGTTAAGAAAATTATTTCGGAAAGCATTATACCGACTTTTCTGCACTATGGTAAATAGTATAAGTATAACTCCAAGTTTGATATGATTTCGCTTTCAGTTTGTCCTAGTCGCAGGAAGGATTTGCTATTCTCAGTGATACCCGCCACCTCAAAGCAACTGAAAACATAAAATCAATTCTTAGTTATGAAGCGGCTCTGTCAATCGAAAAGCATCATAGACAAAAGTTTGATCAAAAGATGCAGTTTCTTATTACATAGTTCGCCATCCATTAGAACCCGCACTAAAATTGCAAAGAACATATTTCGCACGTCACAATTTCTATTATTTTTGGTGTTAATTAGATATGTTTTTGAATATGGCAGAAATCAAATTTCTTGTCTGATAAATGCTGCTTGGTACAGTATATGCACTGATAGTTCATGAATTATATGATTTAAAATTTTTGATAAGAAGTTGTAAAATTTAACCTCGTAGATGAATTATCATTTATAAACGTGAAATTTTCTTTCAACTTGCATCGCTGCAAGCAATATTTCAAAAACTGTCACACGCTATGTACTTTTATTGTGTTATCAATTAAAGTCAAATGTTATCCGGATAATTAAGTTTTGTCACCGGTGTAATTTGAAGTGGTTGATGTAACTGCTCAGTGATGCATCTGCGTAATAAATGCCTGGATGTTGGCAGTGTGATAATGAATGATGAGTTAGCGTCACTAGCGCCCCATACTGGAGGCTTTGACGGTGCTGACATAGACTTTAATCTGGAGCGTTGCGATCTTTAAGTCCGGATGCCCTTCCTGACGACTTCAAATGACACTCTCGGGGCTCGACCTCAGACTGAAAGATCGCCAGGCCAATCTATTAACCACTGTGCCGTGGAGACTACCATTTTGATAACATTTTTTAGTAAATTAAAGGTTTTAGTTGTTGCCATCAAGATCTATGTATTTACAAGCTGATGAAATGAACAGTCGCAATCGTTTGGCATCTAATGTTTGACGCTCATGCTTCCAACGCCTCAAGTGTCCTCTCAGCAAAACAAAGCTGTGCGTGTTGAGTACAAGCCTCTGTTACCTGATTTGTGAAGTAAACACATCCTTCTGATTCATTTCCATGTAAATCGTTGTTATCGACTTTCATTCCTTTTGAGAAACATTTCAATGGAGGAGTTGGTGTTTGAGGAAATCAATAAGAATTCATCCCCAAGTTTTTTTGCATGAATCGGACCTGTATGTCGGCTATGTGTGTAGTCATTTTCATCTTCCTTTAGACTTCCTAATCTTCTTTTATAAATGAGAGAGGGAATGAAAATATTTCTTGTAGTTGATATGAGACACTGAACGTAGTCATATTTCTGTTATTCCTGGATTCCTTAATCTCAATCTCATAAGATGAGAAATTCGTTATCACGTAGAGTGCATTATGCTTTAACTGTCATGCCGTGTAGTGTCAGATTGACGTCCTAAGAAGTCATGTATCACTCTAATGCGCCTTAATTCCGTGTACGTGATTGCGTAATTTTATCAACTTAGTTTGTCTTTTAAATAATCTATGCGGGAAGGGAGCTTCACCTTGGCGACCTGGGAAACATCTTCATAATTATCCCTTGACTTTCTGGCACGGAAGTTGCTGTTCATAAATCCATAAGGAACTGAGAGGAAATTCATTTTGGGCACTTTGCCAGCTCATTCTTTCCTGGTCATTGTATTTAGCATTCATTGAGCGCATCTACTTAACCCGATCATCGCTTCAGCATGGCAGGAAGAGTTAAGCTCAGTTGTGACCTCATCGTGGGTTATCTTTCAACGTTCTTTTCAGGAGTTGATATTTTGTTAACTGCTTACATTTGGCTGTGAAATGTATGCATTGGTTACAGAAGCATCTGTTTTCCTTATTTGCTCTACTTTGTATCCAACTTCTAAGTCTTGCTCATGTTATTGAACGTGTTTTTCTCGCTTTAGAAGTTACATTTTCATCGCTTCAATTACTAATTTTTGATCAGTGACTTTCGGAACATGCAACGTGCAAGGATCTGCACGATCTTTATCTAAAAAATTAGCAGACGATTTTACTGTGCAAGAATGAAATTTATAGGACAGAGATTTGACCACACGATTGTGATACTAGTTAGACGATCGTTTGCCGTTGTGATGCAAAACATTAATGTTTGGGATATCTGACTGTCTATCAATCATATCTATGTAGCTATAGACATGATATCGATGTATTCATTTTTATCTAAGTCATCTTTTGATGTGCGCATTTTATAATAGTTATTATATTTCACTCTCGATGGCTTTGGACGTCATAGAAATGTTTGAAATGCATTATTGGCCGGTATTGGAGGGTATATAATGCACCATTATATGCCCACCAATTTCACATAGAATTCTGACTGCACTAGATAGCCATGAACCGTCGTCCGTCACTCCAGCTTCAGAATCCAGTAATGAATGAATTGGTAAACTCATATTTCAAATCATTTTTAGATAGAAATCTGAATTTCAAATCTCACATTTGGACACATTCATAGACTTTCAAACTTTTCTTGAATCAAAGTCTATTGAGGTAGCAAACTTACAAAGACTTCAATAAAAGTCAATCAAATATTTCTTCATCCTCCCATTATCTGTGACTAACTGCGATCAAGAATTGCAATATTCACAGACTTCTCAAGAGTTACATACAATAGCATTATATCATGGATTTTGCAGGCAGAAATATCAGACAGTCTCGGCTGGTAACGCATCCTCGTCTGTCTGATATTACTGCCCTAAAAATCCATGATATAATGCTACATTCACGCAACTACACCTTCTCCATGTCTATTTCCGGCATTTCCAAATTGATTTCAGATCTTTCCTAATGAATTTCAGACATTTCCAGATGGATTTCAGATATCTTCAAAGCTGAGCTTCTGGTAGATATCTTAAATTCAATTGGAGAAATCTGAAATCGATTTTGAAATACCGGAAATAGAAAACGTGTAGTACAAAGTATCCATTTTTATTGCATTTTTCGAGATCAAAGTGTCTATGCACGAGTCCGAAGGGCGATGGCACAGTTTGTTGATTGAGAATAATGCAATTAAGATGGATATCTTTGCACGAGTTGTGTAAGCAACATTTCACAGAATCCTCAGAATCTATTTTTGAGATTTCCATGTAGAATTCACCGTTTTATAGACTGAAAGACTGTCTATGTGCTACTGTATATCCGATGCAAGTGGATATTGTTGGTATTCTAACCCAATGGACATTAAATCTATAGCGATGTCTACGAACAGTGATACTAAGAAATTATTATCTATGTTCTTGATATGGATATCTGGAAATTTCTACTCTAAAATTCTGAATTATGCACAATGAGATTTGAATGCTCCCTTTGGACAATAATGCAATTTCAATGTATTTCAGAGGATAATAATGTCAACTACGGCATTAGTGTCTGCTGATTGATGTAGAAATCGACATGATTTTTATCTTCATTGGGTTAGAGTAATGATTACAGATATGAATGCATTAAACCGAAAAAAGTTAAACGTGTCTTTAGATCCAATGGACTCACGATCCCTCGTTAACTTAACATCTTCCATTCATGCATATCTGAAGACATTGGCTGTTAGTTCCTCATGCACAGCTACACGACCGTGAATCGCCCGGAAATCACCCGGAAATGATATCTTCACTCAAGTAAAAAAAATAAAAAAATCATTATATGGAACGAAAGTTTTTTGTCTGTTTCAATCACGAAGTCAGAAACAACGATTCTCAAAAATTTTTAGCCGATAATTTTTTCTCAAAACAGCAATTATCTTTGCGAGCATCTTCCCAGTGAAGTCTTTTTTTTTGCAGGCACTGCTGAATATCCAGACAGAATATGAACTCCTAAAAGCAATTTTAGTTCCTCCTTATCAAAATTTTCGATCAAGTCATTTTTAGAGCCTGAATAGCGATAGGACTGTAGAGTTTCAGAAAGTGACCACAAGTGGTTGACGCATTTCGGATAAAAAAAGTATTCGGATCACAGGGCGCACAGTGATTCATGATTTTGAATACTTCCGCGAGGTCCATTACATGTCGACATTGGAGGGTGGGCAGATTTAAATTTCTTAGTCGTTCTTCGTATGGAATGGAAGTTAAGTCATGATTATTCCGAGTCAGGCGCCGTTGCACACGTTCGATCAGAGCAATGTCTATGAATAAGGATTGATTCCTAACTGGGACGGCATGTTCTACATGTGGGCGAACTAAAGAGGTGTAAAGCTTCATAAGTACGTTAGGGTCTCCTGACATGAAAGTCCGCAGGATGGCAGAAAGAACGTTGCTGGCTTTCTTGACACAAAGGATGGTGTGCTTTGAGAATTTGAGATCCTTCGGGATTTGGATTCCACGGTCTTTAACGTACTCTGACCGCTGGAATTGTGTCCCCTTCCAACTTGTAGTGATAGCCAGGATTGCGATGTCCAAATGAGATAATAGAACATTTCTCTGAATTCAAATGCAGTTGCAATTCCTTTGACAAGTTGGTCACTGCGTTGAGATCAGATTGAAGTAGCTTGGTAGATTTTCCCGGATCAGCGCGCTTAATTTCAATGTACATTTTGATGTCATCTGCGTATTTAAGGACGGTGGAATTCACTACTGTGCAATCAATGTGCATAATAAACATGAAACTTTAGTTAGCAATTCCATAAAGGCATTTAAAAAGACGGAAGATAGTCCTATTCATTGAAGATTGAGGGACCTAAAAGACGTTTCTACACAAAACAATGCTTTTTCTGTCGACATTTATCCACACCTTAATCCAAGTATGTATTACTCGCAATATCATTGGAATTCGGAAAAAAGTGCCGTTTTCACGATGTTTGTGTTCAGTATGAAATTGGGTTACAACAAGACGACAGTATTCCTTAGTCCACAGCATTTTGTACTCTGTCCACTAAAATATTCTTCGCCACCATTGGCGCCGTTGAGATGTGCGACGGCTATGAATTGAAGCCCGAATCCGACCACCTGCTACACGAACCATATTTTTGAACCCGACCCGACCCGAAAATTTTAACGAGGATAAATAGCTATTATGGCACGAGCATAACGAAAAATTATTTCAACCGTTGATATTGTATTTCCCAGCATCTAGGCTTGAGTCTTTGTGAAAAAACTACTAAAGGAGAAGGGAATTGCTCTTTTTCATAATGACAATCTTTAGGACAATGCATTGTTTTCCATTTGTGGAGTGATAGGGCCTACTACGTGATTGTATCCTAAAGTTTGTGACATGTGAATGTCATACATTGCTGCAATATATTGAATTCAGGGTGGCGGCCGACCCAGGGAATCCAATGCACAAATTTTATGGATGACGGCTACCACGCTGCCATTGTTTGTACGCAAACTGACAAAAAAGGATGACAATTAGGAATTCTTCTGGCGTTAACGGTCTTCGTCCATTGTGGCAGTCTTCCTGGTTTCTCTTGTCGATGCTTCAGGATAAGTTGGTGTTTTCGTGCCTTTTGTATTAAGATATCTTGATATCATGGCTTTCTCTCATGGCATGAATGCGCTGCAGTTCAAAATGCGATTTGTTGCTTCAACTTCACATGTTTGAAAATTAAAGTCTGAAATATCGGCTAAGTACAACTTCATAGATTTTTATGAATCAGATGATGAAAATGAAGCATTTTCAGGAAGCGAACTTTTCCATCGATATGAAATCATTTAGATTCCAGAAGTAGCTCACTGGCTGCAGGCCATTGAGGAAAAGATGTTTATAATCTTAAGAAACAATGCTCTCAAAATTTTAAAATTTTGAAAACTGAATACGACAGAGTCAAATATCGTTCACGTCATAATTTGGTGGCAAAATTCTAACCGGAAGGCATGATAAAAGCAGTTTAAAACAAAAAATGTTTTTTTAACGTCACTGCTCCCCTTACTGGGGGCTTGGACGGTGCTGACATAGTCAGACTTTGATCTGGAGCGTTGTGATCTTTTAGTCCGGATGCCCTTCCTGACGACTTTTCAGTGACACTTTCGGAGCTAGACCTCTTGACCGAATGATCGCTAGGTCAAGCATTTAACCACTATGCCACGGAGACCAGGTACATTAGTGTTTTGAAAGTAGGTTAAAGCAGTGTCCGGATAATTTTTGAGCGGTGTAATTGGAATAAAATATCTGGTCATTATAAAAAAATTGCGTGGAAATTCGATGAAATAGCCCGGGAATCGCCCGAGAATTTGAAGCTTGAAATCTGGCCGCCACCCTGGTTATAACAAGCTGCGTACCAAATAACCACTGCACTCATTTGATTGCTAAGTTATTTGTCAGCCTTCTAAAATTTGTCACTCGCAAATGTATTATTAGATGCGGAATTAAATGAAACCCTTTGTAGCATCAGGACTTAACCAGTAGAAGTCTGTTGATGGAACATTTTTGTCCGACTGCTGATTTAATGAGGCGTAATTATGAAATACATGCATGTGATACCAAATAAAGAAAATTAAATATTATGCATAATCGATATGATAAAAGTAGACCGAATCAATGTGATGCAATCGTGACTAGCTTAGCCAGTTATCAGATTTCTTTGTACAAGTGCGAACATATTGGCCTGCTAGAGTTACACAGTGTAAACATGTTACTACACAATGGATGAAAACAATGCAGCAAAAATGGCTTCAAGGACAAAATTATTTCTTTTGTGATTGATACAATTCTTGAGGAAATTGCTTCTCTGGAGGTGTAGTTTCAAAATTCCATCCGAGTGTTATCTTAGAGACAATTCAGATGAGCTGGAATTGAATTAATGCTATTAAAGTTGCTTCAGTACCCCTGCTATGGCTCAATGAACATTGAGACATATGTTGTTCCATGTAGGAGGATTATGTAATTTACTAACGCAATTATTTCTAAATGTTAATCTAAAGTATCTGATTGCAGCAGTTAACAGTACTTCTTGGAATTTTCATGTCAGATGAATATTTTTTGACGATCGCAGGTCTGTGATTCTTAGTAACCATTTGATTGCATATGAAGAGAGAGGCATTCATCGTTGAACTAATTGATGTCTTGATAACTCGCATTTTATTTCACTGCTTCATTTATCTTTCAATCGAGAATTTCCAGTTGTTAAGAAAACCCATGTCCATGTGATAGACGCACATTCATGTGTTTCTAATAAACAGGTTTCAATTTATTTACCTTCCGGAACTAAGACAAACATCAATAATTATATAATTTCTCGGTGAGTGACGGACGTTGACTTCGTCGTGTCTGTAAATTATCGGTTACATATTCCCCTCCATGAAGAGAAGTACATTCGAAAAGGACGTGAATTACCTACAGGATTGAGCATCGAAGGAATGAATATTTCATTCCAACTTCTGGTTTGTCTGACCAACACGCAACGAAGTAAAAGTGGAATAATTCTGTGTTCATTTCTGAATTAGTTCGGCGCTGGGGTACTTATATCTGTGATTGTTAAATGCAGCGGTGTATAGACATGTTGATCTCGAAAAATGCAACAAATATGCACTAGTTGCGTAAATCATGAGAGCAGATAATAGTAGACTAGAATGGAAGTTTGATATCTTGCTTATTTACAACGATGGCACAAAGAAAAATCTATGGTTTGCAGATCAATTTCGATCTAACACATTGCATCGTAATCAAATTATTTATCAATTGGTTGTGGAAGTTGCTGACAGCACAAGTGAGATGGCAGTATTGTTTCATGTGAAATAGTCTACCACTCCATGGGTTAATATGCTGTGTCGATGTGTAGCAGTCATTGACAGCTATTATTCAATCTTTCAATACTGGAATATGAAGCACAAGTTGGTTCACAGTCATAGTAAAAGTGGTCAGTGTGCTGATTGTGGGAATATCTCAAGAATTCACAGATAAAAATTCTAATCATTGGATAATTTCTCATTAAATCATTCAATGAAACCGAGTGCCTATGTGTAATAAACACATTGAAAGCTTTTCTAATTTGCAACTATCACTCAGATGAATAAAATGTCACCGGAACTTTTCGTTTAATCATTGAATGACACGTGACAGTGCTATGATAGTTCAGAAGTTGATATTGGAAAGCATGCAGAGATTTTGAAAATTGTTCAAATATCTTGAACAGGCGCTCTTTTTAAAGTAAAATGAGTAATCAAAGATTTCTTGGATAGGATTTATAGGATTCATCCTGTCGCTGCTGCATTTTGTAAATTCAATATTGCTTTTGCGCACATGATCTTCGTGCAAGGGGTAATAATCTAGATCACAAATTGACGTGATAGATAGAAAAGTCAAGCAGAGAACAGGAAAGCCATTTCGCAAAATTTGCCTTTTGCCCGAACTGAGTTCCTCCGGTGTGTGCCATAATTTTCATGCAATTACCATTCTAGGACTTTCAATGGTATTGTCAATTTCTATGGCTTAAATAACTATTAAATATTTCACAGGATCGTCAGAATCTATGAACATCAGTTGTGCAGATCAGTTGTGCAGCTGTCAAAAATCTATCTCTATCTGTTTCGGGAATGTAGATATCTGCGGTATTTCATCAGATTTCCATGTAGAATTTACCGTTTTGTAATAGATAATGCACAGATTTGAGGTCATTATTTGCTATAATTACCGAGAGCCGAAGGCTCGAGGTTATTTTGACAAATAATGACCGAAGAAATCTATGCATTATCTGTTATAAGTTTACACCAGGTTAGTAATTTCCAATCAGGAAAATAATTACCTGCTTCGTGGAACTTATCAACCTGTGGACATAGAAAGCTCCACAAAATCATGCATTATAGAGGATGAAAGACTTCCTATATGCCAATGTATTTCAGTGAAGGAATGCAATAAAGACTGTAATTATCCACTCCTTGAAGTTTATGCACTCTTTGGAAAACACAAAATTAATTATGGAAGCAATAATCATAGAGATTATTGCATTGTGAAGTATAAAAGATTACTTCGGCAATGTTTTGAGAACTTTTTTTCAATCGCTCCCATGGCCTCATTGAATCAATTTTTGATCCATTGTTCTACCTTGCGTCATTCAGAAAAACTTTTAATTGATTTTATTATAAAGTTTAAATTTTTCATCGTGTCTTGCCTAATTTCCACAGATATTTATTCATGTACGCTGACACGTCAGTGGATATCATTCATTCTCAATTTCAAACAGTGTTGATATTTGGATTCTTTTCCTCTTATGAATTTGAAGGAAGGACTTATTGCGATTTTGAACATGTATTTGCATGCAATGAATCGAACCAAAGTGCATGAAAGAAATAAAGCGACAGAAAACTTACTGTGAACATTGAATATCTGCAGTCAAAATATCGCGCAGATCAACTTGATTTGGTTGCGTACTTGATACAGATGACCGAATGTTTACTTCGTGTTTAGGCTGGAACGGTTGTTGAGATTGAAAGTTCGCGTTTTTGTAGGATGTCTTATGAATTTCTGCCTGATGGAATTGGGGAAAATGTCGTCCATTGTTGTTCTGTAGAATGGAGCCACATCCATATATGGGCCTTATATAGCCTACTTAGTGATGTATAGCTGTGTTCTAGACACTACATGCAGCAGCATTGCATGACGAAATGTTAAACCACATTTGATCGTTTATTGTATAATCTGACTTCTAATTTACATGCATATCGACTTTCGCTCCATTAAAGATTCGCTGGGACATGTTTTTGGGCCATAGTTTTTCACTGGGGCAGATGTTGATGCCGCGGCATTATTGAGTTACCGGTGCTTTAATTTTTGTAAGACCTGATTATAGCCGAAATAAAAAAGGAGCCAAATAAGAGTTCTGGTCCTTCTATTTAGAACTAATATTTATTCTTTGAAAACTTAGTAGAGGCCCGCGGACTTTTATATGGAGAAAAGCGTTTTTGTAGACGTATGAATATTCAGATAAATTACCCACGCTCCTGGTAAATTTATATCCGTATTTTTTATTTTCTTTGTAAGTATCCAAACTGCGTATATTAGATATCAGAAATTGACATGTTTTCCAAGCTGTCAACATGAATGCACTTACAACAAACGAGTTATTGGTCCGAATAGATTTTGCGGTATTCCGTAGTTGGACTTTTGTCAAAATTTAGCCGGTCGAACCTGGTTCCTGAAATCTAGTCTGTGGGGTTGACTGACAGTCATATCATATCATAATTGTAGCACAACTAAGTTATTAATTCGCTTGCGAATAACACTTGTCGCACTTCTTGTGCAGTAGTATCGTATAGCTATTCATGAAGTACATATTTCCATTCTTCTTCTTTTCCAGACTTACAAAGTCTTTCAGTGAATGCCTTGAATGAGTATCTTGAAGACTTGGATAATACAATACGCGAGCTATCCGAAATCTTAGTGCACGAACTTGCTTGTCGTGATGAACAAGAATTTGAAAAGGAACAGAAAGAACAATTTGTCTCACTTATTCTCGGTATTCATAAAAAGAAACGAGAATTCCAAAAGCGTGTAATGAAAACGTCGCAATCCAACAATGCTGATACTCCGCCGGGAGGTAACAATAACATGAACTCTACTTCAACAAGCACCTCCTCGAAGAATGCTGATCCTCAGGTAAGTCTGTTGATCATTATCAACTGAACCATGCCATTTAGACATCAAGAAGAATTGCAAGCAGGGTTGGATTAAGTGCGTAACTGTAACTGTGTTGTCATTGTAATAAAGAATTAACAAACCGGAAATGTTTGTTTCAAAACTTGAATAACATCAGAGAAGAATGACTTTAAATCGCACCTCATAGAGAAAGGATCTCAGAAAGGACTTTGAAAACAAGAATTGCAAATGTTTGTTTGATCAATCCGGTCATGATAACAACTGTGTTTATCCAACCTTAGCTTCATCAGCTGTTAACCCAATAACCAGCGCTGTGGCCTTGTGGTAGGGTGTTCGTTCTGCGTCCGGGAGACCTTCGCTCAAATCTTGGTCGGGTCAAACTTAGGACTTTTAAAATAGGTGCACTCTGCATTCTTGCAAAACACTCAGCACAAAAAGAATGAGAAGAATGACAACTCGGTCACATGGAAGAAAGGCTCCGTGCCTAGTGTGCTTCCGAATATAAACATGGTTCATTTATTTATTTATATTGATTTAGTTTAGTTGTAAAATTCCTTGAGCATTGAAATTATTCGAAGTACCTTTCATCACATGCGTGCTCGAGGCTGGCGCTCACCAAAGAGCAGGAGACAGACTGAAAGTGTGTGAGAATAACTAGGTATTAACTGAGGCGATTGTGTGGGTTAAAGTGGATAGAGAGACGGCGTGAGAATGAGAGGAATACTAAAGCAGACGATTGTATCGAAAAGACCAGCATGGACAGGACACGTTGAGCGAAGAGAGATAGCCAAGGCGGTTGGAACAGAATGAAGAGGCGAGTACCTGCGGCGGAGGAAGACCGAGAACCTGGTGGAGCGACTGCGCAAGAAGAAGCTTACAGAGAACGGATGCGTACCGATAGAAGATGAGAACTACAGAGTTATGGGAAAAGTCAGGTTAGTGCACTTCGAATGAACAATAATATACAATAAAAAGTTAAAAAGTTAATTAATAAAGATAAGTGTAAAGGGCTGTAGATATCGATCACGCCTTCATATCATCGGGTAATAATAAAAAGAAAAAAACTAAGAAGGCGTGTACCGAACAACAATAAAACATATTTACAATCTTTATACAAGACATACCAGAGGAAATCGGAGAAACTGAGGTGAATTTTGTCATGGACGCCTGGAATGTGAGACTTGGACTGTTATCTGCCTTTGATGATGTCTTGGCGAATTTACGTAGCAATGTGAAACTTGATATAATTATGTATTATAGCGAATCCTGGACAGTACCACCGCAAAAATCAAAACTATAAAGAGCGATATATAAGATATAAAAACTATATATAAGATTTATAGTTTTGATTTTTGCGGTGGTAGTGTCCAGGGTTTGTTATAATTTACAATGACCACGCTGAATGAGTATAATTATGTATTGTCGCATTTTGGAAATGACTATTTTTCGATATGAGTTCCCTTTGCTCCTGTGGTAGGTATTGTGAGCTTGTAAATGAATGTGAACTTAAATTGATAAAGTAGCAGAGCAATGTATGAAAGGAGTATTGTTTCCTATGCATGTTTTCAAACATCACTGAAAGGAAATCCGCGTCTTACGATGTTTCTGACGTTAATTAACGATTGAATGAAATAAAATAAACGGTAGATCAAATTTCCACGCAAAGGCTGGTAATGAAATATTCACTGAAATTAGCGTTCTGACGATGCGCTTCAAGAAAGTCCCTATATTGTGAACAGTATGGCCTTCAAAGCCGCCGTGTGTGATTTCTGTAGCATTCATTTTCTTGCCATCATTGCACTACTGTTTATCATTAAAGATTGACTTACAATTGGTCGTCGACATAGTGTTTGGAGGTAAGTACTGGAGCTAACCATTCGCTTAAATATTTATTTGGTGGCTCAAACGTATCTGTTATCAACATCTGAATTTTGATTTTTGAAATACTATCTGATTATTTTGCCTATCGAGATAAGTTACCTTAAATCGACTTGAAGAAACTGGTCAGATGATAATGGAGAATTTCTTTCTGTAGAATCCTTAGTTAGCATCTATTATCTTGGTTGACGGTTTTTATTCAATCAATTTTGTTAGCATTAATTTGTAGGATGAATTATTTCAGCAGATATTACTAGCATATTATTTTTTTCCTCATTGTGCGATCAGCTGTATTATTTCCTGTCAGTATTGCTACTAGCAGGCACTGGTAAATCAAGGGTATGTATATATTATGCTCCTATATGTATATTAATTCCTGTCTTACCAAGAGTATATTTCGGTACTTGATGAATGTTATTAAAACGTGAATGTGTTTTCTATTTGCAATGGTCATACGAAACAAAATTAAAAAGTTGGTGTAATTTTGTAACGTTGCTGACCGCGCGGATTGACCAAAACGTAAATATCTTCTTAAATACAGATGAAAATCTGTGTCTCCGCTATGTAGCGCATTATCTGTTTTAAGATTTGTTTGAAGCGGATGATATCGTTTGATAGGATTTTATAGTGACAATAATGCAATCCCATTTTCATAATTTAATTAATTCTAATTCATTGAAAATTGCATCCAACCCGCAGAACTCCACGCGCCAACTTTGTGATGCCGATGGATATCAGATCGGTATTTTCTGCAATCATCAATCTTAATAGTCGCTCCGGGTTAACTGCGTTATTCGCCATTGTCCACACTGTTGCCATTCATTTGAATGACGTGAGTGTATTTGCCTCAACTTAGCCACCTAACTTCCATCGTCATTCACGGGATACTTCGTAAATCATTGAAATTTATGTCCTTTCTCAGGCAAGAATTTATTTTATCAACTCATTCAAGATGGAGAATCCAATTCTCTGAATACGTCATTGAAATAGTGTGACTTAAACTAATCTTGATAGTTTTACATAAGCGAAACTTTCCTTAGCCAAAGTATCTCATTTTATTGCTTTTAGAACAATGCAGAACAGATGAAGATTATTGATCTTGTGAATGTCACTGAAATATATCAGAAGGCATGAATCATAGGCATGCATTATCACATCACATTTTGCAACAAAATTACAATTCCTCTGAGATAACTTTGTCAGACGGTGCCATCACAACTAGGAAATGTCAACAAAACTGCTTTACTTCAGTTTATTTATGTATGTCCTAAAAGACTTCAATTACCCTTTGATCTTTTACAAAATTACATTTCTAAATTGAAAGCACAGATCTTGGTGACTGAAAGTCCTGTTTTTTTTTTAATATATCCATTTTTCAGATCCATAAAAACAATTCAGTGCCGGTATGTTTAGGTATATGAATTTGTATTTTCCTAGTTTTCATTTATCCAAATCGGCAGGAATCATTTAGATGCTTAACTTTCAGTATATGTCATGGAGTTTTGGGACTCATGAATCCTGTGGTAATGCAGGCAATTTTATGGGATTAATTCTTGCAATGCTTGGGCAATATGGTCTACAAGATGATGCAAAAACTACTTATTTTCACCAGCGTAAAACACTAAAACGAATCGCGTATGAAATGCAAGGAAGTGACTCGATGCAATTCAAATTCAAATACAGTGGCATTAATCGGAAAGGCACGGAGTTTTAGGGATAAAACCAAAGGAAATCACATAACATAAATTTATGTATCTTATTGATTAATGCACACATATCCTATGATAATTCAAGAAAAAGACAATGCTTCGTGCCAGGAAAAAAATGGTTTAACGTAACTACTTCCCCTTACTGAGGGCTTCGACGGTACTGACACAGTCAGACTTTAATCTGGAGCGTTGTGACCAAGTGCGTGCATGAAAAACTTGATAATATATGAGCTACTGTATACAGAAAGTGGGAAAAGAAGAAAAGAGAGATCGAACTTTCCCTGAAGAAATTACACATTTTTACATTTTGCCATTTTTTGTTTAGCCTTGTATTCAACAGCTTTTATAAATGAATATTAAACAAAAACTCTTCACTTGCTTCCTTACAGGAATCAACTTTATGCTGCTATTATGTAACTATATAAAATATTATGCACTTCATTTAAAATGCGGGTATACACGAATTTTCATAGAATACATGCACGAATATACACTTTTCCAAAAATTTAATGTGGCCACCTTGACCTTGTTAGTTTTAAGATCTATCTATTCAAATTGCTATTTTTACTAAATTTTAGAGAGGATGAAAAGTTAAAAAGTGTAGATTGATGTAATATCTGATTCAAACTAACTTCGAGTCGCTGAGGTCCTCCTCTCATTGATGGTCTCGTTTCGGGGTGGTGCTGTCCCCTTTGCTCGGTGGGCCTCTTCTTTAGCTGATCTTAAGATCAAAAGTTTTACCCCATTTTGATGCTGATCTTAGAGCAAAATATTCAGGTAGTATAATGATTTTAATTCTCAGTAAAATTCATTGAATTATTACAATGAAGGAAGTATCTGAGCTATCACTTCTGAGCACTTTTCCATTATTCTGGCTTGCTCGTGAGCGGGAAACACTTGCGAGATGTATTACGAGATAGGCTTACATTCAGTGAACATGCAACATTCATTGATTCCGGAGTTATGTTAAAATCACATATGCTCGATTTTGATTATTTGCTCATGAATTGTGGATTTCCGTCTTTGAAAACTTCCCTCGAGCTTACTATAGATGCTTCAGCAAGTTCTGCTCGATTTATTTTGAAGTAAAACAAAATTAATTTACGATTTTTCGAGTAACCTGTCGGAATCTTCACTGCGCTCGTGCCTGACGACGAGTGACGGTTCACTCGAAAGCTTGCAAATTAGATTCATTCCACTTAATTGTCGAAGTATTTGTTGTAAAAGAAATACATGCCAAAATGCACAGATTTTATCGCGAAAAACAAAGCTAAAGCATAAGTGCATCCGACCTACATCCGTGCATGCCGGCTCGCATTGTCAATGATTGACAGGAGTGGAGGGTACGTTCAGCGTCAGGCCATTCCATGCATATTTTCGGTGACCTGCGTCTGTCAATATCTCTTTCTGGAAGTCTGTGATCGTCAGATCTCCATGTTGGAAATGTTTTGTGTACTCTGCTGCATGTAATAATATACTTCCAGGTTTATCATATCTGAGATTCATACATACAATTTATCGGCAAATGTTTTCAATTGGATAGAAGCCGTTACAATTTTGAAAAGAGAAAGAGCACGATCCCGTCATTTGCCATCGAGCATACCGATTAATATTATGCAGTATGTTGCAGGAACTCGGCTGTGGGATACAGCAGTTTTCCGAATCACTTTGAGATAAGCATGTCTTGAATTTAGTTGTACTGTCTGTATATTGACTTACATTTTGGTCAACATCTTGAGAACATAGTGTGGCAGCTGCTCTGTGAATTAACTGAAGTGTTTCTCATGATATTAGCTCCTATTGGCAAAATTGTGAATTCATGAAAGTTGTCAAGTAAAATAGCAATTATTCATACCATCAATTGCTACATGTAACAATCGGAAATACCATTTCTAGACAAATTGCGTTGAAATCGACTTTACTTGATGTAGTTATCGGAAATTGAATCATGTTGCTGAAACTAAAAGGTATAATGGTTTTTTAACATGACAGTTTTCAAATCAAGCCAATTATGCGCGGAATTTATTTAATCAGTAGTTGGATAGTCAGTTATTTAATTCTTGCTGAGGTGCTATCACACGTAGAGAGCTGAGATCGCCGGCTAGCTAACTGCAATAAAATCGATTTTGACACGAGATGACGGCAACTCAGAAGGACAGATGGACGGAGCATGCATAAATATTATCCAAAGCAACATGAGAGAAAATGAATTGGTTTTGGCTATTGGACGTCCATGGTTTTGGATACTTAAGGAACCATGTATCCATGTATCAACGTGCAGCCATATTTTCGGTACAATAAATTGTGCAAACCAACCCTAAATGTCCAAAAAGCAATTCATTTTCTGAGTGCAATATGAGAATCTTCTAAATTGTCATAACCATTGAAAATATACAACGTTTTCTTCATCCTATTCTGCTCATTGGAAATAGTTCAACAATAAGAGAATGTACTACGAAGTTTCGTCTCTACGGAAAGTACATTGAGGCATTGGTGCATATTAAAGCATTTGCGCATGCACGATAATCATGCAACTTCTTTTAGCATCACTAGAAACTGACCATCTGTTGTTGTGACCCGTTTCACTTGCTACATCTCCAACGTAAACGAAATTTGTAAAATGGAGATCGTGAAAGTGCATTGTCTTTGATGTTTTTCCGTAATTTACATTTAAACTTCATGACAAAGTCGAGCATCAGAGAGTACGTAGTAGACTTCTGTTGGAGATTTTCTATTTATTGTATATTGTAAAAACGCCGTGCTCCTCGTTTCCGGAGAGTCAGGAAATAGAACAATTTTCCACGAATACTGTATTAGAATTATAGTAGACTAGATGTTTCGCTTTACAGCTTGATCACGATTAAAATTGTGACATGTGTTAAATAATGGAAGCAATGCACAATATCTGCACAGAGGTTAATATTTTCGAATACAGTATCCGTGGTACATTGTTCTTTTTCTTAGCTTAATATGTTGTTATTTTCTCGCTCTCATTCATTCAACTTTATAAGGATGAAGTTTCCCTCAAGCAGCACAATTAAAAGCAACAGCAAATGGCCTGAGCTGTTCGAAGATATAATGATGCCCAAATTTTCGCCTACGCAAGCCGCTTCAGGGGATAGCAGATGAAGCTTTAACGTCATCACTCCCCATGCTGGAGGATACACCGTGATGACATAGTCAGACTTTTCTGGAGCGTTGTAGTACTTCCAGAAAAGTCTGACTATGTCATCACTGTGCAACCTATTTTAGACCGGATGCCCTTCTTTTCCGACTTCCAACGACACTTTTGGGGCCCGACCACTGGACCAAGAGATCGCTAGGCCAAGCACTTAACCACTCCGCCACGGAGACCACGAGTGGTACATAGTAGGATTGGATATTATACACTATCGTCTGACACTGACTGGCTGTGTAGTTGAAAATTAAAAAGAAAGAATCTTCCAAACCATCGTTTTTTATCGCTACTGATAATGAACTTCATCTTCACCCAACGATTCGATAAGTTGTTTCACACGTGCGTTGTCAAACTATATTTCTTATAACTTCATTAAACTTTGCATTTAGCTCTACTATCATAGCAACAAGAACGGTGAAATATACAAGCAAAGAAATAATATTGAGGCATGACTTAGTTGCTTAGATTTCTCACAAATGCTGCTGCTTATCAACTGATAGGAAAACTTGGCACTTGTGGAAAGGAATATTTCTGCTCTTCAGTCATATAGAAAATAGAACAGAAGTTTTCATCTACCAATTGTTGATTAATGGATGGATTAGGTTCTTTAAACTTCAGATATTTTAAAGGAATTGATGTGCGAAGTTGCTATGGAGCTATGGTTGCTATAATTCATCTCAACCGTAGCTATAGGACTTCAATGACAGTACATCCATTGTTCTGCTGACGCATATAACGACATCAGTGTTTTGCCTACTCTGATATGATAAAACAATTCTGTTGATTGGTATCTAGGAAAATTATAGTAATTATTGTCCCGCCGTGTTTTCCTCGGCCCAGCATATATGAGTTCCTAATTTTAGATCCGGCTTCAACTCTGCAATGCAGGAAGCAAACATTTATTTAATTTTGATGTTACATCACATTGGGATGTAAGATTGTCTCATCCCATAACTACAGGTAGGAACTGGAATTTTCACAATCTAACAATATTTTGTTCATGCTGTAAATCTGACCTGAACATCAGTTTGTATCAAAATATACAAATTTCATCGATTTCAAGTCAAAACTGTATCGAACGTTACAGGAAATTTGGTCGTTAATATCAAACACGCGTATGTGTAGAGGCCTTGCGTCATTTTCTATGTATCAAAACTTAGGGACCCAAGCGTTTGCAAAGTGTTATTTTTTGGCATGTTTTCAGTGTGTTCTGTGGCAAGGAGATACAAATAGATTTCATGTATTCTGTATATCGCTAGTTAAGAACCCAAGTATTTGCAAATTGTTATATTTTTTTGTTATAGACTTTAGCATATTTCGACCAGCACTTTGGTCATCGTCAGAAGGAAGGATTTTACAGGGATACAAAATTCATGTGTAGGGAGTAGCAGAGAGAGATAAACAAAATGATATCTCTTTGCAAATGATGGAAATCATAGAGTTCGAAGGAGAGGAAAGAAGTGGGCCTCTATGATCTCTGCACCGTGTTGCCGATATTGAAATCGAAGATATAGTCGACCACACAAAACAGGAACCACATAGATATAACTTTGATATCAAACACACCGTCATGAATATTCCTCTTGGTGTTATATTGCTGTTGATGCTGTACGTGCGCATTATGAAGCATGACTAGGAAAATGACTGAATAAAATATATCCTTTTAAAGTTCATCTTGAACTTAACAGTTGATTTAAATTCCGAAGTCAAGTTTCGATTTCAGCTCAGAAGCAGACAGTATTTCCCTTTGAATTGTCAGCACGTGCTAGTATCGCCAACTGTTTTTGTCTAGCCATCCTCGTCTGATCCATTTTCAATAGTTAACCTGATTTGAAGCATCTGCACTTGCTTTGTCACGAATTCTACCGAATTCCCATTCCCTATGTCAGTGAAAATGAGAATCGTCGATGTGCTAGTTTATGACAAAGTACTTCCATTTAGGATTAAGGCATTTCAAATTCTATTTTCGTTTTAGCTGTTTTAGAATGGAAAATATAACTGACAATCTGTGATCAAAAGATCTAAGGATTTGCATGATTTTTCCGAGCACCGTATGTCATTTCTAATTCTCAATTTCTTCACTTTTCGGATATGCGCCATCTTAGTACGTATATCTTTAGGTGGCCTCACTGTCGAAGCAATCATATCCTTAAATCCCACTCATAAGGGTTGCAGAGTGCCACCTCGCATCTATTCTATCCAAGTCTGAAGACTATTCCGTATATGTTAATCAATTTTTAACAATTTTATGCTATGTTGATACTTGATTAAAGTCTCGATTTATATTCCAGTATCTGTCTACAGTCATCCCCTACCATAATTCTTCTAACATGAATGTGGAACAGCTCCAAATCTTTAACAAAAGTGAGTTTTTTGTAATCTGTTAGCGTTCTTTATTATTAAATCAGACGCACATGCAGGATTAAAGCGAAAACTCATGTGGAACGGAAACCAAACCGGTTCCACGTTGTTGATCGTCGCTCAACCCTGGTTCTATGTATAACCGGCTTAAACAAAGTTCAGGAACTCGTAGGTCGAATAGATGATTGGGAAATTATGACGATGACATGAGGTGTCTTTTGAGAATTGATAATGAATCCCATACCCATAACTGTTACACTAGAGACCGATTTAGACCTCTCAAGAATACCTGGGTCAAAGGTATGGAACACGCAAAGGTGTTCAGTTTTCTATATTGTGCCTACAATATTGGTTTTCCAATTGCAGAGCCTTGCTGATATGTTTGTCGACTGGAATGTTGCAAGCGTTTGTTTATTGCTGGTGCTTGATTGGAGTGTGTTTTGTAGATTTATACTGACAATGGAAACAATGCTATATGTGTTGTCATGACAAGGGGTCCGGAAGCGATGGCAGCTTCCAGTGGTTGACAGTGGCTAGGAACCGTTAGGCCTCAGCCACACTGAAGGCAAAGCAAACACGAGCGTCCCAAGCAAACGTATGTCCGTAAACTATTAATCGCTCTGGTTTGCTTTGCTCGCTGTGTGGCAGTCTACTGTCGCAGTCTACCACTACTGTACTGATGACTTTATATTTGCTACAAAACGCTTTGCTCAGAAACGCTTGGAAAAGCTCGCAGTGTGGCTGAGGCCTTACTTCATCAATCTGCTTTGCGAAGATTCAAGGCGTTGTGATATATCTTTTTTTGAAAAATCACTAGCAACAATGACAGCTTAAAATCTAGCAACATTTACCTAGATAACGGCCTGACTGAGCAGCTGAAAGTGCCATCGACAAACAACTGTTGTTCACTCCAGTCTCGTTAAACTTAAGCAAAGCTAAAAGTATGAGAAAAATGTAAGGAAGCTCTAGGCTACAACTTCAATTTTATTGACCAATAGTTCGGTTTCGCAACCAGCATCAGGGCCAGATAGCATTACAATGAAAGTAAAGTTAACTGGATGGGAAATTTAGAATTCAAGCGTGGGATTCACAGATGAATCACGCGTGACTTTTAATTTCTATTACCATAATTTCATCATAGTGCATGTATAGGGATGCACCGGATTTTCAGCATCTGAAATGCTGGTCTGTTGTCCGCTGCCGCTATTTATCGTTCTTCTAAGGAGCTCTATAACATGTATTTCATTTTCTAATTTATGACTTCTATTTATTTCCAGTATGTAGTATAAAATACTTCATGTATTTGAGAAATCAATGCACACTGGCTATATAGTAAATAAGCACACGCTTTTTCGATTGACAAATTTATTGTGAATGAACAAAGCTGAAAGGCAAGGTTGCAACTAGAGCTACGTGTCGTCATTTCACGTACGTGAAGTTATACATCAAAACACACATAAAGATGCTAACAAGTCCGGTGAGATATTGTCTACCTCCTCCCCAGTCTAAACGGGCCGGTCGGAGAATACATGGCGTTCGTTTAAGACGTTTGAAATGTTAAGCACTACCACTTTCGGCCAGGGGGGTTGTAGTCCATCAGACGACGGAGGGCAAGTGGAGGTTTCGGGCGGGACTAGCAGGAGGTGGAGTGTGCGGATTGTTCACGGTTTGTTGACGATCCAGTTTGTTCCCTATCATTGAGGTTTCTCGTTCAGGGCTCGCGGGTGCAGGAAGATCGTTGGCTTCTTCGGAGATTGAGTGGTCTGGTGTTGGCGGAGCTGTGTTAGATGGCGGTATCGTAGATGCTGGCTTGAGGATTCTGGGTTCGGGGTCGAAGTTCAATGTTGGAAGGAACTTCAAATCATCGGTAATACGGCGTGTCGGTGTCGGAGGATGAGCTGGTAAATACTTCCTTAAGAATTTGCGATTGCGGAGCGTTATGCGTCCAGAGCCATTCACCCGGACTACGTATTAGTCAAACTGCCTCACCTCAATTATCTTTCCAGTGCGGTCCCATTTTGTCGGATGTGGGCCAGTCTGGTTCTGAAGGAGTACGTGATCTCCGACAGCTAAGGGTGGCAGACGTTTTGTGTGTTCGCTTAGACGTTCCAGCGCTTTTTGGTGTCGGTTTCGTAATGCTTCTTCGCGAGCATTGAGGATATCAATCCAAGTTGGGTGAGGTTGATATCGTCCTGGCAGGATGGGGATGAAGTCTTTAATTGGTCGACCAAATAGGCACATCGCTGGGGATAATTTAGTGTCGGGATCCGGAGTGTTGCGATACTGTAGGACGGCTCTCTGAAATGTATCCGTGTCTAGTTCGCCATTAGGGCCCGTGTTGGAAGCAATGAGGCGCTTCGCCGTTTTGACACCAATTTCCGCTCTTGTGTTGGAGTGTGGGTGCGCGACAGATGACAGACGATGGTGTACACCCCAATTTTTGAGGAACGTGGATGCGGATGACGAAGTGAATTCAGGACCGCCGTCGGATGCACATTCATCAGGGATACCATATGTGACAAAAATTCTGCGTAGACTGGTTATAAGGCCTTGGGTACCGTTGTGTGCACGTTCAATGATGAGCCAGTTGGAATATCGGTCGACTATGACGAGGTAGTTGTGTCCCTTATATTTGAAGTAGTCTGCGCATATACATTGGAAGGGGTACGACGGCAACATCAATTCAGTAGGTGGGGCGCTAGGCTGAGAAGGAGCGTTGCGATTGCAGTCGCTGCAGTGGTTCCGTTGTGCGCTGACGTCTGTTGTGATGCCAGGCCAGAACACTGTGGAGTCTGCGCGGGCTAACATAGAAGTGACTCCTTGGTGAGCAGAGTGAAGCGTTGAGAGGACATTTTGTTGGAGCGATTTTGGTATCACTATGCGATCCTTATAGAGGATGACACCGTCGACAGAGGAAAGGTGATGCTTGAAACGGTGGAATTCACGTACAGCTGGCGGTAAGGCATTGTACGGTTCGGGGAAACCGTCTTCAATCAAGCGTAGAAGTTGTTGCATGTCTGGGTCGCTGGTGGTTGCTAGTCGGACCTTATTCCAAGTGATAGCGTTAGGTTGCAACGAGTCAAGGGCTGATGCGGCGGCGAAGACGAGATCGTCGTCGGAGATTGACGGTGAATGTTCTTCAGACCGAATGAGGGACGTGAATGGAAAGAGGTGCGATTCGTTGCTGTATGCCACGTCGTCTGGTAGCGGCATGAGTTCCGGTTCAGTGGGGCCAGATGGGAAGCGAGAGAGGGTGTCAGCGGCTTTGTGCCTCACACCAGGTATGTGGACCATTGTAAATCTGTAGCGAAGGGTCTTTTCCTTCAGGTTCCTAAGTCGGTTGTTAAGGATATCGTCTAGAGAGCGGTCGCCAAAAACTTTGAGGAGTGGCTTGTGGTCAACGGCGATAGTGAGGTGGTGGCAACCAAGGACGAAAAAACGCGTTTTCTCGAGGGCATCTGCAACAGCGAGTGCCTCGCCTTCGATCGGGGCATATCGGGATTCAGCGCTGTGAGTGAATCGACTGCCCACTAGAGTCGTCTTCCAACCAACTGGGCAACAGAAGGGCGTGGTACGGTCACAGGAGCAGTGCTTTTGAAGGAGCCAGAAGCCGATGCCTGATTTCGACCAATCGGTGGCTAAGCAAGTAGGTTTGCTTTTGTCGAAGATACGTACACCTTCTTCAATTTCACGTAGGATAATGGCCTTTGACTCCTCGAACAGCAGATTCAGTTCATCGCTCCATTGGAAGGGTGTGTTGGGTTTTAGCAGATGGCGGAAAGGAAGCATACGTTCAGTGGATGCGAAAGCGTAGGCGACTTGGTTGATAAGGCCGAACCAGGAGCGGATGTCCGAAACATTTTTCGGTTTTGGGAAATTTTGAATGGCGTCAAGGAATCGGCGACAAGGACGAACACTATCTGTGGAGATTTCGAATCCGGCAAATGTGACGGTATGAGACGCGAAGACGAATTTGTCGGGATTGAGTGTTATTCCGTGGCGTCCGCAAGTGTCTAGCCACTCAACAGCTTGAAAAAAGCTTTCTTCAATGCTATCCGACCATAAAAGTGTGTCGTCGATGCACTTCGTTTTATTTGGGATGTCAGTGACAATTTCGTCGAATCTTCTCGAGTAGCCATCACCGGATGCGATGTATCCTTGAGGTGCGACACGATAGCGAAATCGTCCCCATGGTGTGATGAAAGTCGTAAGGTGACGGTCGTTTTCATGAAGTGGGACACTGTGATAACCATTCCAGCAGTCAAACACCGTTTTCACCTTGTTTGGAGGCACAGAGCGGGCCTGATGATACGGCGATTGTGTATGATGAGTTTCGCGAGTGGCAAATGAATTAAGAGGTTGGAAATCTACGGTGCGTCGTGGTTGACCGTTTTTCTTTGCACAGATAACCATGCGATGACACCAGGTGACAGGTTCACCGACCGGCACTGGTTCTATAACACCAAGACGTGTGTCCTGGAGTAGACCAGCTTTGACGTCATCTTGCCAATGAAGGGGGACCGGAATAGGTGTGTGAAACGCGACAGGTTCCGCATTTGGATCGATCATGATTCGTAAAGGTGGTCCCTCCATCATTGGAAGCGGTTGGCGATCGCAAACGTTGAACGTGCTTGACTTGTAGTGTTGTAGCAGCCATGTTTGAAGACGTTCGCGGTTCTCTGCAGTTGCTGGGAAAGGTAGGGTCGTCGGTTTCTCAGGCGGAGGGTTGCGGCGTGGGCATTGGCATTGAGCTGTGATGGCTGAGTCCGACGTACTGCTGGCAGTGGCTGCAGGGGACGCTGGCTGGCTAGAGACAGCTTCTCCGATTGTCGGAAAAGTGTCCGATATTAGGCCGAGTTTGGTGCAGGCTTCTCGACTGATAAACAGTTTGTCTGAGTCGTCAGTCACATAGGTTATTACGCGAGTTTCGTAGGTTTGCCCGCTCGAGGATTTGCCAGAAAGTCGGAGAATGACAGCACCAAGGATGCCAATACTGTGTTCATTAACCGCTCGCATTCGCATCCTGACCGGAACTAGTTGAGAGTTCGACATTCCGAGTCGTCGAGTAAGGTTGGTTCCGATGAGGCAGCTTTGGCAACCAGTATCAGCGATAGCATTAAGTCGGATAGATGCTGGTGGTACGGAGAGTTGTAATCCAAGGGCATGGTAGTCTTCAGTGTGGGTTGACGCGTTGATTTCGACAACTGGTTGTTCTTTCGAAGGCCCTCGCTTCCAGCGATCATTGAGCTCACAGTAGAGATGATGGTCTAAAGCGATGCTGCAGTTAGATGTGTCCTGGGTTGAGGCACAGAGAGTGTCGAAGATCGCAGCTTCCTCGGGGACAGGGGGTTTTGTCCTGTCTTTGCTGCGACACATCTTACTGACGTGATGGAGACGACTGCATGAGTCACACTGCTGATTATAAGCAGGGCAGTGGGTTTTTCTGTAGGCAGGTGGAGCTTTCTGTCCATGTCCTCGACGACCACAGTAAGAGCAGATATCTGCACCGTTGATTTTGGCTTCACGAAGATCTTTTGTTTGTTGACGGCGATATTGACTGCGGGCCATGGCTGCTGTTGCTCCCTGCGTCTCAAGAAGCTTGTTTGCGGAACGTTTTCCAGCTTCTTTCGCTTCGATGAACTGAAACACTGCTTCTAGGGACATGTTTTGGTTTGTGTGGCCAAGCAGTTCCAGTTGAATCTCCGAATCAGCCACACCACGGATAAGGACGTCGCGAAGAATTTGGTTTGTGTAGTTTACGCTCGATTTACAGCTAGTGCATTCCATTGCGTACTTGCATACACCAGCTTGTCCGCGGATGCGGGCGCCGAATGATCGAATTGTTTCATCGCGATCCTGTCGCATTTCGTAGAGGGCAACTCGGGCAACCATAGTGTTTTCCTCTCTGACGGCCAGAGTCTTCATCGCCGCTAACACATTTGTTTCGGATAGATTAATTAGGCTGCCGCCCACAGAACGTGTGAGATCTTTTCGAAGGTCTTCTTCACAACATTCTAATAGCTGTATGATGACATCCTTCCCAATGAGCTTGGTGGCATCCTTATAGTCCTGCCAGCGGGTGAGGAAGTATGACCAGTCTTCGCTTGAACCGGCCGATGAGACAGTTGGACGGCGTACCCGATCCATCTTTGCTGTAGCGCTGGATGTGGGCGAGCTGACGTGTCTTCCAGAGGCGTGTATTTGCAGTAGTGTAGCTGCCAATGTGTCGGATACGTCAGAAGTTTGGTATCCACAGAGCGGGAACGGACAGTCGTAGATTGGCATCGTGCTTTGTTCATAAATAAGCACACGCTTTTTCGATTGACAAATTTATTGTGAATGAACAAAGCTGAAAGGCAAGGTTGCAACTAGAGCTACGTGTCGTCATTTCACGTACGTGAAGTTATACATCAAAACACACATAAAGATGCTAACAAGTCCGATGAGATATTGTCTATATAGGATGGATGCTATTGTTGTATGTGGACTACATCTAATTTATTATTCATCTGGTGACCACAGCCCGATTTTTTTACTGAATGACATTAAGTTCTGGAAGGCCACATGTACAAGGAAATGACTGAGACGTATGTTGCGCTACGTTGTGAAATGGATGTAAATAGACTGTCGCTTCAGGGAAATCAATTGAATGAATTTCTGTTACGTCTCATGTACTCCCATCGAATATTTTTGCTATAGACATCCCTACATCAAATGACGTGATAGCTAGGTAATATGTTCTTACTGAGAAATTTAGTGATGAAGTATAAAACTCTCATTAAAATAACTCTCCCCGTCATTATAGTATAAACTCTCATAAAACTCTGGTCTTATGATCCTATCCATACGTGCGAGGGGGTTCGGCCCCGTGTCGTATTTTTGCCGTGAACTTCTTAATAAAATTAAGTCGCCGAACATATTGAGTCGGATTACGTCAACAGTATTAGAAAGTAGGCTGTTCTGATGATGGTTAAAGATTTATATCATTCTGAATAATGCATCTAAAATAGTCGAGGAGACTGTCCATGTTGAATTGCAACGGTTTCCTGGCTTGTCCCATAGAGCATCGAGAACAATTTAGATAGCTAAAACTTCATTTTATTCGGAATCAGTCTGCGTTTAATTAAAAATGAAATTAATGACAAGTTGCAGGTAAGGCAACAGATCTTTCAAATGTGGCTTTTAAACGTCCAATTCAGTAGCTACTATATATGCATCTTGCTATTTAGTAAAAAAGCAAATTTACATGATGTAATGTAGGTTTGTTTTATCTCCCAATCCGATTCCAGCCGGATTTAAAATTTCCAAATTCGTTGCACCCCTATACATGTATATCTTGATTCCTCCGTGAATCCCCGTCCTTAATTTTAACTTTACCTTCTTGCTATCTGATCCTGGTACTGGTTGAGAAACCGAAATATTGGTCTTTAAAATTGAAGTTGTAGCTTAGAGCTTCTTTTCTTTTTTCTCGTAATTTTATGAAATGCTGCTTAAAGAAAATTTCAAGTCCTTTTTCTATGGTGCCAACCATATGTTTGATGATCTTAGCTGTTTCGTCATGCCACAAGTTTATGGACAAAGTGTTGCACGTGGGCGAAATGAAGTTTGGTATGGAATGACTGTCTGTCTCATCTTAATATTTATTGCACATTTCAAAGGCTACTTTGACATATGTAAAGTTTTTCGATGACTTAAAACTTGAGCGCTGTACTAGTCATTGCTGTTGGTATTTGTAAAACCAAGACTTTCGAGAAAGTGCAGTTGGTTTGAATATTCTGTAAGTACGAGAGCGATGTGTGATGTGTCGAAAATATCCCTCTCAGTATGACGGACAAATATATGGCAAGATTTTCCCCGTTATGAAAGTTATCCATCAAAAATTAAAAAAAATGTGAGTAGTTCCTCATAGTAGTATTATTTTCAATGAAATAAGAATCTCATAAAATGTGTAATGTAGCAGATTCTGAATATACTACAGATAATTGATTGCTATTTTCCTTCATAACTCCACATTTCCAGCACACCAAGTCGATATGTCTGTGTTTATCCATCCTGGTACAGTTATGAACGGTTGCTTCACAGTGTTAAGAATGCGGTGAATGTTGCCATTAACGATGCGTTAAAATGGAAAGTCATAAATCATTTCATTCACCACCTCACTGACGCAGTATGACAACAGTGCGGTGGGAGATAATCACCGCAAATTGGCTTAGAGAAAGTAGCGACACGTCAGAATTTGTGAAGATCCCGAAAATCATTGAAAAAGAAATAATGTCATCTTCATTTGACGTTTGACTTAAATCTGGCGTTATGTGATCACACCTCACTTTATCTGTGAAGTGCTTATGTAAGTTGATGCACTGCTTTCCAACTATTGTGACTAAAGATGAGATGGCATACGACAGATGTCTGTGTGAAGTAATAAATTGTCAAATTATTTAACTTGTGATAAGAAGGTTAGAAAATCTAAATCTTGCTGATGTTTGATTCGAAGAAAAAGAGCGGACCCATTTACACTAGTTGAAGAGATGACTGACTGCATGCTATAAAGATATGACAGTCGATCAGTCCAACTTGACCGCCTGTTGTTAAATTTCTGAAAAGATCGTCTGAACTATGATACAACAGAGGCCTGAATTTTCAGTCGGCTATCCTTCATGAAGTCATCGTCCTTACAGGCTAATGTGCGTTCTAGAGGTATGGAGCAGCTATGAATTGAAACCCGACCCGACCACACTCAATCCGAGCCACGATTTTGAAGCCGATCCGGAATTTTACCGATGCGAAAATACCCGAACACAGCCCTAAAAAATTAATTGAAAATCAAATTCCTGCGACATTGTGGAGAATGAATTTCCCAGAATATGGACTTCAGCCTTTGTGAAGTGCACAAATAGACTGGCACCATTAATTCTATTTATTAGAAGCGATTACAATCAAGTCGACGTAAATAGCAGACCGATCACGAATGCAGATGTAATCAATCAATAACAACAAAAAATCATCCGTCATGTTTCTTCAGCACATTGGTTCGGTACATCGTTGCTGCATGTGTTTGTTGCATCAGAATACAGTATATTAATAGAATTATTGTTATCGATCATTAGTATTACAATACAGATTCATGTTTCATCATATTTTTTCAAATATTAGGCCTATTTGCACTTCAAAAAGCTATGCTGCAGGGTGATGACGCAAGCTATACAGTTGGCAACAAATATGCGATTGAGGATTTAACATTCTATAGTATGTATTACATTTGTATACATAAACATTTATGAAATAGACATGTGTATCGACAAAGGAAGTCAACAAAACATGAGCACTTTTTTCATAAAATTCTAAGTATCATAAATTCACAACCCGAAAAGCTTGCAATCAGACCGAACACGAAATAAACTCGCAAACCCAATCTGAATTCGGGTCAGGTCGGGTTCGGGTGGGGTTCGCACACCCCTAGTGCGCACTGTTGGCCTGGATTTACAGACCTTGCATTTTCAGCTGCAGTACGACGAAGTTGAGATTTATAAATTCCCTGCTGATACTACTTTAGGTGAACCTAGGTATCTATGTATTCAATTAGCGGTGTTCAAATAATCATGAATTATTACCATTTTTATTATCCATTTGGCATTTAGTGTGCAGTCAAGTTCATGCTCACGTTTAATATCATGTAAATATTAGTAAGAATGCAAAATAAATCGAACAATGTGCGGGAAAGGGTCTCACTCTGCTTACTGTTAGTGGTATAATGATCTGAAGTGAATAGCGGTATCACTTGAAACATATATACCGGAGTATATAAGAATGGAACCGAATTTTTCCGGACTCGGGCGAAGCGACCTATCCGACCGAATTTGAAATCCTATACCCCGTCACAGTAGGGTTTCTTAAAATTGCAGTGGGTTTTACTATATTATGTATAGACGTGATTTGCATCAGACCGTTGCCCTATTCTGCAGTCAATTCTTGATGAAATACCCTTTGTGTTATGTTCGGATCACCCTGGATCTCAGGCGCATTCAGGATGTTAAATTACTTGTCCATTGGCCGAATAGTTTAAGGCTGATATTTCGAAGATGAGTAATAGCATGAAATCGAAAAATATCTTCCATTGATTCTCGATGACTCAGACGATTTTTTCTGTCTGTAGAGCGATGGAGTCTCTTCCATCCTTGCCTCTGACTAATGCTCATTCATGCAATTTTGTCTCTTCTTGCAGTAATGCGATCGGTGTTTGAGAACAATTCCCAAGTGAATTCTCTGCTGACAGATTACATTCTAAATGGTAAGGAAAGATTGAAGTTTGATTATGTCCAGTGTCCATGAAGATAATCTCATAGAAATTCCAACGTCATAATTGACACGAATAAAACATGATTATAACAGACAAATTAAATGAATTGGCAAAATTTATGTTTAAGATAAGAGAACTTCTTGTTGTTTTTTCGCTTTGTCTGCAATGACAAAGGGCTCTGCTAGTAATGTAGAAGGCAATGGATTTTATTTCTCTCCGTGCATGTAATATAGATATCATATCGCTTTACTTGACCTCTAAGGTAGATTATTGCCCGCGTGGGAGATAATATTTACTCTGATGAACTGGAAGAAGCATTATCTATGCCAAATGTGACTGATCTTGTCCTGCTTTAGTATAAATTTTACAGTATATGGTTCTATGTCCCGAATACTATGGGAAATTATTTTTGTAGAAAATACTGATTATCATAGCATCCATTTTTAATTGAACAACTTGGTAAAATTTACTACAAATATCATTGAACATTTAACGAGGACTTTCTATAGAGACTGTCCTAAGACATTCTGTGACACAAAAATAGCAAAATATAAAACGCTGAAAAGTTCTCACTGATAAGGATTTCACTTTTTGAAATTGTAATTTATTGTGACTGAGCAATTGCTGCAATTTGTAAACGTGACAGGAGTTGGCATGTCACTTGATGAAGAAATGCTCACTTATTTGTTTGAATAGCTGGACAGTGCTTCAGCGCCACTGCTTTCTCCATATAGCGCTGGTGACATTTCCCTTTCATACAGTTTCGGTTCAACATATGCCAAGTCCGCAGATTCACTGATTCTTCCAGTTTTCTTTTTTATTACTGCGTCTGGCACACCACCTTGCAGGAGCCTATTCTGTGCTGTTCTTCGCAAACTACTGTTTGATATGAAACCATCGATATTAGAAAATCTAAATAAATCCTGCTGTCTATTTTCTGTTCTAACATCGCACCAGAAATATCGAAGGCAGTAATCTAACTCCTCGGTGGTGAACTCTTCTACTTTTTCAGGACTTTTGGTATATCATCGTCTCCAATCTGCCAACCAAGTTTGAAAAACATTCATCGCCCATTTTGATTTGTTGATCGTGTTTATAGGAGTGGCATTTGATATGCATTTTTCTGGTTGACCAGGCGTTGTGGATGCAAATCTTCCGTTAGATGTAAACGCTTCCATTTCTTAATTGAATGGGAAGTATATTTAAGCGCAGCATTAATGTTGTCAAATGATTTGAAATTTAAAATATCCAACTTCGTTCTAAAGTACATGACATGGAAATCCACTCTTAATCAACACCTGTGACAGGGAACCCTAGTTATCTGAGCTACGCTTGGTCAAGCTAGGTTCAATAACTAGGGTTCCCTGCCTGTGATCATAGAGGTAGACTTTCTACGGTATTTCTAATTTCGATGCCTGTGACGGAAATCTTGACACCTACGAACTTCTATGAATTTCTTTCTTCGAACACCTCTAATAGAAATCTTGACATCTATGAGGGCACAGTGGATTTCGAGAAATACTGTAAAATCTATGTTGATAATCAACAGACTTTCAGATTTCCATGCCACATAGAAAGTACTCGGATGCTTCGCATCCTCGTACTTTCTCGGCATAGAAATCCTCGTCTGTTAATTATCCATAGACTTCTAAATTTCTCTGGACAGATAGGTTGAAATTTGCCTCATACATGTTCAGGCCAGTAATACTAAATTAGACTACTACAAATAGACTGTCACTAAGCGTTATCAAATTTTAGAGAACGTATTGCCAGAACAATGCAGGTAAAGCACAGTATGTGTCTATATTTATGTACATTGGGAGTAAGGACGCATGAGAATGAATGGTTATGCGTTGAATACATGTGCTAGACCTCCGCGTTATTAGCCAATTTTTGCGATTTTTCTTCTAATAAGTCTCAGAAATGAGGCATCTGAGATGTCATGAACAAATTTCTTGCATATGCTGTTGAAAAATTTTATTGAAATTTCGGAAATCTGATTCATGTACGTATGTACACCTAGATTTTGCGAAGAAGTAATCGGAAAAGTCTGCAAGAGAAATGATATATCGATAGCCTATTCTGAGTACCATCCTTTCATTTTTTTAAAGCAAGAAGCTATTTTCTCTTAGACAACTATTCAGTTGGATCTCATAGAATAGCCTCTTGCAAAGAATGCATGGCTAAAGCATAGATGCGTTTGGACCCCCATCATAAATTTTATTCAAAAGTTTTGTAGCTTCGGGGATGTCGAGCATTGCCAACTTAATATTTCTGACAGTGCATTCACTACAGGAATCACATTTTTGCATTTCAACTAGCACCACTGGCATCATCTCAATTATTAGGATTCATATTGAAATCAGTCCTTGCATGCAAGCATTTACATCCTGGATACATTTCATCTTCTGTGGTTGACTGCATGATATTCTATCATCAACATTTCTCAGAGTCCAAAAAACTTCAATAAAGAAATTGTTTTTATTTTATTTTCACTCTCTGTGCGATGACGCAAGGAGGTAAAATAATTTGCTCCAGTCATTTGACGTGTCCAGTCAAAACATTTCTAAAGATGATACGATTGCACTTTCTCGAGTAGGCTACTTGTCATTTTTCTCAGAAGGGTCTCCATCACAGATCGGACCGCTCCATATCTGTTCCAACCTCCTCAGAAGTGGCTGCTCAGGTTGGGAATGCTTATTGAGTCCATCATCATTGTAATCATTGAAATATAAGAAGGAGCTCCGTTTTCTGTTCCACTTGATTTCAGGACATTTAAAGTGTGGGAATCGGCGGCCTCTCTTTTCCTCTCGAAATTGTCCCTCAGCATGTTCAATGAGATTGGCAGGATCTAGCGTAATCTTCCGTCCGTAGACTTCAACTGCACCAACAACTTTATCAGCCTTTCCCAAGTATTACATAACTGAATCCGATTTCGAATTTCTTTTACTGACTGGTCATTCAGATATTACACAAAAGTCATCAGATTGATAACTTTGGAAAACTTGTGATACATGATATGTGCTTGTTGGAATGGATTTCTCTCTACGTGATAGATGCGGACATTCGCAGACGACGCTGAAGGGAAGATTTCAACTTATGTTCGTCATTTTGTAGTCCATGATCGCTTTGAGATATCACAAGCCCGGATAGAATGATTTCCTTGTAGATTTTAGACAAAATCTTCTTTCCAAAGAATCTTCCGAATGTGCTTCCATTGCCAGGACATGTATTTAAAAACGTGGCCCTACCGAATCGCAACATTGTAGTTGTTTGGAGAAGAATTGAGACATAAAGGAATTTTGATGGCTCTGTCCTTTAGATTACGCTTTTTCATTTTTTCTTCTTTGCACTTTCATTTTTTTCATTTTTTCACTTCAAGCGATAGTGATCTATGTACTTCGTGATGGTATTGTCGTCAGGTTGGTGGAAGTGGAGGTCACACAAGACGGAATGTTTAGTTGGGATATAATACTTTCTACTAACTCGATGCAACTATACAGATTCAAAATTCCTTGTTATGTAGCGGAATGCATTGGTGTTACACTATCATTGCATTTAGGTTGACAACCAGCAGCGGCATATTTATTTGGTATTTTGCATTAGATTGAATCGCACAAGAGACACATCAAATAGTCATTTATCCCTTCGATTAGCTACAAGATTCGATCTTCTGTAACACAACTGTTGGTTGGCCTGAACATGTAGAAAATGATTTCAAATTTTGCTCACCTATCTGTCCGGAGAAATTTAGAAGTCTATAGAATAGAATAGAAAAGTGTTTTATTCAATCAAATAAAAATCAAAAGGTACCATACATAGTTCAACATTGATGCAAATATATGTTAAATACATTCATAAGAAGACATGCAGTGACATGTGAACACCATATATTGGTTTCATAATTTTTCATTGAGAAAGTTAGCTTAAAAGACAAGCCATAAAAGGAAAAAAAGATGATTTCATTTTTGCGGTTCTACAAAGAGGTATGCATGGAAGATTTGAATACATAAGACGTTTAGGTATCAAACGATGAACACAATGACTAACACTAGATTCTACATTTAAATAAAGTCTTTTGGTTAACATAAAACGACGCTTTTAAATTTCATCAATGGAGCAGTCACACTTTCTGTCACTTTCTATAAATGATGCGATGTGCTCTTTTGTCTATTCTTTCTAATCGCAGAGACAATTGTCTATTCAAGCTCACAAATACGGGACAAGCATACTCCAAAATAGATCTAACATAAGATGTATAGATGCTATGCAATTCTTCATCAGATACAAACGGGCGCAATTTACGTAGAACATGAAATCGTTTGTTGGCAACTTTGATAATTTTGTCAACATGACAATGCCAAGACAGATCATCTGCAATATTAATGCCAAGTACTGCTACCGAAACAATAATATTCAAGGGGAAATTGTACAGACTGGGATTGCGCAAAACTTTACTCTTAAGACATAACATTACATTTGATTTCATAAAATTTATTTGCATGTCATTCTCTTCGCACCAAAACTTTACATCCATTATGACATTCTTGACGAGGCTCTCAACATTTGAAACTTCAGAATCAAATACTGGTACAATTAATGTGAGATCATCGGCATACTTTACACAATACACATCATTGTCATGGTCGCATTTATAGTCCCCAAAAAAAGAGGCAAAGATAAAGGGGGCGAGAACAGTTCCCTGAGGAACGCCAGACACAACATCAAAAAAAGTGGAATCAGTATTCAATAAACGAACACAAGCAGTTCTGCTACTTAAATAATTTTGCAGCCACAAAAGAAAACCAGTGGGCATACCTTTATCACAAAATTTTCTCAACACTATGTTATGATTTAACTGATCAAATGCCCTTTTAAAATCAAAGGTTATCAAAATTGAGCCATAACAGATAGGGTTATCAAAATGTTCACACAATTTGTTCACGATGGAAAGGACGGCTGTAGTGGTAGAGCCACCATTTCTGAAACCATGTTGCTCAGGTCCATATAACTTTAAAAAGTCGGAATACATGCGCTTTAATACAAATTTCTTTAGCAGTTTTGCTGGTAGTTTGATTTGGGTTATTGGCCTGAGTTTATCAATTCTCACTGGAGTCACTTTAGGCACGGGAGCAATAATACTGCACTTCCAATCTTTCGGGAATACACGTTGATCTATAGACGCTTGGAAAATTGTAGTAAGTGGTCTTGAAATTGAATAAGATAACTGCTTGTATATTTTAGCTGGTATAGTTTGATCACCTGAAGATTTGTTAGTCTTGATGTTATGTAAAGCGTTCTGAACTTCCTTCTTGGTAATTTTAAAGCTCCATCCATCATCTTGAATTTCCGGAACACCAACAGATGAATTAAAGTTTTGCGAAATTTTGAATTCATTAGAAATCTTCGACAATGTATTAGATAAACCACCATTTTCGCTTATGCAGTTAGCGAACGTATGTGTTTGTGAATCTTTCCCATTAAAGGCATTAAGTAGCTTCCAAGGACCATTTGATTTGGATTTAATTTTGTTGGCCCAAATAACTTTGCATTTTTGAATCTCTTCCTTAACCTTAATCTTGAGCTGATTATAGCGAGTCCAGTCCCGAGCTCTATATGCTGCCCATCTATCATTGATTAGGTTTTTGGTTATAGGGTAAGCCATTCCTTATCGTCAGAATTCATTGCAACAAAGTGCTGGGGAATGTATTGATCAACCAACGAAGAGAGTGAATTATGAAAATAGCTCCATTTATCATTGACATTATTCAAATATTCGATTTGAGACCAATCAAAATCATTCACAGCTCCATTTAAATTGTTGAGATTGGATTCACGAAGATCATAGATTTTACGAATCGAATAAGTTCTGACAACTTTGGTATCTGTAGTAGATTTGGGATGACACGTAACAAATGCATGGTCTGCATTGCCAATTGGTGAATCATAGGAAACTTTATCAGCAGTATAGTGCTGTAACAAATCATTTGTAATAATGATGTGGTCCAAAATGTTCTCCTTACGTGTTGGTTTGACAATAATATCATTAACATCTAAATCAATACATAGTCTTTTACAATCAAAATGATTCATGTCACCTGCAGTGACAAGATTGTGATTGGGTTTTAATGATAAAAGATAGTCAAAAGTGATGCAAATAAAATCATAGACTTCACTAAGCTCGCTTGAAGTGCAAGATGGAGCTATGTAAATACACATAAAATACATATGCAAAAATGGAAGTTCTATTATTGTGGCTGAAATTTTATCCGCTGTAGGTCGAGCAACATTTATAGTGCGAATAGAACTGAAACAACTACTGATAAAAATGGCTGTGCCACCGCCTTTACGTCCCAAGCGATCATCTCTATAGAGATGATAACCTTGCAAATTCACTAAATTATCAGCAATATTTTCATGAAGCCAGGTCTCTGTTACACATATTAAATCACAGTTCATAAAATTGGCAACAGCGTACAATTCATCTACTTTAGGCAGCAACGATTGGATATTTACTAATGAAATAGTTGGATACTTATTAATTACACTTTTCTGTAGAGTAAAATTCTCAATCAAAAATGCTGCATACCAGTAAAAGAAGACGAGTTCGTAACCCCTGTCAAGTTATCCGATGGTGGGTCATTGCTATTAGGCTTTTGCCTCTGTCGCTCTTTGTTTGCTTTTCTTAGTGCTTGCTGCATCAGCGTTAGATCTCGGTTAATAAACACATGTTTGTAAGTGCTCGAGTCTTTCAGCTTCTTAGCATTAAGCAACACAGTTCGTTGGAAACTTTTGGATTTACACTTGACCTTTAGTGGTCGATGTTTTCCAAGTATTTGTCGGCCAACACGGTGCACGTTGTCGATCTCCACGTCTGTAATATTTATATCACGAAGCACGCTGATAACACTATCATGATCACTTTCCTTTCTTTCCGCTAAGTTCCCTTGAGCAGACTCAGGAACGCCAAAGACCAAAAAGTTGTTTTGCCGGTCTATTCGTTGCTGGAGCTCATTAGCTGCTTCATTCATGGTCTTACTTGTTTGCTCGAGAAAATTGCTCTCAAAATAGTCATAATGAATTATCTATGAATTATCACACACAGACTAGATTTGTGAATAGATATTTACATGATACGTCTGGCTAAATTTCTATTCAAATACTCCTGATAATCATAGATATATCAGTCACGATTCTTCCTTGATCATCATAGCACGTTGCCAAATAAAATTCTCTACGCAACTCGTGCATGAGATTGCTTCATCATAGCATTCGAGCTCGCTAGATTTAAATGGCCCTCACCCTATGGGCTCGGGTATTTCAGATATCTAATTCGTGGAATACCATAAAGAAGCAATCATGCACTAGGTGCGTAAATAACTACATGTGATATTGCTATTCAGTCGTAACAATGACCAACATACAGTTCTTATAACAACTAGCAATTGAAGCAGCGGAAGCATTGTTTGTACGAATGTATACATGTAGAGATGCAGTATCTTAAATTGCAATTTTCACTGGAACCCAGGCTGTGATCCATGGATGAGGAATGACATTGACCGGTCGGTCAAGCACAGGTGAATTATTCACCTCACAATTTGTACCAATGATCTCAATTGTTTTCATGTACTTGGTTTGCGCTCTTTTGTTCGATCTAGCCCTGAAAATATCATTGGAACCGTACTAATGCTTCACCATCATCCAGCAAAGTGTGACTATGACGATATTGTTCAATCACCTCTTTGTTTCCAATTTCAAGAAAATTAAAATCATGAGGTGCATTAATTGAATTTTCATTAAGTAAGAGTGTTTAGCAAATCAGAAAGACTTTCAAGTGGATAGAGTTCTTGCATGGATCTTCGCACTGATGATGTACTTGAATGCACATGTGTAAATATAGGTTTTATAAGTGATTAATTTGGCTTTATCATACTTAAAGAAGATGATTTAATATGAAAACCCGATTTTGTGTGAATAACGGGCTTGCATCTCTACGGAAGCCTTTGCTCGGCCAGCCAAATCACGGATTAAACGTGTCTTTGTCAAGAGGAATTTTTAGTAATTTAGAGACCTCTATATCATTTTCTTATAAGTTGAAGTTATAATATTATATTTCAGTCTTTCTGCGCGCAAAAATTAATTCTCAATTGATGAGGTCACATCGGCGAAATACATTTTGAATGATATAATTTATTAATTTTCGTGCGTAGAAAGAGTGAAAAATGATATTATTTCATTAATTTCAACTTATAAGAAAATTGTGTCATTAGTCTGAACACCAATGACATGAGATTGTGATGTTTGAATTCTCCATGTCAAAATTGGGTGTAATGCTCATGCAGACATTTGTGTCCTCCTCATCAAAAATAGAGTTTTTTTTTGCAAAGGAGCAACCTTCATTGACATTGTCTGAACATTTATCAAAGGTCACGTTTCTATTATCTATGTATCGATTTGCTGAATGCATTGTTCATGCCTATTTTTCCATTTATGGATGTAGATGTTTCTTCAACTAAGTTGTGAAGAAGTTTAGTAAAGAACATCCTCCGTCATCTATTTTTATATCTTCCGCAGAATTGATGACGTAGGTTAACTAACGTGCAATCTTGTTAGCGAATTCATTAGATTTAGTGCTCATAAATTATGAACACAAGAAAATCATTGCTGGCAATTTTCTATCTGTTGTATGAGACACTTCAGAATATGTCGTAGTTCTATTTTAAGTCATTTTCCATCTTTTAGCATTAAGGAAACTTGCTGAACTCTGATGTTTTAATTTCTGATTGTGAAGATGGGAAAAGAATTGGAACGGTCGTGCCTAAACATGATTTAATTTCTTTTCTATCACTTCTGCGGTAGTTTGTCTTCCCACGTTGCCCCAGAAAGTCATAAATCGTTTCCGAAAAGGGTTTTTGATGGATTATTCGCAAACTTTCCCTGAATCTACTCATGAAGGCAGCGTGGCTAAATTCGTGTCGTATAATTTTTCATATCTTGCTCATATTATCAAACTTGTGAACTGGACTCCCCGGAGCCACATGATTTTTGCCAAACCTGATTGGCTCGAAGTGGCTTCGCAGCTCTGTATATCGTGACTACAAAAGTTACGTTGTTATAATATTGATAGTGATATGAACATGATATCACTGCATTATGCACCACTTCCTACTGTGGACTTAGGTTTAGTTTCTCAGACATTAGTTTTAACTTGTCGTTAAAGTGAACACATACATGAAACTATCAGTACTCGCTAACGGAGTCATGCGACTGCTGGTTAGAAAATTCTATGTTTTGGTATGATACAGCTGTTTTCATCATCTTTCATTCATTGACTGTGTTGATATTATTGTTGAAGCTGAAGCTGACGCACTGATATCTCTCATGTATTTTGTATGCATGTGTGTACTGTTCATCAGTCACTCACCAAATATTGCTTTTCGTTGATCTAGTGTGGATTGTTTTCATTGGTAAGAATTCTTCTCTTCAACTGTAACTATGCGCTCGACGAGTTTCAAAGTGTAGAAGTTTTATTCTGAATTCTCCGCAAATTCTAATACCATGAGAATATTCGTAACCCACATGATTGATTATCTTTCATAGTTCAGGAAATTGACTTTCCTAATAATATCTGACACAATTCTGTGTGATTCTTTTCCATTTTCAACATTTTCATCTAGACTATTCTGTTCTGCTTTATATGTTGCCTACATTTTACTTTCAAACGCATTGACACCTTCGGGTGAATTTTTCATCTACACTCTGAGTAGAGATTCCCATAAGTCAACGGAATAACAACTAATGGCTAACACAGAATACCTACTAGAGTTTTGTGATGACTTTGTTGATCTCATCAACAGAATGAATAAGTCATGACATCTTGCTACTGCGCGAAATGGCTAGTGATGTTTGTATTAATCACAGAATTGGCAACCAAATGCAGAAGCTATTAAGACAAATTTCCAAAATTATTTTGAAAATGGGGTGGAAAGTTTATGGGGCAATGAGTACAATATTTGGACGTTACTACTTCGGGGTTACTGATTAGGCTGCTGGTGTCTGAATGTATTTCGATTTGGTCTGTATAATGATGATGTCTTCACTTCAAGCAATTTGGAATAAACTGTGAAGATATCAAGTTACAGCAGATGGTGTATAACCACAGTTATACACAATATCAAGCGTAGAACTTAATTTGCTTCCGTGCCTATAATGTAGATATCCTGTTGCTTTATTTGAGCTGTAAGGCAGATTAATGCACCGGAGGGAGGATAGTAGATGTAAATTATGAGTGCTCTTGTAATTACATGTTATTTACATGATTCACCAGGCTAAATTTCTATTCAAATACTCTTGATAATCATAGAACTGTCAATCACAATCTGTCCTTGATCATCATTGCACATCGTCCTAATAAAATTCTCTACGCAACTCGTGCATGAGGTTGCTTCATCATAGCATTCGAGCTCGTTAGATTAAAATGGTTCTTATCCTGCGGGCTCAGGCATTTAAGATGTCTAACTCGTGGAATACCATAAAGAAATATTCATGCACTAGTCGCGTAAATAAATGCATGTAATATGGCTGTTCAGTTTTTACAATGGCCAACATAAAGTACTTTTAATAACTAACAATTGGAGCAGTGGAGGCATTGTCTGTACGGATGCATGCATGTAGAAATACAATATCTTTAATTATGTTTTTAACTAGAACCCAGGTTGTGATCCATGGATGAGTAATGACATTTGTTATTCGACCATTCCCAGTCAGCCTGCCTGGCCTAAACTAATTCTAACCAATTATGGTAGGCAGGTGCAACAGACCAAGTGCTTCAATATTGCAATTGCGAGGGTGTCTGCGACCTTGAATATGAGAACAAGAAACTGGCAGAAAACCTTTAATATCCTTGAATTTTGGCATCAATCATTGCAAAATGAACACAACTTGTTTTACGATGCGTCACAGTCATGGTGACTCATGTAACACAATTATGATCTGACTTTCATATGTGGCTGAAGCATGGTACATGTATTCAGTTGCTTGTTGACGAATCGTGTAATGCATCGTAATCATTGTTGAAAATATCAATGTCTCAAGATTATGCCATATAATTCTATAGCTTCGATATGAATGCGGACTAGGACCAGGAGAATCACAGATATAGTACAGATGTTACTAAATTACAACTAGCAATTTAGATATTTATCACATGAGAATGGGGCGTTGCTCTTAGTTACATGAAATAAAGGGTGATTAGGTACACAACTAAATGCAGTAATGTTGAATTATATTGTGAAAATGATGTTAGTGGCTAAAATTAGTCTTGTGTTTTGTAACAAAATGACTCTCATAGATTTCAAAGAATTTCTGAAATGCGAAGTTGGAAATTTCATAGTAAGATGATGGGAAATCCGAAAATACTGTACTGGCAAATAAAAGCCGGTCAATTATGTATTTTTCTGAGGCGGGCGGCTGGTTTATAAATTAATTATTTCTGTATGCTTGTGCTTGAAGGGCTAAAAAGTCAGCCCTGTGTAATTGCACATTGCCTGGTGTTTGAATATCATATTTTCTTCATATATTCTGAAATCATTTACAATACACCAATTTGAATACAGAGTTGTAACTGTGGCCCCAGAATGGGTCGGAAGTCAACACGAGGTCCCAATGGCAGACAGCAAGCCTACACCAATCCGAAAAATGTGGTGGTTGCTTGAGTTCTATTAAATGAAAACGAAGTGACTAAAGAACTCGCATCTGGGGGCACAACCCAGGTGATTAGTGCTTTGATCTACAGATTTTTTTTATACGCACGCTAGACAAAAAAATAGCCGAAGCCTTAATGCAGCAACTATGGAGGGCCACATCCATATCTTACATCCAAATTTCACACATACCCCTGAAGACACTGCAGCCGATAATAATTCCTCATTGGCACTAAAAGTGATTGTAAATTAAGCAAAGTTAGTTAAAAGTGCCCTGTGAATAAAGTGCAGCTTTTCTTTAGACTAGGGAGGTACTATTGAGTGCGAATTTCAATGTGAAGTGTGTCAGTTTCATTGAACATCACAAATCAAGTACAAGTCACCAGGAACAACTGCTGCGAGGCAACAAGGATAGCATGTGGACTGAGGCCCCCAAAAAGTGAATAAATAATTGTTAGTGCATTGCAGTATTAGACAAGTTTCGCACCCCTTGTGGTACATAAAATGTTTTATCATAGTGTAGTTAATTGTTTTTGATAGTGTTGAAATACAAGAAATAGTATTTGTTTGACAAATCATATTTTTGAAAAATCGGCGTTCTGATAATTATTTATTTTTCAAGGTGCCCGGCCGACTGCCGGTTTCTAAATTAATTAATTAATTATCCTTCGTAACAGTCGCCGTCTGATTTTTTTCTCCAGCACAGTATAAGGGATTTTTCAACAATTTGTTCGAAAACCATGAACTTAAGGCGTGAAGCCCCGAAGAAATTTGACTTTGGAGACCTTGAAGTCTGATGTGGACACCCAGAATGATGTCGTACATGAAGTAATGAAGTGCAAGTAGGAGATTAAGCTGTTTTTCTTTTTTACCATCATGCCTCCTTCTGTGGCGCGTTTGAGTCCCTGCATGACTGCATAATTATTCGAGCAATCTGAAAAATGTTGACGTATAGACAGTCCCTTAAAGTTCTACTGAGATCCTTTCTGATGATTCATGCGGAAGTTAACGAAAGTAATCAAATCTGTGACAGGCATTGACAGTGATGCAATTCTTGCACTGATCAGGGACAGATGCAACGAGTCGAATGCAAAAGAATTATCGGAGACAAGGGACATTAGGAGAGAGAGCGAAGATTCCATCTGCCTGCACAACTGTTGGAAACTTACCCATCATGGAATGAAGACAGCAGCTGCGTTGTTTGACAAACAATTGGGATTGCTTTCATTCGAGTGAAGTTTTCAATCAACATTGACTTGATTGATTATGAAAGCGAAATCAATATGGAATGTTTGAATTTGCAAGCAGAAATTGGATCGCTAAGTATTATTACACCTACGTTGAAGTCTCATCGGACGAGAGATAATATTTAGAATAACAGCAGAAGTTTTCACTAAATGAGGAAATCATGTTTTTTCTGTTGAATTCGATCGTTTAATGCGATAATCGATGAGTTCCTTTGATGGCTTACGTCGGCAAGGTGAGACTGTACGAATACTGTTGTGAACCTTCATTTTTTAATTCTTCAGTTAGAGAAATTTAATCATAACGGCGTTCGTGCAGATATGACGTCAGTATCATGAAACAAGTGCAGCTATAGCTCGCGAGTCAGCTCTCTCCCTTGATTAATTATTATCTACGCAATGAATAATTGGTTGCGGAATTCTAGACGGCACCTGGGCAGAGATCGGACACCTTGCATCTGATGGACTTGCTATTTATTGTAATATTTGTTGGACAATAGACTCCTAGAGCAAAGAAGGATGTTTCCGTGCGTGTCGCGTCCTGTTGCCTGAGGCAGATAATACAGGAGGCGTCCATGAGAGCAATTTCCAGATGCCAGAATTTTCAGTGCAAGCTTCTGCATGATCGATTGCTACGTCTTGGATAAGTCCTTCAGTTGATATTATAGGCATATAAGTCATGTTTATGATGTTTCTGAATGATGTTGGATTAATTCCAGACAATCACATAAAACAGAGATTTCTTCATGAGCAGACGGTTTATTGTAGTAGGATAGAAATTGGAATTACGGACCAATCAATCAATTTGAATTGGAATTTCTGAGCAATTAATTACTTGAAATCCATTAAATTTTCGATAATCCGTGTATACCAGGAATGCATTCGGTAGTCATTAAGAAGACTTACTTGTAGCTAGACCTCAGAGATTCTGTCTATTGATGCTCACAAACAACAATTGCATTTTTTCAGGATGACTTGGTTGCAAGCTAATGCTCATTAAGTTTATAAAACAAATTGGTTCGCTAAGTCGTGTCCATATTATGTTATCCCTTCGTCGATATAGTTGCCTTTTATTAGGCGAAGCTTCTTGTCTCAAATGTCACACGTGTCACCAATGTCGATATTATTCGAATGCTTTTTTCCAAATCGCTTTCCTGTAACAATCAATCGCAGTGATCCATTATTCTCTTTTTATGTTGTGTCAGGTTTTACTTTGAAGCAGATACATCGCCGAAAGCGGAAAGCGATGGCCACAAGGTCATTTAAAGCAGTTGCTGACACAAAATGTACTAGTATATGTATAGCATAATTATGGAGAGTTCACTTTACGCAAATTGAATTCAACATCAGTGAATGTTTTTCAATCATTGCTTTCAAGTTCTGCTGGATATTTTCTTACTGCGGAATATTTTTATTGAAGTTGAATGGGGTCATGTGTATTCAGGAAGATAATGGCGCAAAATCGAGCAGTGAGATAGTCCCATCTGCTAGCATACAGACGTGACAGATATTCTTTCATATCTCCCGTGGTGAAGTGTGTGCAAAATCTGATATCTTGATTAGATCTAAGTTGCTTGAATAATTCAGCTTCGGTTAATGTCAAGGATTTAATGAATGTTGCAAAACATTTCAATGTTAAAATCAAGTGAGAAATGCCGAGTTTAGTTGCTATGCCGTTAATGTTTAGTTTAGTTTAGTTAAATGCCGAGAATAATACATTTACTATTCTAACACTATGATGTGTATGTGAGTTAATAGCACATCGCAATAAACTTTGAAACATTGGGAATTGAACATGCATTGTTTGAAGTAGAGGCCATAATTTACTGAAAAAGAAGGAATTTCTTCTTGTATGAAAAGTGAGTCGCTTGAGAATGGCCTTGAAATATGTAGCGTTAAAAAGAAATTAGGGAGGGAAGCCTCTACTTCAGATAATCATAACAAACTTTGCTTAATTTACAATCACTTTTAGTGCAATTGAGGAATTATTTTTGGCTGCAGTGTCTTCAGGGGTATGTGTGAAATTTGGATGTAAGATATGGATGTGGCCCTCCATAGTTGCTGCATTAAGGCTTCGGCTATTTTTTTGTCTAGCGTGCGTATAAAAAAAATCTGTAGATCAAAGCACTAATCACCTGGGTTGTGCCCCCCGGTGCGAGTTCTTTAGTCACTTCGTTTTCATTTAATAGAACTCAAGCAACCACCACATTTTTCGGATTGGTGTAGGCTTGCTGTCTGCCATCGGGACCTCGTGTTGGAAGGAGTTGTGTTGACTTCCGACCCATTTTGGGGCCACAGTTACAACTCTGTATTCAAATTGGTGTATTGTAAATGATTTCAGAATCAATGAAGAAAATATGATATTCAAACACCAGGCAATGTGCAATTACCAATCAGTCATCACCAAATAACTCTCATTTCAACTAAAAGTATTTAATGTTTTGAGATGAATTGTGTGTGATCATTTGAGCAAATTCACAATTACGTTCGCAGTCGGATGATTTTACAGAATTGGTAAATATTGATCAAAAATGTTCCAGAGGACGAAAAGTTCCGGTAATGATAAGTTGAAAGTCATTCCTAAGTTGGAATTAAGTGTTTTGACCTTGTATCATGAACTGTCAAGTAAAAGTTGAACAATGGGTTTCTGATGATCGTGTAATAGGGGAGGTTTAACCTCCAGATGTAAAATGGACAAACACAGAGAGAGCATACTGTGATCCATGTCCTTGACATGTCAACCACTCGTAGCGTATGAAGTTGAGGTGTGCAGTCAATCAATTTTTGTGGCAACGCTACTACGAGGGGCGTTCCAAAAGTATCCGGACTGAGTCCATAACTTTGAGAGTAATGATCTGATCCCTCTGAAGTTTAGGTATGTATGAGTATGTGAATCAACATTATAATGCACAAAAACAAAAAATCCCCGATTATCTTTAATTGTACAAAGCTGCAAATATTTTAGTATATTCAACTACTTACTTGAAATTAGTGACGATCAAATCAATATGATTGTTTCTTTATTGAGAAGCTCTGCCACAAAAGAAGAGTTAGTTTGTAACGTGTATCCCTTTTTCTTTTTTGATAAAAAATGTTTAAATATCCATTTTTCTATTTTTGAAAAAATATGGTTTTTGGTCGTCACTAAATTTTAAGTAGTGACATTAAAAAAAATATTTGCATTTTAAACTACATAAGAAAATATAGATGAATTTTTTGTGCTTATTAATTAATGATAATATGGTTTTGACCATATAAAAAATCAGAGGCATAAGATAATTACTCTTAAAGTTATGGGCTCAATCCGGATACTTTTGGAACGCCCCTCGTACATATTGCACATGCACGAAGTGATCAACAGAACACAACAATCATGATGAATATCAATCATAATAACATAGACCAGTGGCGTGCGCGATTCTGAATATCTTGAGATTTTCTAAGAAGTTCACAGTTAGTCAATCTTGCATGATTATGCATTTCTCGATCATTGGTTGCTCCCATTAAAGGGGAGACTATGAGACACCTTTTGATATATTATAATTATTATTTATACTATAATTAATATTGAAGGTCTCTCGATTTCGTTAAATAGCACCCCGGTTGATAAAGGCCCTATATCACAAATATCACGTCATCTCCTTAACTTTTTTTAAAAAAGAAAATATGAATGGTGAAATTGAATGCTGAAAATTTTCTACACATCAGCATGTGACATTTACATCCATCGGTATGTGACAAAATGGGAAAAATCTCAAATATCAAAATGTGACAGAATGTGTCACATCCAAATGTGTCGACTCGCTATGATATGTGCTTATATCCTTTTTATGTTGACAGTAAAATATTTAGGGATAGATGATAGAGCAAGAAATTTGTTGTATATAGGAAGAGTTAATTCTGTTTAAAACCTGCAGGAATGCTCTCTCAAACGAATAATCCTTTGGTTCATAAGTTACAACCTATGTGATGACCGCAGTACAGGACTTGCATAAAGACTTTTAAACGTTGGTTAAAGTAACAACAATTTCAATTTTCAGACTTTCCGTGAATCGGAACAAGATTGGATAACATGGAACCACACATAATTTACGATTATTTCACATCGCTAATGGAGTTGTAGAATGTGTAACCCAAGGATATCTGCTGTAGCCAGTTCCAAAGTATATCAGAATCCCTCTACTTTGCTATGGAAGAATGTAGTGGCAATTTGAGGATTATTTCACATACGTTTAGGTACCTTAGCACATTATAATTATTATGTATCTCATTTTTCTAAAATCGAAATGTTGCTCATTCAGTAAATATTCGATTGTCCTTGCTTATTTCGATAACTGATGTGTGATGACTGACTTCAGTCTGCCACTAGTCTCTGTACTGTAACTGTATGGTTGATCATCTGATCTAGATATGTAAAATAACAGAGAGTTTGAGTCCCACCCTGCACTGTTATAGCAATTTAATGCTTTTCCTAACGTGTTTCATTCATGAAAAAGCTTTTCAAATGAACTTAACAATGCATGATTTGATTTGTCGTTAATGAAATGATGAGCAATCTTCTTTCTACATTCTAGTTTATGCACCAGCAGAAAAAGCGGCGCCGCAACTTGCCATATGATGAAAGTCAATCTTTCAAATGGTGAGGAGTCAGTGTGCAATCGCAGAGTGGATGAACTTGTAACTTGCTGCACGTCAGGGCCACTTATGTAGGCCTGTGCTTTTTCGGACTTCCGTTGAATTTATCTTGCGTGGTCCTTCGTCACGTTGAATTTGTTTTTTATTTTGTATTTATTGTGTTTATCTAAGTTGATAACGCGCTCAGAATCTCTAGCATCATATTGAATTCCATTTGTTGTTGATATCGACTTCATCTATTTGTTCATCAACTTGTATCACATTATCTTTCGACAGAGGATTACCTACATGCATTATTGCTCGTTCAGTGGATTACTTTAATTTTGCAATGAAGTTTGTAAAAATTCAATCCAATCTCTGCCTTGCAATCAGGTCAACAATCATTATATTTTTAATTTTATTATCTCTTTGCCTAAATCAGCTGTGACACATTTGCATCCATGAACAAATGTCAAAATCTGAAGATTGCTTCCTTTTCATATCGTTTCTTGAAGCAAAGAAACACTTGAGTGTGATGCTGAATCAGGCACTAAGAGAGCGTATTTTAGCAGCATTGTTTTGTTTATTGAGCGTCGGAATCAATGGGGAAAATTGATCTACGATGCATCATTCATTTATCAAAGATATCGTTCGAATCAACAAAGTGTGCCATGATAGGATGCTTTCAGAAAGAAAAATTGCCCATTCTTGATGAAATAAGCTTATTATGTCTCATCAGCTTCTTATGAAAGTATTAATAATAATTATTATCTTGTTCAATATTGACTATGATTTGGCCAAATGCAGACATCTTTTGTTAGAGAGCTACAATATCAGGTTATACTGAAAGGTGGTCTATCATGCCAAAATGCGTTGCCTCGAACTTTGCGAAATTAACAATTCTCCCCTTGTCTGCCGTTCTCGACAAGCAATGCATCAAAAGATTGCCTCGAAATTCTCATTCTCCTGCCTGATCCATCGTCAAGTGTTCTTGTTTAAGAATTATGCTTTCCAAATGGAGCGATAATACGTATAGTCTTCAGTACATATTAATCGAACATGGATTTAAGTTCAATTTTAAGAAATAAACCGTCTGACGGTATTGATAAAAGCAGTGGACGTATGGCATAATTGAAGTGTTTTTATAAGCTTCATTGTATTCGATAATTTTCACTTATTGGTGAATTGAAGTTTTCTTGGCAGCTGTGGTTGATGTCGAAAGATAACTATGCACAGTATTGTACGATTGTACCATTATCGTCATGAGATTGTCTATTTTTATTTACAATTATGATATTTTTTGACTACATGGGAGATGTTGTCAATGCTTGTCAACATATTCGACATTTTACAGTTGCATTTTCTTGTCTTGTTTTGATTTAGTTTTCTTTGATATTGAACACAAATACCTTGAAACGCATGATAATGTAAATAAAGACGTATTGAATGCCATCCATTGTTAATTTGATATTACGAATCGATGTGATCTCAGACAGAATGCATTGTTTTAATTTGTAGTCACTCATGCTATGAGCTTTATAATACCAAAGTGACAATATAGTATTGTTGTTATATTCAGTTGGTGTTTTGCTTCCTAGCGATGGTTTTCGATAATGCACTATTAGATAGCATACTATTCAGTCTTAGACATAATGATAATGACAATAATAGACGTTTAGTTTCATCAGGACTCAATACTGAAAATTGTGAGGCTAATATGAATAAATTAAAAAGTTTTGAATCAAGAGAAAAAGCATCAGCATAAAATCCACAAAAATGGTCACGTCATCCTTTCGTTGAAGAATCCAAAATTATATAGGCGAATCGTTGACGGAAGAAAAGCCCTCTCCCTTAAGGCTGACAGGTTCCGGCATGCGCAGATACCTCAAAAGTTTCAGGAGCAATATGGTGCAAGGGATGGGATTCATCACAATAATTTCTCGAAAAAGTCCATTGCAATCATGATAAGGGAACAAAATTATTATACAGACAGCTAGATGATCCACGAATAATGTGATGCGATCTGCTTTGCACTCGCTACAAAATATCATTGTTTGGCTTGTTCAATCCCACAAGGTGGTCCACTATATTCTTATCAAACAGTTCCTATAGGCCTACATGTATATCGAAATCATATCTTCCTTAGACAAGAATGGCTTTATAAGTTGTCTTAAAAAACACAAGCGAGGAGAGGCTTTCTTGCATATTGCAGACACATGACTGTCCCAATTGAAATTAGAATCCAATGTGATGCCACGAAATTTAAAATTTGAACTGCACAAACTCCTGCCAACATAAAAGTAGAAAAGTCCGACCTATTGGGATTCTGTAGAGATACAAACATCTCCTTGCACTTTTCTCTATTGAGAACCTTTTGATCAATCCATCGTCAACATAGGGCAGGAGAGGGGCACATTGAGCCACCAGCCTTTTCACTGAAACTATAAATAGTGGTAGCTTCATGCTTTAAGTCAATGTCTGTTGTAACAAATAAACGTGATTCTTCTGATGATTTCAATTGTTTATGCTCTCCATCATTATTTTCGCAGGATTTCCCAAAATTTCAATGAAAAAGTAAACTTTCAGAAAATGCATTTTTGTTTCAATCTAGTCAAAATCTTGCATATATTTTCATCAGACACCATTCTTCTCAAGTATTCCTTATCAACTTCATTAATATATCGGTGGAAAACTATTTGAGTGCAGCCTTATTTGCACACGACCACGTTTTTGAAAAGTTAGCGAGGTGGGGCACTTTGAACATGATTGATAGTGCCCCACTTCTCTACTCATTTTTTTCTTTTAACGAATAAACGAAGTGATTTGAAAGTTTTGACATGCGATTATGCAACGAATTGGTCTGCAACGCTATCAAATTGACTATTATTAAGAAATATTTGAGCGGTCATGGTATTCGTTTCTGTGCGCGGTAACTCTTTTCGAGAACGAAGCACCAGGGCAGTAGGGCCTATGGTGAAGAATAAACATAATGATCTCAATAAAAATTATGTGGCTATGAATACATTAAAACGTCCAATTGCTGGTCAAACAAATTGAAATGCTGTGTATCTACATGTAATGCGTAATGCCTATACACATGCTTAGCTGATTATCACAAATGATAAATATAGGCTACTAATATCAATATATTCAGCACAGGTCTTACCAAGATTCTTCTATCGATGAATAATGCTATCAATTTGAGAACTCTGACGGTCTGTGAACATTCTACTTTCACAAATTAGTATGTTTTACTTCCACATCAAACATTTGCTATCTTGCCAATGACAATCACAATCTATGAAATTTGTTGCTTGATTTTGATTATTCATGAACTGAAACTATAGATCAGATACATAAAGTTCAATAAAGGTGCATAATTAAGAGAACAATAAACAATGGTCAAAGTGCCCCACTGGGTGGTTCAATGTGCCCCACGCATGGGGCACATATTGAGCTACACTAGTGACATGTCACGCTCAATCAAGCGCAATTCACGCGTGAACCACGCGTAATTACACATGACCCTAAACATCCGTGGCTATGCGGGACATTGCTGCAACATCTGTTATATAAGTTAACTTTGCGTCTCATGTGTATGCATGTATCAGAAGCTAAACAATGTGATAGGACCTCAATTTCATGCTCAGGGAAGACAGAGCATGCTTAGCGGTTCATCCGTGGTTCAAGCGGTAGCGCAGACAACCGTGGACGACGCGCAAACTATAAACGTTCGCCCGCGAGTATTCATAAACATTTCATTAACATTCATAAACATGTTTTAACAGTAGGCTATCAGATCAAGTGATTTCTGACTCTTAGTGCAGCGCGTATGTGCGCGGTTAGAAGAATAGAATGTCCTTAACCACGGATGTGATGTTCCATAATTACGCGTGGCATGTCACCTAGTGTACTTTGCTAAAAATTTTAAAATTCAATTTGTGAGGAGATGGAATGTCACAGAAACGTCCAACAACTCAGATTGCTTAGCATGCCCTCAACTTTTCATCCTAGAAAAGTTCAAAGAAATGTTTAACGTGACCCATCCTCCCCTAGTGCTTCATGAAGACGGCTGCATGAATCATTTTTAGATAATTTACCAATAACAGCATCCTTTGTAATATTTACATCCATTGACTCAGGCAAAGTTAAATCGGCCATGAAGTATCCAAAAATGAGAGGTCCGAAACATGATCCTTCAGCCACCACTCGCTTCAATAAGGTCAGTGACCTGGCCCTTCCAACGTACTCTGTAATCGTGATTTCAGGTATTTTAGTATGAAATTATCCTTTGCCATCTTGCGAATTACAAGGCCATATGAGTCTCTGTCAAAGCTTTTGCCAAGTCCATAGAAAGAATTTGACAGGCTGGTATATCTCTATACTGCAAAGATTCGGTTACATAATTCTCTATTTCTACCAGGGTAGGCTACAGGTTGTTGAGCTTCCTTTGCGGTATCCATATTGTTGATTATCAAACTTAGATAAAAACGATTGTCCGATATATTTGATGAGTTCGCGGTCAAGAAGCCGCTCTGGAAGTGGCAAAAGATAAATTGGGCGCACTTCACATAATTTGGCAGATGAGCTTTTCGGAATTGGCATTACATCAGCAATTTTCCACAACTGTGGCAAATCTGCTTTTACGATGCACTTGTTAAAAATAATTGTCAGTGGATCTGCAACAACAATAGCCAACTTTTTCCAGAAAACACTTGGAATATGATCAGACCCACGAAAGGGAAGGCTTGATATTTTCCAAAAATTCGAAAACACGATGTTGGGCGAACGCAAAAGGAATTTCAAAAGGTTGGTTTCGAATATCATCAAAATCATATTGATGCCTTGTGAAATGTTTAGCAAATTGATCATTTAGATTATTCAGAGTAATCATTAAAGGTCACTTTTACCGGTAGAGTTATTGGTCACAATCTTATAAACATCTCAAATTGAGCCAGACATGCTGCTGCCCCATTGCTTCTTTGCTAAATAAATAGCAGATCTTACTTTGCATTTATAGTGTTCGTATAATTAATAACCAATCCTTCTTGCGATGAGCCTCGTATCGCTTATTGATCAAGACCTCTACATGGTGATCCATGGCTTGTCATTTCTAGTAATCCTGATATAATCACATGGGATCATGTTCATGGCATTATTCATGAACGAATCAAACACATCACATCAGGGATGCGGAGTCGAAGTCCCTGAGTCCTATCATTTTTGCTGGAGTCGGAGTCCTATCAAATGATCCGTCAAATGTCCTATCAAACTCCGGCCTATAACCAGACCAGAAGCATAATACAAACAAATTATTTGTCCTCATGTATATCTGTCACTGTCTTGATGTCAACTTTCTCCATCAAACAAAGGTGCAGAGACACTGCAGCATGCAAAGCTTGTAATTGTTGATGGAATGAACCGTGATAGTAAAAAAGGATTGTCTTTTCACTCGGTGATCTAGTAGAGAAGACAAGCCTTCCTACCTCGATCACACCTATGCACCAAAGGTCACATCAGAGACAAAAATGAAGTGCTAGTTTGTTTGAGAACATTACCTCTTACCCTCACGTTAATCGTGTGTGATGTCTCCTCCAAAGCGCAAATTAAAATCGAAAGTGCACTCATATTTTTTGAAGAAGAATGGGGAATTTTCCTGCCTGGTAGAGACTGGAGAAAAATTGTGGAAAGCACACATCAGGGAGGAGCCGAGTCGCATGCATCCAACTTAAAGCGACATTTGATAAACTTTCATCGAAAATGATTGATGATTGGTACAGGAATGATCACTAAAGATAGGCTCAGGTAAGCCTGTATTGATCTATGATGCAGGTTACCAGTTTTTTCAAAAAACTAGGCTATGTATGCTTGCCACCCGGAGTCGGAGTCCTATCAAAATGATAGGACTCCACATCCCTGCTTCACATTGATTGTCAAGGTCCAAATCTCGAAACTGAGCACACCAGTTAATGTTGGATAAATATGCCATGACTTTAGCAATGTTAGATGCACGCAGATCTAAAACTTGTGTATAAGGCAATATGTCAGAGAAGTTAGTCTTCGGCTTCACATGTATGACATTGTGATCAACTGAACCCTAAGGTGGCAGTATTATTGGCTGACAGTGCAATGACACAAAATCAGATGGAATCAAAATCAAATCAAGTACCGCGTCATAGCGTCTGTTTTCAAAAATTATGTTTTTCAAATAAAAGGCTTCCTTCAAAGAAGAATAGTCAACACGATTAAAGCTTCCAATTATATAGACAGAATAACCAGGGAATTTGATAAGGTACTTATCAACAATGGATGAAACTGAATTACAGAGAATAGTTACAGTATTGGTGTTCAGTTTGGATCCTATCAGTTTGGAAATAAATCAATACCAGTAAGCACTTGAAACTTTTATGCGATATTCTCAATAAAATAAATTCCATATCGGGAGACTCAGTGAAGCAATACACTAATTCACACGAGAATAACGTTTCTTATCGAATGTCCGATCACCACGAAGTAGGCTATATCCAAAGAAAGACATCATCTGATCAGGAACTGCACTGCTCAACCAAGTCTCTGTGACACAAATGATGTCAGTGTTCAAGTTCGAAATGAGAACATGGATTTCATCAAAATTTATTCATCATGGATCTGGCATTAAAATAACAAATGGAAGGAACACAGTTTTGCCATGCAGACAGGTTAGCATTCTTTTGAATAATCACACCACGACGTGTGACCACATTTTCACCATTTTCTTTTCTCTGCTTTAACTCTGATGTCAGTCGTTTGCGCTTGATGTATATCTGGACGTATATATATTCCTTCTGCATTGGCAGAAACATTCAACTGTTTTGAGTTTTTCAAACACTTGATTTTATTATGTGCGATTTGAATGAGACGCATTGGTCGTGAATTGCTATTATTCAATTTCGGTCGACCGATTCGATTTGAAAACACAACAGCGTACGAACATCTTAGAAAATACGATCAATAACCTCTTCGTCATCCACCTCGGAATCACATGTTTCAAGCGCACCAAAGACAATTGTATTGTTCTTCTTTTCAACCTTTTCGTCATGCTCACCCAAGACTCAATACTACCAATATTTGCAATCATTTGAGAATCTAGCTGTCGTAACAGCATCAATTCATCTTCAATAAGAGCAAAACGTTCAAAAATATCGCAGATTTATAGCTTTGCAATCGTTACAAAAGTAGGATACGTTATCCAGCATTTGTATGCTTTTTCCAAAAGAAGCAGAGATATTGGACGTCTGTGATTCTTGGCTATCAGACCCTTTGCGGGAATTGTTCTCATGGAACTTCCACTAAAATAATCGAAAAAGGGGCCCCATTACAGTTGTTCTCCTGACTTAGTGATGTGATGTTTAATTACACACTAACATCAATATTGAGTGCACTAAACCAAGGGCGGCGGAGCGCTTTTTCTGTTGGGGGGGGGGGGCAGCGGTTGTTAATGAGAATTTCACTTGAACGTGTTTTGTTGTTTATTCAATTATTTATTTGGGCTTATTTGTGTATGTTCATGTGTATACGGTACCTCAAAGGCCTGTTTACAAATAATTCTTTCAACCTTCTGAAGGACATTTGTTAAACATAATATATCAGCAAATATTTTTCAGTTTAAACTATCTATGGGTATTTATATCATGGTTAAGGCACGCTTTTCCCGGTAAATTCAAACTCTACTATCGCAGTTTCCATGTATTTTACCCGTATATCATACACACACAGTCGCTTACAGTTGTTTAGGCTACTATAGGCTAATGCAAACGTACTATTGTTGAAATTTGAATTGAAGGAACATTGTATATGTACATTGATTCAATTAAAAATGATCTTCATAATGGCTTGATGTTTGTCTTTATTTTAGACAATTGCCAAATACAGATTTCCTCTGTGGGCATCTGCTCACAAACTCTTTGATTATTTCCTCCTTATTCAGATTCCGCGACTGTGCACGGAACAAATGAATAATCATTAAATGTGTTAGGCGAGCTTGTCCCATAGTCGACCTGAGATAGATTTTTATATACCGTAGGTGCGAAAATGACCTCTCGGCAGTTGCAACCGACGTTGGAGCAGCCATCACTAGTTTGCATAGTTTGACACACTCCGATAGCATATTCCTGACTGTCGGTCCAGCTTCTCTCAGTGCTTCGATGATAGTAGGTACGGTTTTATGACTTCACAATGTTGGTAATAGTCGAAGTTGTGCCGATAACATAGGGACGTCGAAACCACTGGAGTGAATCCCAAGGAGTTCTTTGAGTGTCTTCTCGTCATATTGATTTTGTGTCAATATGTATTCCAGATTGGACAAACTGAAATCAGATTATATGGTTCTTACATTTACGTTATACATGTACGTGCGTATACATCTATATTAGTTTTTGTATGATTATCCTATCATAACAATTAACCTCTCATATAAAATTGTACTTCATATCGTAATAATGAATATTTAATTCAACTGAAAATCATAAAAATGATTAGTGAATAGGTCGAATTATTGAAAAGTCAATTGAAAATATTACAATAATACTATCTTGAATTTGCATAAATGCGTTTAATCTTATTGTTCACTTAGGGCACGCAGTTATGTGACGAGTTAAAAGAAAATCTTTGTTTTGATAGGGTTATATGTTTCTGTTGTTCTTTCAAGATAGAAAAAACCGCAAACCTACCCAACTTTCACAGGCCGATTCATTGAAAAATAAAGTTTAAGCTAAAATAGCAAAAGACAGGCCTTCAGAGACAGACATCAACATTTTTATCTCTCTATCGCATATTCTCAGCTGGAACATGTCACAAAGAAGTGAAAAAATATATTTTGAATAAGAATAAGACGTATGGTATTTAATAGTTTTTAGAGGTCAAAATTTTGAAGTGGAAGAAAACATAATGTATAGGAGAGATCCAACTTACCATTTCAAACCATCTTGATCGAACCGTGCTTTTATTTGTGACACTATTAAGTCTATGGATTCATAATATATTCGCCGCAAGTGATTGATTCCATCCAACTTTGCATCTGAAGCAGCAGTTAGCGAATGCTCATATCGTTTGGGTGGATGCACAGGTCGCGGAGGCTTGATGGGTTTGATGTTTGTTTTTAAAGAATCAGCCATCGATTCGACCCTCTCAAGTAGCTCCTTGAAATTTTCCTCTTTTCGGAGATTTTCTAGATGATTAATCAAAAACTTTGCTCCTCGCAAAGCCTCACCTGCTGACATCTCCACGTTTTGAAGCTCCTTCGCAAAACGTTCGCATGGACCAAATATTTCGTCACACAATCTCATAGCGAAAATTGTTTCAAATTTCTTCAAATATGATTGGTAACCTCGCAGCTTGGTACATATATCTGGTTTCGTAGATTTCGAAGAAGCAAGATCAGTTATTGTACTAACCACTGCATCATAATGTTCAATGAAGCGAACGAAAGCCTTGTGCCTCACCGTCCAACGTGTAGGGCATATAGATAACAGCCGGGTTTTCTTAATTTGTTCAGTGCTTGAATCCTCAACATATTTATTGAATATGTCAAGTCTAGACGCCAGAAGATCTCAGCACGAAGCAATATCACGGACACAGTTTAAGGCGTCGGATATCATGGAAATCTGCAATAGACGATAATTCTTAATAATTTATATGAAATATGAATTCATACATTCTAAAGGAATGCATGAGTAACTTCTGTCATAAAAAAATTTGAACATTTGAAATAGTAAATCAATTTAAGGACGTTTTTAAGAAAGATATTTTTCAGACAAAAACTTTGCTGAAAACGGAATATTCTAAGCAAAGAAAAGAATGAAACATGACATTAGGGTGGATATGTAGCAAAATGTAAATAACATTAGAATACAATTCCTTTTGAAAAAATATGTTTAAGGTCACTATTTTTTTTAGATAAAAGGTTAAAGCGCAAAAAGCAACTAGAAGTATAGAGGTATAATAGCTATAGCTTAATAATTTGTCTACGTATATGATAGCATACTTATACTTATATAATATTAATGATAAAATAATGAAATAGTATCAATAAAAGACGAAAAAATTCATACATTTGCTTCAATATTTACCTCTTTTGCTTCTTCGACTAGAGCTAGATCCAAGGAGTGATTGCAACAGTGGATGTAGCTTGCTAGCGGTTGTGACCGACGAATATGAGCTTGGCATCCGTTGAATCGTCCTTTCATGTTTGCTCCACCATCAAAGCACTGCCATCTAAGCTTTTCCCAGTCGATTCCAAGGCGAAGGAAAACATCTTTAATTACCCGGAACAGAGTTTCTCCAGTGCTGTTTGGTGCCTCAACAAAGCCGAGAAAATATTCGGTTGGCTTCAGATCTTCACTATTGACGAATCGGATACACAATGAAAAATTGCTCTTTGCCACTTATATCTGTTGTTCCATCAGCAATAACAGAACAGTAGGGACTGTCTCGTACTTGTGAAAGAAGATCCCTTTTGAATCTTATAGCCATTATCTTTAAAAGCTCATTTTGGATATCGTGGCTCAAATAATTTCGCGCCGATTAACCAGTCAGCCAGTTCCGGTAAGTCTTCTGCTCTGTCTTCCAGAAACGACATCAGGTTACTATGCTTATCAGAAACATTATGATCATTATGACCTCTTAAAGCCATTCCTTGCATTGCGAGTAACCTTACATTTCTGATAACTTCCAGGTAGGCTACACGGTTTCTTCGTTGTTCTATTTCATGTGCGCTATTCAATTGAGTAACAACAGAAACTCCCCATTGACCAATTGTCTTTTCATTTGCCAGTCTATGTATTTCAGACTTTTCATGATCCTTGTATCTATCAAAAGCCTTCTTCCACTTCTTGATCCAGTTAGAAATGCAGTTTCTCTGAAGTCAGTCCTTTTAAGAAGTTGCTTCTCCAGTGCTGCGCTACAGACATGACATACGACATGATCGCTTGCCTTATCGTAATGTAGCCAAGAATGTTTAGTAAAATGAGCAGTAGAACACCGACGTCCATTAGTTCGAGGAAATTCAAAGGAGGATGGAAGATGAAAGGGGACATCTTGTCTTTCCGTTTCAGGAACAGTAGCAATTCTGCTTTTCTTAGCAGGTGGTTCATCAGAATGCTTATCGAAGGTCGAATCAACTCCTGTCGGCTCCAGATTCAGACTACTACTGGATTCATCAGTCATAGAATGCGGCCGTTTTGAAGAGGATGGTAGGAAAAAGTCGGTTATTCTTTTGTGAGGATGTTGCGGATTCATTTCCTACAAATAAAAATTATATTGAAAGATACATCAAAACATGAATGTGATATTCTAAATAAATTCGGGCAGCACTTCCCCTTGGGACGCGCCCTTATTCAAGTTAGCTAAAAATCTGACCAGAAGGACAGGTAGGGGCCGCGCCCAGATAATCAGTTGGCTACAGCTTTAGAGGAACATGCACAAAAAATTCATAAGAACATTTCACTGTAAAAAATTTGACCAGAAGGACAGGCAGGGGCCGCGCCCAGCCAGAAACCAGTGTTTACATGATTAGGGGAGACCGGGGCTGAAATATGAAATATATATTTTAAATAAAGACTACGTACTTCACATACATGACTGCTGAGTAATTGCTGATATGCCAATTATGTACATGTACATTATTTCCATGCTTCGTTGAATCATCAAAAATTTTAAGATAAATCTATGTAACCTTAACGAACCTGGGAATTACAATAACAAAACATACAACAGATTTCGTCTTGATTCACTTATCTCTATAACACCTTTTGACGGTTTTTTGACGTAATCTGATCCAACTGTTCCTTAGTAGGCGTATCTAATCAGCAATCGACTCTTCCGTCAATGAGATTTTCTCAGAGAGGGTTACGTCTTGGCTACACACCTCAGATAAGCCTATTACAGGTAATGTTCAGATAAATTGTTATACTTTTACTAACTCATGCATTTTAGATAACGGATCATGATGTGTGGAAGGATTCATTTGTGTATTTTTGCAAGTAGGTATTGGTCCTTAATTCCTAACCTAACTACCCTCAAGGTGAGAAGGAACCACCCTCTCACGATCGGAGCTGCTGGCGAATTGAGTGCAGCATTAAACTTCCGTCTCATCTATCAGGTCGGTCCTTCTCAAATGGTTGATTCGATCAGGGTACCTGCTAGATTCACTGACTGTCGAAGTCGCTGCATTCAACACTACCCCCAGACAGGTCATCCGATCAAGGTAGGGGCGGAAAAGTCATACTAATTTATTAAAGTGGCCAACTTATCTAGGGGACATCCTACTTCTGATGGCCTAGTCAGTGATGCATCTAAGCCCGTGAGTTTTTCTTCCTCCGACTGCTTCGTTAGCGTTACTCTAACGCATTCCCGCCAAAGACAACCACCCAGGAATGATACCCGGGGCCGAGGGTTGCCACGTCGAAGTAAGTCGAATCTGCTACCAGAAACGACGCAGCGACAGGGCTCTGGTGCCGCTGTGGAGGTTACTCCATACCGTAAATTGCATCACCGACCTTGATTGAGATTTCATCATTTCATTTCATTCAAAGTACAAGTCGCTCATAGATATACTTACTGTTCAATTAAGAGATAACTGAGATGAGTTATGGACGACAAACTGAATCAAGTCAATATGATAAATTGAATCTGTAGCTGCGAACAAAGTGCTTATAAGTCAAGCCATATTTCTGTGAACAAATGAAACCTGAGAAACTTACCCTAGCCATGTTGATTGGAAAATGCAGCCATAAACATTTGCGCACGGATCAGACTTACCTCATTTCTTCAATTAATGGATTTAACAGGTGTCAAACATTGCATTCCAAAATATCCAAATGTGTCAGCTCAGCAGGAAGTCCGCAACGATTCTCGCTGAATCGCCTCTTTATCGTCATAAACAAAGATGTTTAACATTTCATTTATCGATAATAAAAGCAAGACTACATGTACATACAGAACTTTTCGCCAATTTTCAAGCAATATCCACAAAGATCCATCAAATTCCGACCCAGGAACTTGGAGAGAATCAACTAATTTCACTTGTTTATCAATGAGATCATCACCTGCATTTTACACCGTGCCGCATCGTTTGCAGATGAAGGCACGGTGAAGGATGAAAGTGGAAACTTAATATAACAGTCAAACATAATGAACACTTTTATAGATTTACGTAAATTATCAAGAATCGTAAATGTGTGAATAGGCAATAAATACAACCTTCTTTCAATATTCTTTGCTGAATATCGGATTTTGGGAAGGGTTGTGTTTCTATACAGTGATTTCTTTCTACAATTAGATTATTCACGTTTTCTCTTAATCAATCCCTATAATTTGATACATTCAATAAATTTGACTAAGATTATGCAGAAGTCAGAAGTTGGATACAAATAAAGATGTTGCTGAGGATTCTACAGGGGGGCGCTTCAGTAGCAGGGGGCTTGGCCCCCCTGGCCCCCGTCTAGTTACGGGCCTGATCATACCCCTTGCCGCATCGTCTGCAGATGAAAGAATGAAAGCGGAAATTTTATTAACAGACAAAATTGATAAAAAACTTTAGAGATTGAAATGTTAACTAAAAATTATAGTTTCAGAAATACAGAAATTAGTTAATTAAATCAGAATAATGCCTCAATAAAGTTCATCTTTTGCTAGTTACGCGTCAGATTTCGCTTTGTAGTTTTCACTGTAGGCCCACTGTAACAACTTGCCCCGTGTAACAACTAGCCCCGGTCCGCCCTACCCGTCTTGGTCAATCCCCCGCCAGGCGCGGTCACTCCTCAGGTGTCAACTGATACCTGATTATGAACGCTGGCTAGCACTTTCATTCATCGTTTTGGGGAAGACCATTGCATCATGAAGAGGAGAAATTAGAGACGACTGTCATAGACACCAACAAGTTAACTTAAGGAATAAATAGCTGAAACATAATATGACAGACAGGAAATGAAATAAACGCAATATTTGACAGAAGATGACAGTTTCAACTTTCAGTGACATCTCTATCCGCCACATATTTCTGGCCTAATACACCTAGAAAATTTTGGGGGGGCAGTTGCCCCCGCTGCCCCCCCGGCTCCGCCGCCACTGCACTAAACACAGCAAGGTTATGAGATACACAGAATACATGAAGAGTATTGCCGATAATTATGTGCGTGAACTTTTTGCGCATGTCATTATATTAATCAGCTAAATTGCAGATTTTGCATAAGAAAATTAGATTCATTGCTCACAAATTGAAATGCAAATAGACGTGAATTCTGGAGCTTGGAATTCTTACTGAAATTATTGCGCTTATCATCCTAGGTTTTGATGCTATAATAAATTTGCATGATGAAGTCAATTACGGAGTTATACGCTGTGAATCTCACATCTATTTTTCAGTGGTGCGGTGCAGAATTACTTATTTTGCATAAGTACCTTCACATTTTTACAAAAGCGTCGCAACCTGTTACGGATTTTGTATTTAGTGATCATTAATACATGAAACGGGCGTTTTTAGCAACATTGTCCAGTTGATTATTCAATTACGTATTTTGGGATTCAAGATAAAACTCGATTTAGAATAAAATTGTCTGTAGATTCAGCGGGTTTAAAAATTCAACATCATCACCCTTACATACTTTTTGCTCCTCTTCCTCGGTTCAGTCTCTTCTTCCCGGTTCAGCGCATAGATGATGACTCACTTCCATTTTAAACGGTCTAGAACAATGTCTTCCAACACCTCTGCAGGAATATTTGTAATAATTTTGCCTGACATCCTGATTTTATACGTGTAATCGATCATCTCCTTAAATCGTAACATTCGCAACATTCGTAAATTATAACGATGGTTGGTATTGCGAAGTTATTTTACGGTCAACAGTGCTATCAACTCGAAATCAATCACATTGCCCACCAAAGAACCACTTTTTCACTGTGGTTGATGGAATCGAACCATTGGTTGTGAAAGAATAAGCTGATAATATTACATAAGCCTTTTGTACATCTAATTTGCGTATTCATCTATTCCTATTTTACACTCGTCGATCAGTTTTCTTGAGGCTTGTCTCACATAGTATATGAAATTCTCTTTATGGGATAAGGGCATGCCGTTCTTTGCTGCTGATGTGTGTTTGGTGTTGATCAATTATCTGTTAGCTGATATAAGGTCATTAATTTTCCTGGCATTTTAATTTCCCTAAAATGTCAGTGTATATTCATACATGGACTTCAATGGTCCGCTCTCGACGGACTGTAGTTATGTACAATCACGTTCTGAGCACATAATATCACCGAGAAAAAAATGATGCGATAATGGTATGTGATATTGGTTTTATGTCGATGTGGTTTTATCTCAGGTAATTTACACATATATAGACTAGATAGATCTTTACTCATCACATTATGACGTTTCCTTTGGCTTCGCTTTATGTTTCAGTACGCATAATCCAGAATAATCGACAATGTGAAAGGTCTGCTATACTAAATAAA
>CAJQUW010000232.1:0-22789 GCA_907163375.1 Prostheceraeus crozeri | reverse complement strand
TTGGACTTGATCATAGACTTCTAAATTTCTAAATTTAGAAGTCAATGATTTGATAATAATATATCTATTTGATTATTATAGATATCTAGACCTCCTTGATATAGACATAGAAAATTGCGATATAGAGATATGCACAAGATCATCCAACATGGAATGCAGTATCCAATCAAATCAAATGGAAATGTATAGAAATCATAGAAGTGGATAATAGTACACTAGAATGGAAGTTTGATATCTTGCCTATGTGCAATGATGGCACATGGAAAAATCTATGGTTTGTAGATCTGCTTCGATCTAAAACATCGTATCATAGTCACTTGATAACCAACTTGGTAAGCCAAGTTGGTTGGGGAAGTTGTTGACAGCCATAGAAATTAACTATTATCTACTTCTATGTTGACAGCAAATTGCAGGATTTTCATGAAGAGAATTTTAAGTGAGATGGCAGCATTGTTTCATGTGAATTAGCATACTACCGGTATTCCATGGATTAATATACCGTGTCTATTTGTGGCAGTCATTGACAACTATTTTTCAATACTGGAATGCGAATCAAAAATTGGTTCAGAGTCATAATCGAATGTGGTTGGTGCATTGGTTGTAAGAATATCTCAAGAATTCAAAGATAAAAATTCTAATTATTGGATAATTTCTCCTTTTAGCGGCTAAGTAACCTAGCGCTTTCTGGAATAAACACGTTGAAAGCTTCTTTACCGACAGTCATTTCTCAAATAAATGAAATATCGCTGGATCCTTTCAATTAATCAGTAAATAACTTATGTGATTTTTCAAAATAGTAAAATTCAGCTTAAACAGCATTATAAAGAATGAATCGAAAGTAGCCGATGCTGTTATTATTATTTCCCAAATTTTCGCCTACACAGGCCGCGTCAGGGGATAAAAGGATTTTATGTTTACAAATATCAAACGATTTTGAAAAATATTGTTAGTAAGATATCAAGGTTTCAGTAAGTAAATAAAATCCATAGAAGTATTGATAGTATATGAAGTGTATGGATGTAATAATTACATAGATGTCATAGATGTAAAAATTACTCATGGAGGTATAAGTATAGAAAATGTTATCAAATAATTCATATAAAAAGGAATTGTTTATATTGTTCACGTTCTTCTCTCGAGTTAATTTTCGGTTGTAGCTTGTTGATCCACACTGCTTCACGTAGTCTGATGTTAGTATTGTCGTGTTCTTGTGTTATTACTTCTGTTGTTATGTGGTTACTGTTGCATAATTTCAAATGTTTATGTACTGATGATGGTTTTTGAGTAACGTGCTCTTTAATTCTGGTATGCAGTAGTCTGATGGTACTCCCAATATAAAATTTTTGACATTTCGAAACAAGTTATTTTATAAATCACATTTTGTCTGAAACAAAGTTCGTTGTTGTTTATGGGACAATTAGTGAGTTGACATGTTTTGTTGGTTGTGATTTTCTTTTGTAATACATTCCTCAGAGTTTTTGAACGTTGTGCAAGTCCAACATTCAGTTGTTCTTGTTGGAATATTCTCTTTATATTCTGGTTCATTCGATCCGAAATGAATGGTAATTTCAGATAACATTTCTCCTTGTTCATGTTATTTTCATTTTTCTTATTTCGTCGTCGTTTTTTCGAAGCTTGAATGAATTTTTCTGGATAATCGTTTAATCGTAACACTTCATCGAAATTTTGTAGATGACTTTCGGCTATGGATTTGTTCGAGCATCGTTCTTCAATTCTGTTTCGTTCATTATGGATAACTGCCAGCTTAGTGGATGTAGATATATTGGACTTGAAGTTAATGAAAATATCTCTTATGGCTGTTTTCTTGTAGAAGTTAAAGATTGGGAAATAAAATAATAATAACAGCATCGGCTACTTTCGATTCAAACTTATGTGATATAGTGTGATTCACTATTGCTTTTGTGTACATGACCTTTGGACAAGGGGCAACAATCCAGATCACAAATTGACTTAATAATTAAAAATGCCAACCCGAAAACAAGAAAGCCAGCTCGCAAAATTTGCTTTTTGCCCCAACTAAGTTCCCCCGGAGTGTGCCATAATTTTCATGCAATTTCCATTCTAGGACTTTCTATGGTATTGTTAATTTCTATGATAGAAATAGTAAAGAATCAGCTATAAAATAAGAAAATAGAAATTAGAAAAAAATCTCTCTTAATTCCTGCGAAAGTCAGTGGAAATATTTTGCGTAATTAACAACAACCTTCATCAAAGAGTGAGCGCGACGAATGTGCAGTGCTTCCACCAGCATACTCTCAACATGTTCTAAGATAATTAACATAATTTCTGATGAAATGTTGCTTATTTTGTAGACTCTGACTGTTTGAACAGACAATGTTGTGGAGCATCACGACCATTCAAGTTGCATATAGAGGACAACATGGGACAGGAGGTCATTCAGTTGGACAGACCTTATAAAATCAATTGCTGTGGACAGTGTTGTTCATGTTCCGAATGCTGTCAAGACGAAGTGACGGTACAGGCTCCTCCTGGAGAAGTTGTTGGATACGTGAAGCAATTATATGAAGGTTGCGAAATCAATTATACTCTTCAAGACGCTAATCGACAAACTATTTTACGGATAAAGGGTCCAAGCTATTTCCATTGCCATTGTCCGGGAGATGATATACCCATGCAAGTAAGTGATATCATAAATTCATTTCCAGGCCTAGTTTAGAAGTGAATCATGTCATCCAAACATTCGCGAGTTCTACAGGATGCGGCATTAAATGTGACTAAATTTTTATGTAGCATTACTACGAAGATGGATTGCTTTGTCTGCGCTGTTTGGTCTAGAGATGACATTCTTTAATACTGATTGTCACGCCAAGAACTAGTCCCGAGGGGCAGAAAGATCAATTCTCCATTGAACGTAATGCAAAGTCAAGTCTGAATTCTGAGGAACATGATCATTGACAACAGATTGAACGTGCACAGTCAGTAAATTTAGATCGTGAGGAGTCGAATAATGTGAATGATATTTCCGTGTGATGAATCTATCACGGCGAAACATTTAGTCAAAGATAGGTAGTGTTCACTTGGCAGATGTTCAGTCGATAGCTCGTGTGTTCCCTAATACAACTTAGGAAATGTATTCTGTCGGTCTGCTGAGACATATAGTTAAGGAGCCAATGACCTTCCCTGTTTAATTATTGATGCAAATAATGTTCTAGTTCATGATCTTTTTGCATGATAACTGCATCATTTGTAACTTGTCAATTGTCGCCTATCGATTATCGTGTCAATCAACCTATTTGTCTGGTAAGTTTGAATGAAAATGACGGCATAACAAATGGCAATCGAATGTTGGGGGTGGCAGGACAGCCGTTGTTGCGTCAACAGAAAAAAGGCACAAGTTTCTAAATTATTGGCCGATGCATTTCACCGGTGTCCAACCGGTTCATGGAACCGGAATAATTATAAATATAAGACGAATTTGTGAGATGAAATGAGTTGTTTTCTAAGTTTAGAAATATTCCCAATTTTCCCAACCAGAGACTTCTATCGCGTGTCCATAAGATCTGTAGCCATAGGGAATAATAAGAAAAATATAAAGATGCGCGCATTACCACGTAACCAAAACTGTATTTTTATGAATCACCAATTAGTGAAAAACATTTTTTTCTAATACTTGGTGTTCAAATGCTCACCATAAACATCGTGACACGTCTGAAGTTGCACATTTTTCAACAAAACTTCATTTTATCGGTCTTCTTAACATACTTCCAGGAATCGTTTTGCAAGTGAACTAAATCTCGCTTTCTGATTTTTTTACAGAATTTTCACCCCTAGCAGAGCTATGAATCATGGATGAAGCTAAGGGTTGCTCAATGAAAAAGTAATAAATTGTATTATTTTAAATGAATAAAAGGAAAAACCAGATCGTTTAATCAGATGAAGCTGTTCCCATCAGAAACCTGTTCGCACGCCTCTTGAAAGTAGTATCAAGATTGTGTTGGTCAGGGAAAGTGGTGTGGGGAAGCTGATTCCAAAGATATGCCGTTCGAACAAAAAAGCTTTTCGAGTGACTCACAGTATGTGCGCGTTCTAAGCTCACATGATAGCATCTGGAGAAGATCCTAGGTTTGGATACGCACTCATTTACTGCAGAGCTGCTTCTACCGAAATAGTGTCTGTAGAAGAGACTGAGTGAAGCAACATCCCGTCTGACGGAGAGCGGCTGCAACCGGTTAGCGAGATTTTCACCCATAAGATTCTTGACACGTTTCTCAACCCGTTCAAGGAGGTTAAGATGTGATTGTGGGGTGCCGGCTCACAGATGACAACAATACTCCATCAGAGGACGAATAGTGGACTTGTAAATGTAACAGACAGTCTGTGGTGGAAGATAGCGGGTGGCACGATAGAGACTACCAATGCTTTGAGCTGCCTGCTTGCTGATGGATTGGATGTACGGTTTCCATGACAAGTCTTTCGTAACCGCCAATCCAAGGAAGGAAATGGCATATACCTGGTTACCTGAGTTAAGTCAGGACTCCTTGGAGCACATTCAACTGTTCCTCTACGACCGATCAAATGTTTCACTAAGCCAATCGATAACCTAGATGGCATGGTGAGGCGGAGCTCCATCTTGTTTATCTAGTTCAAGTAATAGCTGCTTTTGCAGTATTTCAATGTCATCGTGTACATAGTCTCATAAAAGAAGGATGGCCCAATCGAACGGGGTCCCCATAAACAAGACCCACATTGTCACCTTTGGCTAACTTTGAGGATTGACGTGAATTCATAAGACCGTACATTTTGTTGGTTACTTCGCTTGAAACATAAAAACTTCACCAAAGCGTAGAGGGGCAGTCAAGTTGAAGCGCTGTTGCTATCGTGTGACATACACAAATCAATCACTTATGGACAGAACGTATAAGACATTGCACTTAACCGCTATCTGGTGTCATAATATTTGCATCAGTGATTTCACATGCCACGATGATCATGCTGAACACATTGGACATTTGTAAATTGTAAGTATTCTAGAAGATACTTTCACTAATCATTTATTCATACAATACATTTCTTGGTTGCATAATAATGCGGTACATACTAAACACCTCACTGATTACTAACATTTTCTTATTTATTCCCAGACTTTATGGACATCAATTTCACTAAACTACATAATATTGTCTTTCCTAGTTGGTAACCTGAGACAAGACGGCAATTTTAGGATGCCGTGTGGATCAGCCATCACTATCAATCAATCCGGTTTATTATACTGGCATAAGTTCCCCGCTAGCGAGGGTTGGCCAGTCATTTCACTGCTCTTCTTGTCCATTCATCTCTCCCCTTGATAACATTTCTCTTCTTCATATCCTCTTCGATCATGCTAATCCACTTCCCTCCTGATTGGCCTCTCCTGGAAAATCCTGCTATTGTGGTTGTCATTACTTTCTTCACCTCTTCGTTCTCCTTTCGACGCATGACATGTCCGCACCACCTCAGTCTCTTTTGTCTTAGATGTTCATCCAGGTCATTCACTTTCAGTCTGTTTGCTATCTCCTGGCTGTTCCTTCAGGGTCGCACCGCATATCAATCTCAACATCCGTCTTTCTGTGGCTTTTAATCTCTGGAGAGATTCAGTCTTTAATACCAACGTCTCTGCTTGCGTACGTCAGGGGACTACGAACGCACACCTTGTGCACCAGCCCCTTTCGTTCATAGAAACACCTCTAGTGTACAAAACACACTCGCGCGATTACGGCTCTTTCGGCACCACCAGCATCGTTCAAATGATCTCCCAAGTTCGGAAACTCAATAACACATTCCAGCTCGCCATCCCCCAAACGAAACTTTTCTATCTCATGCCTTCCTCCTTCTCCACATGTCGTGCACTTGAAGTCCTGTAGTGCTCTTGTCAACACACCTCTTTTTTCCTGAACAAGGTCCATGTGCCCAGTAAGAAGTACATCGTTATAAATGACTGATGGGATGATTTTCATCATCGCATGAAAATTAACTACTATGTGTAGTTTGAAATTATACAACGAATTTACAATTGAAGCTTTGTTTATACGACTTTTGTGCAGTCGGTATAGCTTTCGGATTTCCGATTGCGATTGGATTTGAAAAAATCAAATATAGTGCACCTTCTTGTGCTATTGTACATTTAGTGGTGATTCAACGATGAATCAATGAAGATAATTTATATGATTGAATTATGAATACCAATGTCTTGACATTGTTTTGAGAAATGTTTGCATTTGAACACTTTTCAAACAATTTTCTATTTTCTGCTTTGCATCTATTTCTAATTTTAGTTGTTGGCAGCCGATGGTACCACTGAAATCGGGCGCATTTCAAAGCAGTGGTCTAACTTGATCAGGGAGATGTTTACCGATGCCGACAACTTTGGAATTCAATTCCCGGCGGATCTGGATGTTCGCATGAAAGCAGTAGTACTTGGCGCAGTTTTTCTTATCGTAAGTTGCGATTTATTCAATTGTCTCATTAATATCGCAGCTGACCAAGCGGTGGGAGATCATTACAGACACTAAAAATTAATCTATTAATACAATTAATGTAATTTGGCGTCCACATCTTCAACAGTCGATGGTAGCTAGGTGGACATCCAGTACAGGGGCGTGCGGAGGGTTTGAAAGTTAGTATTTACTGTTTTTATCTACGGTGTAGTTTGGAGTATTCAGTCTCTTTTTATAGAGCATCTATTGTCATCGGACTCGAAAATTAATACCAGGGATATCTATGATTAATATAAGACGTCTACGGGACCCTCAACTTTCCATACCATGTACTGGACTGGAGGCCAGTGACTTTGGTAGACTTGATTAATGACGGTAGTGTGCGTCTGGATAAAACAATGGAACACGTGGTAAACAATTCACTTCATTATTGTAAAATACATCCGAATCCAGCTGAATTAATTGCTGCACATACTACTTAATACGCCCGGCCCAGTCTTGCAGGGAAATTGTCGGAAGAATCTGTGCAGTGTACATGTCAACTTAAAATAAAGTATGACTTTCTATATTCATTGATTTTCCCATTGTCTTATCTAAAACCTCCTCCTATATACTTATTTGGACCACTGGTGGACTTTATTCGAGAATTCAAGAGCAATGAAGCGATATAACATGTATGATCTATTTCTGGCCTTGAATCGAAATCCTTATCGAAATCTTACGGAATCCTTATCAATGCTGTTCCTGAATTGCCCAACATGTAGGACTTTAAAATCGTGGAAAGTCACCAATCACCACCGCTTTGTTTGCTTTTTATACAATATGATCTTTGCATTTTATGAATCACTGACATCATAATCACATTTTATTTGTTCGTTGGAAATTTTTATTACAAATTTGAAGGCCTCACAGGTGATGCTCTATAATCACGAGATGTCTAATAAGAGATAAAAATATATTGACATCAGTAACCACTCATTACAAGGCGCGTATAGAAAGATAGTACTGTTTGCATTTTTCCACCAAAATCTTGATAAAGGATCTTCCGGAGGAATGGATATTCAAAGGATTCTTGTTTAACTTTTAGCATTTTCATTTGTTATGCCAATCAAATTATTATCAATTTTTGACGTTTCAATTTGTTTTTTGCTCGTTTCTGATTGCATCATCGGTAGATTTTCTTTAGATTTTAATCTTTTCTTTTGCTTGTATAACAAAGAATTTTATAATAAATAAATAAATATATACAAAATATTATATACAAGTAATATATATTACTTGTGCAACATGGACATACTGCAACGATTGTAGTAGCAAGTAAAATCATCACTGGTCAGTTATCATTTAGTCGATGACTCTTGAGCAAAGGAAATAAATTATCAAAAGTTTTCCAGAAAGAGTGCACAATTCTCCAAAAAAAATACTTCTGAATCGATTTTCTCAATGAGCCTGCTAATTGCACTAAAATAAACACGTAGAAATGTGAGGAATCCACACTAATAGCCATTGATGCTACGTGCCGTAGGTGAACAATTTCAATCACTAGAATTTGATATCGCAGCTGTTATTGACAGTTGCATATTCTTCTGGTAGTTTTGTAATTCTCTTCGTGACTGGGTCCAAAATCTTCTTTAAACAGATTAACTGTATGAATGCGCGTATTAGAGTATTGGACAATTGTTTACAACTTGTTTCACGGTTTTATCCAGATGTGCACAAACTACCGTCATTAATCAAGTCTACCAAAGTCACTGGCCTAGTACACGGTGTGGGAGTTGAGCGTACCTTAGATATCTTATATTAATCACAAATGTCCCTGTTAACACATATATGACAAAATATTCATCAATTCTTCTTTGAGATGTTTGAAACCTATGCCAATGAATGGTCAATGTACATGAAATAAAATGCTTTGTGTATTTGCAAAGTTAGCTGAAAAAAATTTGTCTTGAGATGTATTGATTAGCACTGTCATTGGAACGCTCCATCGAACGTCGCGCATTGTATTTGGGTTATTGTCTATCCTTCGAGAAAGCTATAAACCATCAGCCGAAAAATCTCCATTTGAAAGAATTCTAATTATTTTTTTTATTTTCAGGATTTTATGTTTTTTGAAAACAACAACCGAAGAAGGCAATATTAACAATTGAATTGATCACAAAAGAAAGACGACCAGTGAATGAATGCATCTCAGAAGACCAATGAATTTATTCTTGCCTACATCATTCCAGTTACGGTTAACCAATTGTCCATTTTCTTCGAATCATTTGGAACTATTTATTGCTTCATGTTTTTTTTATTATCGGCGACATATTTTTGTAGAAATGACCTGTTCAATTGCATGCTTAGAACTTATCTGAAACATTGTCATGAATTGAGTTTTAATGTTATTTCATTGTGTACTTAACATTTTATCCTTTTTGTATCGAAATCGAATTGTGGGTTCGGGTGAACTACATTCTTGCCTAAAATATATGATAATAATAGACGTTTAGTTTTTTTTAACGATGTTGAAATATATTGCAGAAAAAATTGCAGATTAATACACAATAATCTAAGAATGTCAACAGCAATGAAATGATATGGCTACGTAGGCCTACTTTCATTTCATTGAATTTTCATTAGAGGTGACCGAAACTAAATTTTCAAAGTAGACAAACATGTGTCCTGCCCACTGCGACTCACTCGCCAGATGCTTGAAGATATGCGGCGGCAGAATTGATATGTAGGATGTACGAAAATGTGTAGGCCTGCGAACATGATCAAGACTTAAAACGTAATGATGGCGTTCACCTGCAACTTTCAATCACTCAATAATGCCTTGCATCTGCAGCTGATTTGTTATGCTGATAACGAGTATAAATGATGTGATTTCATGGATGATCGGCTGGGGTCGTTGCGTTGCGAAACCAGGTCAAAATATATGAACTTTTCAAGCGTCTACAGAATATGTGACAGCTTTCATCAATGAGACAACTAGAGCTTTCAATGGGAATTAATTTAACTCCTATAAATGATATTATTCGTGCTTTCTTGGCTGAAATTTCAAGTTTTTGAATTCAATTTCCACCGGCATCATTTTAGATTCATCACTAAAATCATGTTTCATTTCTTGAATCTGCATGAATAGTGATGTGGACCAGGGTTGTAACCGGCCGGCAGGTGCTTTTTCAGGCCATTTTGTCAACTGCCGACATCACCAACTGCATCACTGCTGCAGCATTGTAGGAGCCTGCAAATATATAAAATAATGCATCCATGCATATATATATATACATGTATATCTAAACCCATACTTGAATGTGTAGCATACCTACTAACTGAACATTTGAAAGTGGATTGTTGATTAAAGCTTTGATTACTCGTAAATCTATGACCCAAAGTGTACTACATACACATTCTACTTGTCGATAATTTTCATATCAAGCATAATTTACACGGAAACGACAATTATAGGCCTATTTTTGGAAAAGTTAGGGACAGGCCCACATTGTAGGCACCGAATTATTGGTAGTTCACAACTATCTAGCTATTCAGAATATTGCGGGCTATATTACGTGCTTATATTCAGAGCTTATATGTACTTAACAAGTACAGTATTTGCACTTCAATGCATTGCATGATTTTTGGAAGTCATGAGAAAAGTAAAGCTGCTTCTTGTTTTTTGTATACTTTTTTCCTGTGATAGCCTAAATTATTATGCTTATGTCCTTTATCAAGTCTCACATATCGGAGTTACATTCATCGCATCAAAAATGTCATGCGGTTACTTTGGAACACGTAGTAATACTCATCTACACGCTCATGATCTTCAATGACCATGAAAGCATCAGAATTTTAAATAGGCCGGCCTCCGACCTGCCAGTTTTACGCCGGCCTCGGACCGGCCGGTTTTGAATGCACCGGCCTCGGACCGGACGGTTTTGAATGCACCGCCCACCGGCCGGCCGATTTAGATGACGCCGCCCCGGCCACCGGCCGATAAAAAACCCCGGCCGGTTCCAACCCTGATGTGGACCCATTTACATATTTCAAAATTAATTGAAATCATTATCTTTTATTATGTGATTTTGCTCCACCAGTGGCAGGTTGCGTATCCATGATATGATCTCGCTTAAGAACATTCTTTTGAGGTTCCAGTATGAAAGTAATAGGAACCCGTCGATCAGTTGCTAATTTAACAAACATTACTCTGCAAGGCTGTCATGGTAAGGAAGATCGAAAAAATACTGTAATTCCTTCTGCATTGCAATCATGATCACTCAATTCCGTGGCAATTTCTTCAAAACTGCAAAAATTTGCATATCTCATTTATTAAATCCCCAATGTGTAGGCTATACACTTTCGATTTTATTAAATAAACTCGAGGGGGATATAGTTGATAATTGTTACCAAATGTAAGTAATGGACAAAAGACCGTTCCAGGACACCATAAAATCAAAAAAATTAGTACTTTTAAAAACGACATAAATTTATGAATTTAGTCCCTTTTTCAGGTTTTTAAGACCTAAATTCATGAATTTAGTCTATTCAAAAAGTACCATTTTTTCAAAAAATGGTATTTTTAAAAACAACATAAATTCATGAATTTGAATCCTTTTTCAGGTTATGAAGACCTAAATTCATAAATCGGCTAAAGCCAGAGGAGCTTCGCTCCGATTTGGGTGTTTTTAAAAATACCCAATTTTTCAAATTTTTCAAAATCTCAAATTTGAGAATTACAATTTTCACCCCCGCCAAAATCATGACCGTTCCAGGACACCGAAAAAATCATAAAAGTTAAGAATCTCAAATTTGTGATTATGACATTTTTCACCCCCGCCAAAATCATGACCGTTCTAGGACACCGAAAACCCGGACACCGAAAAAATCATAAAAGTTGAGAATTTCAAATTCATGAATTTTATCCATCTTTCAGGTTTTTAAAATATATCATGTGACTAGCGAACCGAAGGTTCAGGGCTTCGCCGTTAAAAATATTTCTTTAAAAATGGAAGAAACAAAAGTGGAAGGAACTTCAGAAATGGATGAAACAAAAATGGAAGGAACCTCAAGAATATATCCTTCGTTATCATATGAACGTAGTTCTACTTTAATGGACATTGAAAAGATTAACATTGAAAAAATGAATAAAGAAAAACACAAAGATAGAGTAAGGTATATGAAAGATAAGGAATCTCAATTATTATTAAGATTAGAGCATTATAAAAAATTAAGAAAGAGATGGAGTAAAGTTAAGAATGTAACACAAGGAATTGGCATATTCTTAACAATAAGTTTAGGTGCTTTAACAATTGTTATATCTTCAGGTGTTTTAGTAATTCCAGTAGTTGCTACAGCTTTAACAGGTACGGGTGTTTTTGCAACTTCACTTGCTACAATGTTAGATAAATCTTTAATATCAAAGAAACGAAAATCATTAAAAACTAAGCATTTATATATTAAAGAAGTCTATGATAAACTACACTACTACTTTCAAAGAGTATGTGATGATAATGTTATTACGTTAGATGAGATTGAAAAATTTGATCAAATAGCTAATGAAGTAAATCAAATATCATTTCAATCAGACAGAAAAAGTTGATGATAAAAATAAAAAGGATGGCAAAATTTCTAGTGATGGTAAAACTTTTAGTGATGGTAAAACTTTTAGTGATGATAAATTTTTTTAGAAGAGCTAAAAACTTTATTAGACAAAACTTTATTAAACAAAACTTAATACGAGAAAATTTTAAACGAGAAAATTTTAAACGTGAAAACTTTAAACGTGAAAACTTTAAACGTGAAAACTTTAAACGTGAAAACTTTAAACGAAAAGATTACAAACAACAAAGCAATAAAAAAATAATTTGTTCAGTAAAATGTTTTTGCTGTATACCAATGTTACCACAAAATTCAAATATTATATTTTAAAAAAATAGACAAAATTAAAGCTGATAATAAAAAATAAAATATTAAAACATTATATTTGTATATTTTTATTACTCGGTAAACAAATCTTCGATCGACTTTCAGTCAGAGAACAATTGTTCGATAACTCTATCATGAATTTTTTTATCAATATTAATTGTGATAAATCCATAATCTTTTGACCAAGCATTATTACACGATTGTTTAAATTCATCTTTATCTCTCATACATAAATCTCTTAACAAATCACTTAAGTTTCTTGCATTTATTTCAAATAGTATAAATATATTTGCATTCTTTCTAATAACACTTCCATCTAATGAATACATACTTTGTGTTAAATAAAATACACTACAGTTATTATGTCTACCTCTTGTGAAATAATTTCTTTGAACTGACTGATTTCTGTCATTAACACAATCATCAAAAATTACACAATGTTTCATTGTTTTATCTAGTTTACTAGGATCTTGCATATTACCACTATCATCTATTAATTGTATTTTTATATGTTTATTTTTATTGGATTCAACCAAAGTAAGTATATAAGATATATTTAAACACTTTGGATTCAACTAATTGTTTATTTTTTGCTGCTTCTTCACACCACAAATTTATTTCTTCTTCATATTCAGATTTTTCGTATTCTTCGAATAGAGAAGCAATTGCTGTTTTTGTAAGATTATTTTCAAATCCATATTTTAAAAATTGATAGACGGGTTGTTCTGCTGTTGTTGTATAAATTATAAGATTGTTATAATCCAAAAAATTTGGAGACGTTAAAATTTTAAATAATAGATATGTTTTTCCACATCCTGATCTTCCGCAAATAACTGCTAAAACTTTATTAGATAAATTTGGATGATGATTAAATTTAAGTTTTTTTTTATTTAAAGACATTTCATTCATTTTTAAAGTAATAAATTCATCCATTATTGAATTAGTGTTTTTAGAAACAAAAAAATAAAAATAAAATTTTAATTTAAGTTTATTTTTTTTATTTTTTGTTTCTAATAATAAGATTAATAAGATTAATAAGATTAATAATGAAAATGATAAAAAAAATTAAACTTCTCTATTGTAGCGTAAAAGTTTATACCTCTCGAACGGGAGTTTATACCTCCCGAACCAAAAGATCTATCATAATCTCTTCACCTCCAAAATTTATTTCTTGTCCTTTCTCATCAGTGATTCTAATGTTAATGTTGTTAATAGTTTTTCTTGTAATAGGAAAATATATTAATGTTTGTGGAAATACATTTAATCTATAACCAATGGGTACAGTAAAAGCTGGAAAACTGAATATTAAATTTGATAATTTACCATTTATATATCCTCCTTCAATAATGTCACAATGTACAACAATTGAATTTATTTCAGTTATTTTTGGAATCTTCTCACCTAAATGATAACCTTGACTATAGGTTTGTTTATTAAATCCTAATAGCTTTGACAATGATCTATCATGATTAAAATCAACTTGATGATTTTCGTCTAAAGTAAGAGAAAATTTATTAACTGCCGGTTCAACTGCAAAATGTAATTGTTTCTTATCTTTAAATGGTATACCTAAATGTCTCTTAATTTCATTTGATATTGTTTCAACTTCGTAAGAACCAGGAAGAAAAGTTAGTATTTTCCATGTTTTGCCTTTATCAGTAGAATATCTAAATTGATCATTCACATCTTTGATAACGTTTTGAATAGTGTTAAATGTGGAGAAACTAGTCAATGCAATTTGATAATTTTTATTTTGTTCTAAATGTAGAATGGGTTCTAAATTACAAGTGTGTGATGAAGTAGTTGTTATAATTTTTAACGTCGTACTAAATTTTGATGAACCCAAAATCTCTGTTAAATTTTGTAAATGATTATTAATTTTGTCTAAATCTGCTGAACACATTTTTAAACTAAAAAATTAAATAAATATTTTTTATAAAAAATTAGAAACAACATATTTCAGCTACACTTTTATAATCCTCTTCATTTAGAATCTTTTTTTCTAACAGTCTTTTCAATATAGCATGAATTTCATTGAAACTAGAATTATGTCCTTCTTTTATTGCAGATATTAAAATATTTAATCTATTTAGTAATTCTTGTGGATCATCTGGTAAAAATATGGTTGTTTCTGTTTTCTGTTTTTTTGTTTTCTGTTTTTCAGATAAACCTTTCCCTACTCTAACTCCCGTTGATAATAAATTTTCTAATTGTTTATAACGTCTAAGAGTTTTTACTGTGCCAACTCTATCTAATATAGTTTTATATTTTATTAGATCTTCTACAGCATAATTTTTTAAATCTGCTCCTCTTAAAAGATCAACAAAATTTCTATCTAAACTAATAGGTTTTTTATCTGGAGTAAAAATTAATCCTCGTAAAGGTTGTGGAAATATTTCTTTACCACCAAGATAAAATCTTGCAAATAATTTTTTATCTAAAAGGAAAGTAGAATGTTCGAATAACATAGATTTTGGTAATTTTTTATCTATGTTTGCCTCTAATAAACCATAGTCATCTAATAGTGTTTTAAGTACAGGATCCGCTATATCAACACGTTTTTCATTAAGTTCCTTTTCAAGAGTTTTAAATGGTTCGACAGTTTTTTCATAATCAGTTTTTACTTCTTCAGTTATTTTTAATTTATCAAACATATCAGATTGAATACCAGCTTTTGTCATTCTATGTTGAAGATGATTTTCTTTCATAATATTTCTTTGTTTTATTAATTCGTCTAATTGTTTTATTCTTTTAAAATTATCAGCTCTAACTTTATCCATTTTTATATGATAATTTTATAATATTTTATATTTTTATATTGTTATATTGTTATACTTAGAAAATAGAAATTAGAAAATTAAAAAGGTAAAGTAGTTATTCCATCAGGTAAAATTTTTCTTTTATCATCAAATGGATCTAATGCTAATTTATGTTCTTCTTTTAAATACATTTTATGTTTTTTTGAATTAAGTCTATAATTACATGCTGTTTTTATTTCATTATTAAATAATGCATTTTTATAATCTTGAAATGTTATTTGATTAGCCACTGATGCCTTTGAAATTCCTTTTAATGTTTTATGTGTTTTAAATATTTTTAGTTGTATCATAACAGTAACATTTAGATTTTAAAAATATAGCTTCTGTTATGAAATCTTCATTTCCTTCTAATTCATCTTTTACTTTACATAAATCAGAAGGATGAATGATATCTTTTATTTTATTAATTTCTTCATCAAGTGTAGAATTATACGGTATTGTTAATTCTAAGAAAACAGAATCGGTATCTGTAAAGTGTAATTTAATGTTTTTGCCATAAGCAGGCGCTAAATAATCATATATAAAACTATACATAAATAGTTTAGCTAATTCTAATATAGTGAAACCAATGAAATTAAACTTATGTTTTACGCTGATTCGACGTAAATGTACAGCACATAGATTATCACTAAATCTAGTAGTTCTTTCATATATAGGTTTCCTTGTTAAATTTTGAAACCTATCTCTATCATAAACTATTTCAATATTTTGTCTATTACGCACATTTTCTAAAGTCTTACCATAAAATACATTATTCATTAATTTGAAGAACACGTTTCAAAAATCATCTTTATTTCTTTTAGCTATTTTACGTTTTTCAATATTGAACTCTATATAATTTTTTAACCATTTAGATTTTCTATACTCTAGTTTTCGATGTATTTTTGTGAGAATCATTCCATGATCTAAATACCAATCTAGCATTCTTCCTTCAACAACATACTTTCCTTTATTACTTTGTGTTAACATAAGTTTTTTTGTTGGTCTGTATTTTTTCGGAATTATAGATTTTTGATAATCTGAAAAATCTTCTATATTGGGAATTTTGTTTTCTGGACAGAAAGGATAATATTTTGATGCGTCTTTTATATAATCAGGATATACTAAATAAACTTCATATACATAACCAAAATTATTTTCACCATCATATGTTCTTTGATAAACAAGATTATTACACCATGTCATTTCACCTGTTGGTAATTCTTGTATCATGCAAGAAGAATATAAGCTATTAAAATCATAATATAACAAATAGTTTTCTCTCATGAATTCATCAATTGCATTTTCACGTTCTACTCCTTCTCGTTTCGTTCGAAAAATTTCTAATATTTTTTCTTTTTCTTCTGGAGATAAAGGTTTCATTATTCCATATTCTTGTGGATTTACTTTCTTATTATAACATTTAACATATCTATTACCTAAAACTGATGAAACTCCACCTCTAATTCCAGATTCAAAAAATAATAATTTATCATATGTATTTTCTTTATAATGTTTAAGTTTAACACCAGTATGTTTTAATCCTGCTAACCATGTTAAACCTGGTGTAGAATAACAATAACATGGATCTATTCCGTAATATTCTAAACACATGTCACGAAAGTTTTCGAAAAGATCAGCTAGTATTAATACATCTATCTGTAGATATTTCATTGTATAATCATACATTGTTTTACAATTTAACTCTCTCCAATTTTTGTCAGCTTCTGCATAGTCTTCGTCTGATAATTGTGATTGTTTTAATGTTGATTTAAATTTATTTATTGGAGGAAGTTGTTCTTCTTCCATAATTTTATTCACAGAATTAAAATCAGTCTTCGACTGTGAACCACAGGTTTTATCTCCAGTTATATCAGTCTTCGACTGTGAGCCGCAGGCTATGTACTCATACGGAAATATTCCTTTTAAAGGTTTTAAATTATATTTATTTAATATTTTACATTGTTCAGGTTTCAAAGTTTTTCCCATAACATCTAATGAATAAGGAGTAAAAAATCTAAATGCATCTAAAATTCTAATACAACCTAATTGCATTGAAAAATATTCTTCTTCTTGTTTACATAGTACATTTATTTTTTGTTGTTGTAATTTTTCAGATGAAAATAAATCTTTCATTACTAGATGGAAATCATATTTAGAACCATTATAGAAATATAAAGGAACAAAGTTATATTTAAATTTGTTAGCATTAAGATTACAAGAATTATGTGCTGCACCTCTATATAATCCATTTAGATGATCATGATCTTTTACTTTATCAATATATCTACCTCTGCCAGTTTTATATTTATTTGTAAAACCTTTTCCTCAGTAATAACAATTTATTTCATCATAAAATTCTTTTCTTTCTTCATCCGTTAATGGTATCATTGGTTTATTTGTTTCAAGCAATTGTGAAAAACGTCCTTGTAATTCTTCTACTTTCTTTGTAAACATTTCTGAACTGTCTTCACCATAGTATTGTAAATATTCTGATTTAAATAATTCAGGATAATTTGAATGAATGTACATTCCCCAACATAATGGTTTTTGTTCAAATAAATATTTTTCTTTATTTTGTTCAGTTGAAGTTTTCCCAGGCGCACTTCTTTCAGGCGCACTTTTTTCAGAATTATAATTTTCAGAATTATAATTTTCAGAATTATAATTTTCAGAATTATAATTTTCAGAATCGGGTGAAGCCCTGGAACTTTCCGTTTGATTTTGTGTCATATTAACATTATATGCTTCAAAATCACAATAAATAGTAAAGGGTACTTTATTTTTAAAATACCATTTATTATATTCTAAATAATCATCTTTTGGAAAAGTATTTTGAACTGCTTCGTTTTGTTGACAATTCTCCAAATGTCTATTCATTTCTTCTAAAGTTCTAAAACTTGTCATACATTGAAGACAAGGAAAATTTTTATTATCTGAAGTTTTTGTAAATATAGAAACATCTTTACACAATATAAAATGACCCTGATAATATAATATATTCGCTTGTGCTGGTTGTTTTGACTGTTCTAATTTTACAAATTCATCTTTATATATTTCATGTGTTTCATTAATTTCTTTTGTAAGATTAAATGTATTTTGATAATAATTTTGATTTAATATTTGTAGCTGATAAATATATTCTTTATCATATTGTTCTTTATATTGTTGTAGACATTTTTTTAAAGATTCATTTATTTTTTGATTGGTTTCATTTTCTTCATTATTTAATTCTTTATTATTTTCTTCATTTAATTTTTGAATTGTTTCTATCTTATTTGATATTTATGGTGATATTCTTGTAGTAACATTTTTGTTTGTTGTTGATAATCTATTTTACATTTTTGTAAACTTTTATTTAAATTTTCTAATTTTTGTTGGTATTCTGAAGATAAAGATGAATATTTGTAATTATAATCATCAGTACGTCCTTTATAATTATTATGATTAATCATTATTGGTGATAGTGTTTTAACAAGTTCAAATTTTTCAGTACATATTATATTTCCTTGGTAAAAAATATTATGATGCATGTAATTTCCTCTATCATTATATACTATTTCTGATTGGCATAAATTTTTATTATTCAAATAAAATTTTTTTGAATCTGAGTAAAGTGGAGTAATTTTACCAATAGAAACATAATTCACATTTAATTCAAAAACATTTACTTCAATTAAATTTTTATTCTTTTTATGAAACTTTAGTAACCTATTATAATCATATGGAAATTCATCTAAGCCATCAGAAAGATCAAATTCACTTATGTATTCTTCTTTATTGTAATGACTTAGTCTTTCTTTATGATATTTTGCAGGATGTAAATGTGCTATAATACTCCACAGAAAACAATAATCATCTTCATTTTTTATGTTGATTAATTGAGGTGAACTGAAAGGTAAAGGAACATAACTACCACCAGTATTATTTTTATATTTATCAATTACTATTTTCTTAGATATTATTTTAACAAATCTCCAACCAGATTCACGTAACTGGGCTTCAATTATACAATTTTCTAATTTAAGTATCATCGATTCAAATATGGGTTGTATATCATTTACATTATGAATTTCTTGCGAATTTGTAAAATGTCCTTGTATTATTTCTTCAGGAATTCCATCAGGTCCATTTTTTGTATAAAGTACTTCTACATTCATATAACATTTGAAAGATTTCTTAAATATATTATAAAAGTTGGTTAGAATATCAGAAAAAGTTTTATCGGTTTCATTATATTCAACCGATTCAACCGATTCATTAAATAAATATTTTATATCTGTTACGGCTTCATCAAATTCATCTATTTCGTTAAATTCATCAGTATCGCTAAATAAATATTTTATATCTGTTACGGCTTCATCTTCACTATTAAAAAATTTTTTATATTCCGAATGTGAATAATCATCAAACATTTTTTTAACTTTTATATCAGTAGGCAATGTTTCTAGATAGTTTTTATAACTATTTAATTTTAATATATTTCCTTCATCAACTCGTTCTACATTTTGTAAATGCATTTTACTTTGTAGATGAGATTGATAACTTCTTTTTGTTTGCAATTTTTTTTCACATAAGACACAATAAAATTTTTTCATTTTTTATTTTTTAAAGAAAAAATTTGTGTTTTAGTTTTTTTTTTTAAAAAAAATTTTTGTTTTAATTTTTTAGAGAAAAAAATTCTAAATATATATAATGGAAAAATTCTAATATATATGCAAAATCGTGCGAAGCCCTAGGACCTTCGGTTTGATTATGATAAATTTGTTTAATTATTAAGTATTTCACTTACACCATTTATTAATGGTTTTATATCATTATATGTTTTTTTTGGCTTCATCAAATGTAGATTTGGCATCAGAAAATGTAGATTTAACATCAGATATTATTGGGGTTGCTTTTCTTAATCCGTTTCTAACATCATTTATTGCAATTTTTAAATAGTTTAATGTTTCATTATCTTGTAATCTTTTTGGTATTGGTATAAACCAAATTTTGCATTTAAATAATGATCAAAATAAAAATAAAATGTATCAGGAATAATTTTTAGTGGTACTTTTCTTCAGACTCTAAAAAGATAATTATTTGTTCTATAACTTGATTTGATAAATGTTTTGTATTTACATATATTCTAATATCAAAATCTTGAGAGTTATTATAGATTTCATGTTCGGTATCTACTAATATATTTAAATCTTTATCATATACTTGCATATGTTCACTTATGGTGTCAACACGTATTATTCCATATTTATGTTGTGTATAATATGATAAAGGCATATTCATTTTATAATTTTTATTAATATCATTAAAGAATGCTGCATTATTTTGTGTAGTTGTAAAAAATGTTTGAATGTTTTCTCTAATCTTATTATCTACATCACAAGCTTTATGAGCTAATACAACTATTTGAATATTTTGATGTCTTCCTTTTGTAAATATTTCTGACATATTTTTTTGTTTTGATAAACTTGCAACATCATCTAAAATTAATAAAGATTTATTTTCAGGTGTACCAGCAAAACTTTCCATATCTTGTAACTCATCTAATTGTTTATCATTATAGACGTTTGTAAAAGTTGGCATTCAGAAGTATGCATACAAAAAATATGTACTTTTGTTTCATCCTTATAATATTGGTTTATATATTTTTTAATAAACGTAGTCTTACCACTTCCAGTTTTACCGTAAACAATGAAATGTAAATTTTCTTGTACATTTTACCTTGTTTAATATTTTTATTATTAGTTTTATCCTTATCTTATCTTCCTCAGTCTTCCATCCTTCAAAAGTTTTTTTTCTTGATTATAAAAAATTATTCTCTTTTTGTTCCTCTGTTAGAAAGTAACCCCATTGATTTCCAATACATATAACAAGATGATAATAAAAAATATTAAAATACATGCTAACAATATTTTTATACAATGAAATTTTAAAAAATTCCAAAGACGTGTAAGATCTGATTGTGCTATTTTTTTATTAAGAGATGAATTAGTGGGTAGTGTCTCTAAATGTCTTTTATTATATGTATTTTTATCTATATTATATATATTTTTATCTATATTATTATATATATTTTTATCTATATTATTATTATATCTAGTATTATATATAGGATTATCTACAATATTATTAATATCTTTTAGATTCGGATCTTGAGGGGTTAGTGTATCTTGAAACTCAGTGTTATTCATATAATTATTTATTATTTCGTTTATTGCATTAAGAGATTTATGACGACTTAGATTACTTTTATTACTTTTATTACTTTTATCACTTTTAATTAAAACCGGTGAATATAAATCTTCCAAATTTTCGCTTTTATTCATTATTATTTTTAAAATAAAAATTTAGGAATTATTATTTTTTTAATTCCGGACTCGCATTCTTACACTCTTATGAGTGTTTTTAACCTCTGTAGAACCTCCCCACCGAATGTGTCGGACTTTTTGTTCCTATACTCAAAAGAAGTATGTTCCGAACCTCTCCTCTCTTCGGAATGCTTAAGAATATTTTAATAAAATAATATTTTATTCTTTATAAAAATAATATTTTAATATATATAAGATTATTTTAGTTGAAATACAACTATTTTAGTTGAAATACAACTATTCTAGTTGAAAATACAACTATTTTAGTTGAAATACAACTATTTTAGTTGAAATACTAATATAAATTATTATTTTGACATAAATTATTATTTTGACATAAATTATTATTATGTTGATTATTATGTTGATTAAGTTTTGGACATAGTGCTACATGTCGCTGAAAATTTTTCTTTAATATAATTTTTTGACAACCTCTACATTTAACTTTTTCTTTTAAACAATCCTTACACTGATATTTACTATCTAAAACTCTGTCTTAGGTTTATTAATTTGACAACTTGTACATTGTCTTGTAGAACTTATACAAGAAATAATGATTAGTAATTCCTTGATTTGTAAAATATTTATTACAATTACGACATAACTGATCTTTTAATTTATCTTTTTTTTCTTTTTTAACCTCTTCTGTTTGTTCACATAATTTTAAATGACGTGCAAAATTTTTTGATGTTATATTTTTATTACATCCGTAACATATTTTTTTGTTATTACTTTCAACAAATTGATTTTTATCAATATAATTATTTTGTGCTACATTATTATTTTGAACAAAAGGATTATTTTGTGCTACATTATTATTTTGTGCTAAATAATTATTATTATTTTGCCTAGGTGTATTTTGCTTAGCGTGTATTTATTCTAGCAGTATTTTGCCTAGGTGTATTCTATTCTAGCAGTATAAAGATTTTGTTCTTTATCTGAAATAAATAAATGCTTTAATCTTTGTAATGGTTGCTCTGATTGAATATTATTATACTGAATACTATTATTAGGTTTGAATATTATTCTGAATACTATTATTAGGTTGTATATTATTAGGTTGTAATTGATTCATATGCATACCACATGGTGTGTTTTTCATCATGAGAATATTAATAGTGTTTGATTTAAAAAAACGCATATTGCAAAACTTGGACAAATTTGAGTCATTTCCATTTTTTTATTTTTATTAGGAAAAATTTTATTTTTTATAATTTATGTATTTTTATAATTTATGTATTTTTATAATTTATGT
>CAJQUW010000231.1:80595-139330 GCA_907163375.1 Prostheceraeus crozeri | reverse complement strand
AGAGAGAGAGAGAGAGAGAGAGGAGAGAGAGAGAGAGAGAGTTGAGAGAGAGAGAGAGTTGAGAGAGAGAGAGAGAGAGAGAGAGTAGAGAGAGAGAGAGAGAGTAGAGAGAGAGAGAGAGTAGAGAGAGAGAGAGAGTAGAGAGAGAGAGAGAGTAGAGAGAGAGAGAGAGTAGAGAGAGAGAGAGAGAGTAGAGAGAGAGAGAGAGTAGAGAGAGAGAGAGAGTAGAGAGAGAGAGAGAGTAGAGAGAGAGAGAGAGTAGAGAGAGAGAGAGAGTAGAGAGAGAGAGAGAGTAGAGAGAGAGAGAGAGTAGAGAGAGAGAGAGAGTAGAGAGAGAGAGAGAGTAGAGAGAGAGAGAGAGTAGAGAGAGAGAGAGAGGAGAGAGAGAGAGAGAGTAGAGAGAGAGAGAGAGGAGAGAGAGAGAGAGAGAGAGAGTAGAGAGAGAGAGAGAGTAGAGAGAGAGAGAGAGTAGAGAGAGAGAGAGAGTAGAGAGAGAGAGAGAGTAGAGAGAGAGAGAGAGAGTAGAGAGAGAGAGAGAGAGAGAGAGAGAGAGAGTAGAGTAGAGAGAGAGAGAGAGTAGAGAGAGTGAGAGAGTGAGAGAGTGAGAGAGAGAGTACTGGAGGAGAGTTGAGTGGGAGGAGATGAGTTGGGGGAGAGAGAGGTAATGGGAGAGGAGAGAATGTCGTGAGTGGGAGTAGGAAGAGAGAGGGTGAGAGGAAGGTGACGAGTGAGAGCGGGATGAAGAGAGAATGAGAGGAGGTAGAGGAGAAGGAGAATGAGGGGGAGTGAGAGGGTGAGGGGAGAAGGAGTATTCGGAGAGGAGAGAGAGTAGAGGAAGAGTTGGAGAGACTGGTGTTGAGTAGAGATGGAGGATTGAGAGATGAGGAGGAGAGAAGAGTGGAGAGAGACTTGGAGAGGAGCGATGAGTGAGGGAGTGAGGGTGGCGGAGAGAGTGGTGAGAGGTGTGAATAGATTTAGATGAGATGTGAGAGAGCTGAGAAAGATGTGAGATAGGGGAAGAGCAGGAGGTGAAGGAGAGAGGAGTGAGAGTGAGAGAGAGAGAGAGATCGAGAGAGATGAGAGCAGAGAGAGGAGAGATAGCTATTTTTGTCGATGCAAATAAAGCACGATTGATTATCACCACAAACAATATTATCTTTATTCAATTTTTTCCCCTTTGTTAGTGTAATACGTAAGCGTTACAAAATGAGAGCTATTGTTTGCTTATAAAGAACGCGTCAATGAAATTATGAATATCGATCAGCGATAGTTCAATGTTGTAATGATTTAGATATTTCAGATGTTATCGTGAATCAACTGAATAATCACCTAATCAAGTCGCAAGCAAGGGCGCCGGTATCAGCTTCATATATATACATTTTTCCAAACCCTCAAATCCTTTGTCATTACCCGGTGAGTTAGAATCATTGATTCAAATTAAAGTAGCATATTCTTAACTACATTAATTAACACCTTTCGTGACTTTTTTTGCTGTTCCTATATTCCGAAATACAATTTTCTGCCGGCCCTTGCAAGACGACTCATAATAATAATAAATAAATGAATGATTGTGGACGTGACTGACCAGATTGAATTAATATTAAAATAACACATCAAACAACATAACTATTTGAAAGCATGATTTCAATGAATCCTCCACTCCTTTTTTTAAATATTTCAAATCCCGGTATTACATTGTCAAAAAAAAAGTCATCCTTGCTAACAATATTTCTATGTTCATTTCACTCATCATGGTATTTTCATAAACTCTTAACTCATTTCATTGAACACTGCAAATTCACCTGTACATGATTACATTCAAGTTAATGTATTGACTTTCACAAATAGGCATTTTCATTGAATTTTTACCATCTCAGCATTGTCATCTCGAACATGTCATTGGTGCTGAAATGCATACATCGTAATTTTACATTTTCTTGTGTATTTTCAGATGAAAATAAAAACCCTTGAATTTTGAATTTTGAATTTTGAGAGAGAGGAGGGGAGAGAGAGGAGAGATAGCTATGTCGTGCAAAATAAAAGTACGACTTGGATTAAACCACCACAACACAAACAAGTATTATTCTTTTCAATTTCCTATGTTAGTGTAATACGTAGAACGTTACAAAATGAGACGCTATTGTTAGCTTCAATAAAGAAACGCGTCCAATGAAAAATTATGAATATCGATCAGCCGATAGTATCAAATGTGAAAATTGATTAAGAAAAATTTACCGCCAGACTGTTTACGTTAGAATCCACTGAATAATATCCACCTAATCAAGGTTCGCAAGCAAGGGGCCGGATCAGCTTCATATATATTACTATTTTACCAAACACCTCAAATTCCATTTGTCATTAACAGGTGAGTTGAAATCATTTGATTCAAATTAATAGTAGCATACTTCTTAAATACAATTTAAAATTAACATATCGTCGTGACTTTTTTTATTTTTTTTTTTTTTTTGCTGTTTCCTATATTCGAAATTCATTTTCTTGCCGGCCCTTGCAAGACGACTCGTTTAAATCATAATTAAATAAAAGAATGATTGTGGACGTGACTGACCAGATTGAATTAATATTAAAATAAAATCCATCAAACAACATAACTTTTTGAAAGCATGATTTTCAATGATTCCCTTTTCCTCCTCTCCTTTTTAAATATTTCAAGATCCCGGTCATACATTGTCAAAAAAAAAGTTCATCCCTTTTGCTAACAAATTATTTTTCTAACTTTCTTCATTTCACCTCAAACATGGTATTTTCATAAAAACTCTGTAACTCATTTCATTGAACACTGCAAATTCAAACCTGTACCATGATTCCATTCAAGTTACGTATTGGACTTTCACAAATATAGGCTTTTTTTCATTTGAAATTTTTTTTTTAAAAATATTTTTATAAAATTACCATCTCCTCATTGTCATCTCGAAACATGTCATTGGTGCAGAACCCTGCATACATCGTTAATTGTTACATACATTAACTTGGGTATTGTTCAGGATGAAAATAAAAACCCCTTGAATTTTGAATTTTGAATTTTTGAATTTTGAGAGAGGAGAGAGAGGAGAGAGGAGGAGAGACGAGACGAGAGAGATAGCTATGTCGTGCAAAATAAAGCACGACTTGATTATCCGTCCACAAACAACAACAATATTTATCTTTTCAATTTCCCTATGTTACGTGGGTAAATACGTGAACGGTTAACAAAATGAGACGCCTAATTGTTAGCTTTCATAAAAAGAGAACGCGTTCCAAATGAAATTATGAATATCGATCAGCCGATAGTATCAATGTGAAATGATTAGAAAATTCAGACTGTTTTCCGTGAATCAACTGAATAATACACCTAACTAATCAAGTCGCAAGCAAGGGGCCGGATGATCAGCTTCATATATCTACATTTTAAAAAAACCAAACCCTCAAATTACCTTTTGTCCATTTTACAGGGGTGAAGTTGAAGATCAATTGATTCCAAATTAAAGTAGCATAATTCTACTAACCTACATTAATTAACATCTTACGGTGACTTTTTTTGCGTGTCCCTATATTCGAAATTCATTTTTCTCTGCCGGCCCTCCCACCTGCAAAGACGACTCTTAAATAATAATATAAAATAAAGAATGGATTTGTGGACCGTGACTTGACCAGATTGAATTAATATTAAAATAAACCATCAAACAACACTTTAACTTTTGCAATGCATTGATTTCAATGATTCCTTCCTCTCCACTCTCCTGTTTTTAAAATATTTCAAATTTCCTGTTATCACATTGGTCAAAAAAAAAAAGTCATCCTTGGCTACAACAATATTTCTATCTTCATTTCACGTCATCATGGTAATTTTCATAAACTCTGAACCTCATTTCATTGAACACTGCAAATTCACCTGTACATGATTCCCATTCAAGTTTACGTATTGACTTTCACAAATAGGCTTTTCATTTGAATTTTTTTTATATTTTTTTTTAATTTTTTACCATCCTCATTATGTCATCTCGAACCATGTCATTTTCGGAGTGCGGAACTGCATACATCGTAATTGTTCATTTCCTTGGGTATTTTCAGATGAAAATAAAACACCCCCCACCCCTTGAATTTTGAATTTTGAAATTGAATTTTGGGAATTTTGAATTTTTGAGAGAGAGAGAGAGAGAGAGAGAGAAAAAAAAAAAAAAAATAAAAAAAAAACAAAAAAAAAAAAGGGCGTTGGTTCCGTCCAACTATTAACTTGCTCGCGGAGATTTCGGTCCAAATGCCACATATTTTCAACATCTTCATAATCATATTCCAATTTGAATTACAGGAATGACATCACCAGAGTCGACAATCGGTCCATCTCCCTCACCTTCGTACAAATCGATGAAGTTAAATGCGAGAAATGTGGGTGAAGGACAATGCGACTGAGGACATGATGGGATTCAATGCGACAAGTGCAACTTGGTGCCTATCCACATCACCCTGCACACAGTTGCCGTTATAACGAACCTGATCAGACAAGTACTTCCAGAAAAATATCAATACAAAACGATAAAATAACACCCAGCGAGTCCTGTATGACAACTAACATTTCCCTAGCCTGTCTGAGAAAATCAGAAAACGTATGAAGATAAAGTCAGGTCCACAACAAACACCACCGTCCAAGTGAAGAAGAACTAACTGAGAGAAAGCACTACAGCCTTACAAAACTACGAAGAGGAATTAAACACAGAAAAGACTGAAGATTGACAAAAAATGGAAGAACACATATCAATAACGACAGAACGAATTGAGAAAACTGCAATAGGGAACGGTCTAGAATTTCTCATCCACTTCCACAAATGGCGATCATTTACGAAAACGAGATGAAGAGGACAAGACGAGGAGATATGTCAGTTAAAAAAGAAGTCTCAAGTCCAGAAAGGGCCAAATGAGAAAACAGAAGCGAACCATCAGCGAAAAACGATCATGGAAGGAAGAAACGACGAGAGGGCTAAATGATAGAACATCGAAGAGGTGCACGGTTGAGAGGAAGGAGGAGACCATCAACACAAAGGAAGTTAAAAGAATGTTCGAGTACCTCGTTATGAAGATCACGGTTCATGGAAAGGAGGGCTCGAACCACATCACAAGTGATCAACACAAACAAGAACCTGAAGGAATCCCGACTAGAACAACGCAAAGAAGCGGCACGAGATGGCTCCAACATGCTACTTGCAGAAGAAGAGGGTATATCGCCTAAGAATTGTCTGGAGACCACAAGGCATGATAGAAGAAAGCTTCCGAAGATCAAGAAATCAATATATTACTTACAAAATCACCAACTCGTCAACATCTCTACGGATCAGTATCTAAGGACATATCGCCAACAAAGCGCATACAATCAATATCAGCATACCAACAGCAAGAACACAACAGCAAGCAACAGAACAGCTGAGAGCGATAGATTCTGGGGTGACAAAGAACCCCCAGCAACGAACAATTTCCCCGAGATTTGTGCCGACTCGTATGCTTTTGACGGTCAGCAGGGCGGCAAACCAGAATTCAAGGTGACAAACGCAGTGTATCCACTTCCGGCAGAATTGACTCCTTATTTTTAAACTTATAGTAGAGGAAGGAGGGGAGACAGATGATGATAACAATGAGAATGACAAATATTTTGAGCATATAAAAAATATTTTTATGTCAATATCAACTCTTTGAATGATTACAAGATCAAAATTCTGATCTAGTGAATGACTTTAAAGATTATGACATAATATGCTTCCACAGAAACACACCTGAAAGATTGAAAGAAAAAGTTCACCCTATGATAGATAAATTATGGGAGGTACCACTCGATTGTTAAGCGAAAAAATTATATTGGTCGAATTCAAGGGATATCCGTTTATATCAAAGAATCAATGCAAATATATTCAAAAATTTTTGAGAGAGAGATAAAAAACGAAATGGGAAATTTATTGGTTTTAAAATTTACAAATATTATGCAAAGGAAAACAAAGAAGATATCTATCTAATTATCTGCTACAAGAAAAAGAGAGTCACGCTACAAGGAAAATGATTATTTGAGAGAAAATAAACAATATATCATAGAATTAAAATGCGCAATTTAATCATGCTAGGTGATTAAATGGGAGGATAGGGATTGACTTTTGATAATGAACAACTTTGGGATATTCCAAAGCGGAAAATCGGATGAACACTATTGTAAATGGAATAGGAAAAGATATCATCAAATTCTGTAATGATACTTTCATTAATTATACAAATGGTAGATTTGAAAAGGAGGAAATGTACTTTTCACTGTTTAAAAAGGAAATGGAAGTAAGAAGATCTGTAATAGATTACGTTTTAATATCGGAATCTCTTGTAGGAAAATATACAAAATGTGATCATAGGACGAACTACCCTTTATACAGGACCATTCACCATTAAGAATAGAATTGACCATAAATTGAAATCTAAACCATTAGAAACTGTAACTTATAAGAAGAGAATCCTTTCACACCGAATAAAAGGACCATGCAAAGTGGCCAAGAAATCAGAATCAAAACTTGATAGGAACCTCTTTCAATTGAATGTAGTTCACTATTACAAAATATAAACACTGGCCCAAAAGGCTACTAATTCAGAAATTTATGATGCCTTGCTAGGGAAAACATGAAAAAAGCATCACAAAAAAAACAAAATGAATAAGGGCACTATAAAATATTCAGACCGAGACCAGGAAGATTAGGGCGAATATTAAAGTCAAGTGAATAAAATGGCAGGTGAAAATTAAACGATAGATAATCTTGAATTATTGTTAATAAGATACAAGGGAAAGCGATTCAATGTATATACAAAGAGAAAAATATTTAAAGCAAGAAAAAAAAAAAATGACAGATCTCAAGGATAGCGAAAACTTAGAAGGAGATTCGAAAAAATTACTGGGAACCGATAAATCAAACAAGGAAAAAAAGGAAGAAACAAATGATTACTTCACTAAAAGCAACCGATTTTATTGAAAAAAATAATATAAATCAGATACAAGGACTTAGAATCAAAATCCAATAGTATATACGAAAAAATACAAAATCTCAGGATACAAAATTCAAGGATCCTATTTTGGGAAGCGAGATAACGCATCAAGGATTATGGAAACAGTAAATAGGCGGGAGGAAAATCCAAAGCCAGTGGACCTGACGGTCTAGTTTACGAAATGTTTCAACAAATTCTAATGAGATGACAGAAATTTGTGCCACTTATTCAATGGCATATTAAATGATGCAGTAATACCATGGAATAAGCTGGAATTATACCGAGCTTATAAGAAAGGTGATAAGAATTTAATATCATCTTACAGATGTATAAATCTATCATCTTGCATTGAAAAATTACTAACCAAAATAATCAACATCAGACATTGTAAATGGCTGGAAGATAATAATTTTATTCATGTTATCGCAAAACTGGCTTCGGAAAGGAAACTCAGCATTAGACAACATTTACTATTACGATAGTAATTCAAAATATTCAAATATCGTTGTCACTATACAACTGCTTTAATTGGATTGCACAGCATTGACTCAATACCAAAAGGAATTATTAAAATCAAAAATTGAAACTTACCCTACCACACAGTAAAATAACGACCTTGAAAATTCGGCTAGTTTTCTATATATAATAAAAAATTTCAAAATATTATTCAATCAAGAACAACAAGCCCTTTGAACTTGCAAATGGAATTCCACAGGAGATAGGTCTCTCGCCTACATATTTGGTTTATACATTAACTATCTGATAGACGAAGTGATAAAGAAATGCCACCGCATAGATCCTGTAAGTTAATTATCGGATCTGAAATTGCTATCATACTTATGCTGATGATTATTTTACTAATGAGCGAAATCAAACGGTCTCCTTAAATCAAATAAAACTAGTACAAAAAAATGCCTAAATAATGGATTACAAAACAAAACAAAAACCAAAAAAACACAACACAAAAAAAAAAAAAAACAAAGAGAACAAAACCCAAATAAAAAAAAAAAAAAACAAAAACTAACAACAAAAAAAAACAACATAACACACAGAAAAAAACAAAAACCAATAAAAAAAAGAAAACAAAAAAATAAATTTTAACAAACAAACATTATGGTCCAAGGACAAAACTCAATATAGAAAGTAAAAAATTAATTAATAACCCATTCAAAGTATAGAGTATAAAAGATTACAAATATCTTGGCATGTTTTTCTCAAAAAATGATAAAATGTCATATAAAGGAACCTAGAAAAAAGAGGCAGAGGATCAAGCTTTTTCAACATCAAGAGTTTTAAAGAATATCCGGTCAGTCAGTTAGGAAGGCAATATAATCAATGATAACTTTTGGAGACACTTGCTCTTTCGAAAATGAGATATTGTGGTGAATTACCTATTTCATAATAAGTTAGATGAACTAAATAAATAATTCAGAACCAATTTTATAAGTCATATTTTCATTCTCAAGTTATCTACACCGAATTACTGCCTTACTGGCGAATTTCGGAATAAAACCTATCGAATTCCCACTTTTACAAATCGGCATAAGATATTGTATTGGTACTCCCCTATTTATTTTGTAAGCCGAATACAATACAAAGAATGAAATAAGGAAAGCTATATTTATAGAATCGATCCATACAATTAATAGCAGTGTAAACGATGAGGATTTACAAAGGAAACTTGGTGTTGTGAGAATACAAGAAACTGTTGACAAAACTAAACTTAGACCTAAACACATTTGATTGATGATCAGGATAATGGAGAAGAAAACTTTTAACAAAGTGGTTAATATAAGATTGAAAGATTACTTTCGAGAGAGAGATGGATTGATTCAGCAAAGCAGTAGTCACAGAGGGACTCAATACTTTGGAAACTAAGTGGATTTAAATGTGAAATGAAAAACTATCTGCAGTATCATAGCTTAAAACTCAATATGAATCTGATAGTGAAATTCAGAAACTGGAAAACCATGACTTAGCAACCTGAAATTGGAAGATACAAAAATCGAAGATGATATATGATGAATGTATTTTAGCAGCTTTTGTGATTGATAACAGCTTTTAGAAGATTTATATCATTTTTATGCGGCATGTCCTCGATATCATGAAGTCAGAGAATTGCGTATATCGCATTTTTAGCGAATGTCGATCGACCAGATTTCTATGTTTTGATGGACAAGCTCAGTACCGTGAGGCAATTACATTCAATTAACGAAATACCTTACCAAGCTGCATAGATATCAGAAATAATGAAATAATGAAAAACAATGCAATTCCAACCGCTTTATCATTAGTCTATGCAGACGTTGGATACATTAAGTTGTACGAAATACATAGATATATAAATAGTCATCACGCGAAAGTTAGTGTTTGGTGATCATTGATATCTTCCAGTTTCGGCAACAGAACTTTCCCATCTCTCTTGCATGTCTATTGATATCACAGTGAACACACTCAAGCCGGGACTACAGCAATAGATGGCAAATCTGTAAATATGAGAAATAGAAAATAACAAAGAACAATGCAGCTTCTAACCACCGCTTCCAATAGTAAATGCAGCAAGATTTGACTAATACTCATCTGCTTACGATCAAGTGCAGGTAACAATAGAAATTCAATCAAAGCGTTGTCGTCAGATCCATTAACAACACGCGGAGATCGGTCCAAACCACATAATTGCAACATCATTCTTAGGTTATTTCCAATTTGAATTGTTACAGGTGAGATATACTTCCTTATGTAATTATCATAATATAGAAAGATTAAATCAGCATCAGTGATTCCTCACTGAACTGCTATGATTATTATTACGGTTTAGAATTACTTGTGATATGTGCATAATATGCTTGACCGATCTCCGTCATTAATAATTAATAAGTGCGATGGGTAGCGAAGTTGCTGTTTAAATTTTAAAATAAAATAAAAGAAAAATGATGAAAATTAATAACTTGTTGATGTCAAACATTGATTACAATTTTTTGTAGTTTCACCTGATATATATATCAATTCAAATTGATGCATGACGCCTCCTCTCCTTCGTTATACTTACTGTGCTGTATATGCCTATTACTCGTATGGATAGCAAATGATCATGTTTTTATTTTTCTCATAGTGTAATATCTGTATAATATAGCATCATCATTAACACTTTGTGCCATTCTGAAGGCATCTCCGACATCATCCATCATATGTTCCTGCGTTCCAGATAGACATTTCATTAGTGACATTAGAACTTTGGTGATGATCACTCTTCATTCTGCCTTACTTTTCTCATGTAATTTGCTGCATTTTCCATATTACGGGTAATTTCATTGATGAAATATAAACCCTTGATTTTCGAATTTTGAATTTTGAGAGAGAGAGAGAGAGAGTAGAGAGAGAGAGAGAGAGAGTTGTAGACGAGAGAGAGTTGAGGAGGAGAGTTAGCATAGAGTTCATGAATGTAGGTGAGTAGAGGGATGAGAGATAGAGAGAGAGTGAGAGAGTGGGAGATGAAAGGAGAGTAGGAGTGACGATGATGAGAGGAGTAAGAGATTCGAATTGTTCGCGGAGATGAGAGAGGTAGGAATGAGAGAGAGTATTTCGGTTGATGAGAGACGCAGTGAGTAACGAGCATGAGATAAAGAGAGAGTGTTGAGAATGACTTGATGAGATGAGATTGATTGTAGGGTACGAGATTGAGATGTACGTGGAGTAGACGAGAGATGAGAGAGAGAGAACAGTGAGGATTGAGAGTGGATTCAGGACATTCCGGAGAGAGAGGAGGAGGGGGATCTTAGAGAGAGAGAGAGAGAGAGAGAGAGAGAGAGAGAGGAGAGAGAGAGAGAGAGAAGAGAGAGAGAGAGAGAGAAGAGAGAGAAGAGAGAGAGAGAGAGTAGAGAAGATGAGAGAGAGAAAGTAGAGAGAGAGAGAGAAGAGAGAGAGAGAGAAGAAGAGAGATAGAGAGAGTAGAGAGAGAGAGAGAGAGAGAGAGAGAGAGAGAGAGAGAGAGAGAGAGAGAGAGAGAGAGAAAACTTGTAAAACTTGAACTACGACGTTCAAATTGTTGATCCAATTACAGGATTTACACACCATGTACGCATTATCAGTGTTTCCAAAGACGAATCTCGAGAAACCGCGCAGCGCTGAGAATTCCGCACAGGAAGTGTATGAAAAGTAAATTGCGAAATATGATACTTTATGCATTCAAACACGCTTTAGTGAATAAATTTACAGTGCTGCAAGTGCAGCATCTTTTGTTTACAGAATACTAAATGTATTCTACAATTTCCTGGTTTGCACGCACAATACAGTATTTCGTTTTGTACATTTTTAGCCTAGTCAGTTGCTGAATATGGAATATTACAGAAATGCATTGGGATATATTCTTCCCTCACTCACATAATTCTAAATAAATGGAACTGCTAGGGGTCTATCAATATTTTTTAAAAGAACAAATTTAACAATCAAAATCTTAAAAATTCATTAACCCTTCAACTGTGTGAATTAAAAAAATGACATTGCATAAGATAAGCGTAGGCTTACGCTTGAGCTAATAATAATAATATGGAAATTATCAAATTAGAATTCTTTCGGACTTGAAAACGATTGCATATATCCTAATTCCACTACATTTCTCAAGCCTATAGCGTGAAAGAACTAACCTAACGAAATTGTAACAATATGCCAATGATATCTCCATGTGCAACCACAAAATACTGCTATCATAGGCGCAACTCGCAACTTGTGCAAGGAAGGATGTTTCCATGCAACATCACTATCGCTATCGACATAACTAGCCAAAGAAAACATGACGTAGGTTTTAGCGTTAAATACCCTAATTTTAATTATGACTCTGCGCAATTAAAATCAAGAGAATTTAGGCTCTTTTTTCGATACAGACTGAGCCTGAAATTAGGAACAACGCGTTTTTTGCACGTGAAAAATACAAAAATTTCTAATAAGTCGTTTCTATAAAGACTCTCTAATGCAGAGTGGAGATTGAGCCTTTTCATTAGCCTGTGCTCGTAGACGCACCTTCACACGGTGCACCAGAATATGTCTGAAATAAGCTAAGTGAAGCATTTACGTATAGGTGCTTTAACACAATGTAACTTGTTTCGCGTTGCTATATTGTCGTGTGACTAGTAAAATTAGAACTTCAAAAAATCTTGAATGTGGGGTCGGCCATCATTCGTAAAAAATTCTCATATTTTCTAGAGTTCAATGCAAATTTTATAGAGTACAGAGGAAAATTCTAACGGTTCTGAAGAATTTTGAAACAGACCTACATATGCCGCCTAAAAATTGTATTTTGCCAGTACTTGCAAGTGAATTTCATCATACGAGGGCGTGCTGAAAAGTAATGCTTCCATCTTAATAATCTCCATTCTATTGATTCAACAACTAATTAAAAGACGTCTTCCATTCAAATTGAATATATTTTCAAAAATGTATCACTATTTTTCGACAATCACCTTCTCGACTGATGCATCCCCCCCCCCCAACGATAGGGTAGTTTATTTATACCGTCACCAAAAAACTGTTCATCTTGATCACGTAACCACTTCCAGACCACAGCCTTCACTTCTTCGTTTGACTGATAGCGCCCGACCTCGCAGATGCTCTTTCAGCTTGGGGAAAAGTCAGGAACGGAGCTTAAGTCCAGGGCTGTAGGCGGGATGTTCACAATCTGAACGCTCTGAAGCCAAGTCGTTCGATGTAATATGTGGTCTGAGCACTCGTGTGAGGTCGGGCGTTTGCCATGCCTGAAGGATGAACAACTTTCATCTCAGGTCGATACTCTCCGAATCCTTGCCTTGAGATTGCTAGAGTCTTCACGTAACTTTCCGAATTCACAGTCGGAACCAGGTTGCAGGAAACTCAGCATGGATAACACCATGAATATCCAAAAGACAGTGAGCATCAATTTCCAGTGGATGGGAAGGTCTTGAATTTCCTCGAAGGAGGAGAACCGCCCTGGGACGCCTATTCCTCCATCGATGCTCTCTTGCTCTCGTTCATACTGGATGAACCCAAGTCCTTCATCACCAGTTCACAATGCTTGCGGAAGAAACTTCCCCCCCGTCTTTTTCTGTGTCGCTTTGTGAATGCAGGGCTCTCGACACACCTCAGCTCTTCGTTGTTTCATTGGGTCAGTGAGCTGCCGTGGTACCATCTTGCGCAGGACCTTTTCTGATTACCCCAAAAGATGGATGATGTGTTGTGACCTTTCTCTTGAAATTCCCAAGGTGGTCTGCCAAATACTTTTGAGAGACACGTCGATTTTCTTGAATCATTTGATCAATTCAATTGCTTGATTGCGATTCATCGTTGCAGTTACTGACTGGCCTTTCCACTTCGAGGTTCGTCTCTGAGATCTGCTCGCCCTGGTTCAGAATCAGGGAAGACCGCCTTGCCCTATCGTTCGTACCGTGCTGACATCAACAACAAAATTCTTCACCATAAACGGCCGCTAGGACGTCGATAACTTTTAATCGGGGGAATGTTCTCTGCTTTTAAGAATTCGATCACAAACCACGCTCGCTTGTAGCGAATCGTGCCGCTTTCACTTCCGTCTGCCATGATAAGCTATCAACTGACCGACTATCTATGCTACCTATCTATTCTATTTGTTGAAGGCTGTCAATGAATAGAGTTCACCGTTGAAATCGGATTAACATGCATGATTTTCTGCGAAAGATTGTTTGAAACATGCGACTGGTGAAAGCGCATTGGTTGAGACGATCTTTATAATTGGCTGCAGGAGTGTGGTTTTGGAGGGCCATTTCTTTTCAGTTACGCCCTCGTACTTAAAAAAAATACCCGTGCGTTCTCTATGGTAGTTCTAATGGAATTCTTTAAAACATAGATGAAGGCAGAAGAAGATAATTATGCAGATCTGCAACGGAAAAATGGTTAGTAAAAAAATTACAATGAATAAATTACTGAGTTAGGCAAACGGACGAAACGTCCCTCGGTGGTTATTTAAAATTGATTTCCAACAAGGGGAAGAGCACTTGATTTTATTCAATTTCTAAAAATACCTGATCACATCAGAAGATTCGAAGTAATGTCAGTTATTATTCTCTAGACTTCAATCAGTCTCTGTTGATGCTAATATGTTGTCGGATGTCGAAAAAGTCATTTCGGACGGATTGCTGGGGGGGCGGGACCGTTTGAAAAAACTAAGATCGTCTATATCTAGCATGAGGGAGCTAGTGAGCAGACTATACACAGTATTCATTGAGAGTCCGATGTTGCTGGGAAGGGAATTAAGATTTCGTGGCCTAAAATAATTCATCATGAACTTGAATTAAATTATCGCACCACCATATCTTCGTAAGTTCTTCACATTTTTCTCAACAGCAGAAAAAAATTCGTTCGTCGGTTATTTTATTGTGACATTTTAGAAATTTAAAGCTTGAATGAAATTGATAAATAGAATTGAACAATGTCCTCCTAGCTGGACTAATTATACTGTATGCCTAAAATCTCTCCAATCTGCTGTGACTAAGATAACAGATAAAATGAATTATTTACAACAGAAGTATGCAGTAAAATATCAAAGTGATCGAAATTCGCACATTTCATGGGCTCGAGAACCGGTGAACCGGTGCAAGCAAAAGAACCAGTGCACCGCTAACAACCCTACTTTTCATTATAGATTTGGAGGCATCCGTCGTGTGAGCTTGCAAATACAAAAGTTCTTCGTTAACTTTCCACTACATCCTAATCCAAAATATTATTTGTAGGATCAAAGAGACAATTGAAAAACAAAAGAAATGCTCTTCAGAGTTTTCGGTCATACAATATGGTTTAAGAACCATTGCAAATTAATAGCTTGTGTTCAGAATGGGAGTGCATCTGGTGAGGTGCTGATATTTCTTGGTCTCTATTACACGATCTTCTGTATATGTACATAGCAGCTTATTCATTATTTTTGTCACCATAGTTAAAAAGCTCGATGAATTCTTGCAAGTCTGACAAGAAGCTCGTACTCTAGGATCATTACTCTCTCTTGGGCCGCGCTTGACAGATACTGTGTGGCTACTTGACCTATTTAACTAAATAATGAAAGATAAAATAGCACGAGCTGTTTATCAACTTAACATGTTGGCTCCAGTTTAAAAAAGGCACTGATAGTCACTAGTGTGTGTGGCTCACACTGTAAACTGTCACCTAAAATCGAAGAATCCTTCATCCTAATGCACCACACACTAGAATTTTAGGAGGTTGCGTGTTGTGAAATAGAATGTTGACATACTAAAGAAAACAATAATCCTACTGCGCTAGCCTCCTAAAACGCTTTGCTTTAGGATTTTTTATTAGCTACGAATAGTGACTTGCATTAGTGTGTGATTTAGGAGGTGCTGGTTTACAGTGCATACGTACAGGGCAATAAATAGCTACCTCGACCATGTAATGAAGATTTTTGAACGTGTGTTGTAAGAAACCATGACGCCGTTAAGATAAACGAAATATAGTTGAGTAAAGGCAGCTGCATCATAGACGTCGTTTCTATGTTTGAAAGTTGCAATTTAGAGCCTTCAAAAGAAGAAAAATTTCCACATGGCCTTCATTGATCTGGAAAAGGCTTCCGCGGTGAATGTGTGGTGCCTCTCCTCAAGATCGGATCTCTTATCAAGAAACATGTTTACAAAAAAATTTAGGTTAGAGGCAATGAGGAACGTCGTACGAAGAAGATGTCTGCGATGGTTCGCTGCCGTGGAGGTCATGGAAGAACAATGTCAACGAGGATCTTCAACTATTTAGGAACTATCAAGAGGCCATAGGGTGTAATAGTCGCACCCAATCCAGTTGGAGAAATCGACAGTAAAAGGATTGAGTGAAGTGATTATGTCAAATTAGAATGAATATAGCAAGTTCTGCTAATAAGCACAGATACCACAGAGTAAATATACTTAGAGTGTAGACACTTAGAGTGTCGACCCAAAAAAAGTATCTGCATACAGTAAAAAAAAATTATATGAAGAGAATCATTTTTTGAGCATCACGTTCCAGCGGTCCAAAAAGCTATTTAAGCAGTTTTTAAAAAGCTAAATTTTTGTAAATAATATATATACTGCCGACATGAAGCCACTTTGAAAATAGTATGAAACATGTTAGATAAAAAAAGGAACGAATATCTTCTAACAAGCATCTTAATTAAGCGGAAATCAAACTGATTATCATGAGAATTTCATGAACCACGTTATAACGAAAGTCTTCATGAAAAATTTGAGATCGTATTGTACTTTCTTGACTGAAATTTCAAGTTTGTAATTCAATTTTCAGAGGCGTGATTTTATGATTCAATAAATTCATGCTTCATTTCTTGAATTTGAATAGTGATGTGGGCCCACTAACATCTTTTAAAGTTAATTGAAATCATTGTCTTTTATTAAGTTATTTTTCTCTACCAATGGCAGGTCAATTGTTTGTGACATGATCACGTTTAGGAATGTACTTTTGAGGTTCAGCATGAAAGTAGGCTAATAGCAGCTTATGGGATTGCCAATTTAACAAGCATAGCCCCTCCAAGGCTGTCATGACAAGGATTCGCAATGTTAAGGCAATGCCCCAATATACGATTATTAATATATTTTATTTTTTTAGTCACGACCGTTAGTTATTCTTTTGGCCTGTGTCACTTTTAACAACTGGGAACTTGCAGTCCTACCAGGCCTCATGTTAATCTTAGGATGTGGGCACTGACAAGGAGTGCTGCTTTGACCAGTTGCGGCCTATTGTGGTCGCTTAGAACTTTCGCTAAGCACCCATCCAATTTGGCAGTATGGACACCTAGTGCCCGAATCACAATCAAGACTACTTCAGCTTGTGTGTTCCACAGTCGCTTGATTTCAAGGCGGATATCTTGATATTTTGTTATCTTTTCTTTTTACCTATCGATCATGTTTCTATCATCAGGCCCTGCTACATCCACAATGAATGTCTTCTTGTCTTCCTTGTTAATAATCACTATATCAGGTCTTCTTGCTTGTATCCTGCGATCCGTTTGAATCTCGAAGTTCCACAAGATCTTAATTGCTTCATTTTTGGCAACTGCTTGTAGCACATGCTTCCAGTATGTCTCCTGTCTCAAACCCGTACGAGATATTCGATGTAGGCATTTAGTGTCTTCTCAAATACTCAGAGCCTGTTAGTTTGTTGCAACCTGTTAACAAATGTGCTACTGTCTCATCTGCTGCATTGCACATTCTGCACTTTGGGTCCGAGCTCGTTTTCGTAATGTTGGTCTTGTGTGCCTTCGTTTTCAGGGCTTGTTCCTTGATTGCTGCTACAGAGCTGAACACAGAAAAGGGACCACCGAAATTTCACTGAGATTCAATCGATTCTCATGCCTTTCAATCACATCAAAGTGCCACACATCATTCGAGAGCTTGCATTCTCAGCTATAAAATGAACTATGATAGACTTGTATCCACTATTGCATTTGCTGAGCAGTGCTCAAGATATGAAAATCACTTAATTTACAAATCACAATTTTTCTAAAAAGACATATGTAAGTATGATAATGAATGAGGCAGGGAGAGATAGAACATTTTCTCAGCTCTCTTTTGACATACTGGTCATCAAAATCGGTGAACTTATAAGAAATTAGTGGTGTCGTGAAGTTATCACAAAATCATGACCTTTTTGGTTGAAAATCTTATGTTCTCATTTTTTCATGAAAAATGTTCATGATTGGCATCTTCAGAATCCTTGCGATGTGAAGAGTGCGAATATATAAGTTATATTCAATTTAATAGTTCATTTTCAAACTTCTTCAATATTTTTTCTCATTTCCGCAAAAGTACACAAACAATGAAGGTAAAAAATCGCCATCTGCTATGAGAGAACAAAGACATGCCTGCGCCAATTGTCCTGTTTTGAACCTTCGTTCACCTTACATGGCTCTTGTTTCCTTTTGCGGAAATGAGAAATAATATTGAAGAAGCTTGAAAAAGAACTATTGAACTTATATGAATATAACTTACATATTCGCACTCTTCACATCTCAAGGATTCTGAAGATAAAAAACATGAGCATTTTTCATGAAAAAGTGAAAACATAACATTTTCAACCAAAAAGGTCATGATTTTGTGATAACCACTAATTTCTTATCAGTTCACCGATTTTGATGACCATTTTATCAAAAGAGAGCTCAGACAATGCTTGCTCTCTCAGTGACCGATTCATTATCATAGTCATATGTTCATTTTAGAAAAATTGCAATTTGTAAATTAAGTGATTTTCATATCTTATTTATTATTATTATCTTATTTTTCTATGTTTATTTTTGTTGGTTCCTTTTACTTGCAGCCCGCTTGGGCTTCATATTCGTTTATTATCCATTTAATATGTGAATGTTGTATGCACTCTTGATAACAAATATATCAGCATCATCATCATCATCATCATCATCATCATCATCATCATCTTGAGCACTGCTCAGCAAATGCAATGGCGGATACAAGTCTATCATAGCTCATTTTAAAGATGAGATGAGAATGCATGCTCTCGAATGATGTGTGGCACTTTGATGTGCGACATGATTGAAAGGCATGAGAATCGATTGAATCTCAGTGAAATTTAGGTGGTCCGTTTTCTCTGTTCAGCTCTGTATTAGTGCTTCTGTTACTACCTTTAACTGCACTTCTTTCAGACAGCCAAATCTTGTTACTTGATTGGTTATTCCTTCAGTTTGTCGTATATATTGCCCGCGTAGAGGTTTCTGCTTCCATTTATTGTGTCTTTCTTCCATGCATGGGTTCGGTCTGGATTCTCTGGATGTAATCCACCAGACTTTGCTATTTTGAGTATTGGATCAGGGTTGCTGCACAGATATTCATTGAGACTTCTGCTTTCATCTTCGATGATGTCTCTTGCGTTCTTCAGACATCTTCCTCCTAACTTTTGTGGTAGATACAGCCTATCGACGTCTGCCCTTGGGTGCAACAGCCACACATGTCCAGCATATTCCTTGTAGCTCGGTTTAACTCATCAATTCCCTAAAAAATCCACTTGATTATTTCTGCCGCGCAACTTATCACTGGTGTGGCGCATGAGTTTATAGCATCGATCTTATTCTTTGCGCATAGTTCGGTCTTCAGCATTTGTCTTAGTCGTTTCTTATATTCACTTTTTGCTTTTTCTTTCGTTTTGATGTCCACATTGCTTTGAAGTTGCAGAGTTCCGAGATATTTGTAGCCGTGTTCTTTGACGTCTTGAATGACGGACTTATCGACTTCCAGACCTTCTGCTGACTTCATGCGTCTCCTTGGAAGATTCCCCGTCTTACTTGTATATTGCTAATTTCTTCCTTTTCAGAGGTCAGGGTAGTCTTCCAATGAAGGCAGGTAATGGGTCTGTAGTTGTCAGGTGTGATCGCCTGTACTCGTGTCCTTGGGTATCAACTTCGTTTTCCGTACATCAACCATTTCGGCATATGTCGGGGCTGCTTCAGTATGTAATTCATCTGATGTGCGAATCTTGTGTGGAAGGCATTCAAGTGTTTTATCCAGAATATGTGAATCTTGTCGGGGCCAGGAGCCTTCCAGTTTGTCATGCTCTGACTTTCATTTCTATGTCATCTTCTGTGATTCTAATGTTGCTCTGAGTTGGTATTGATTGATTACAGTATCTGTCTTCAAGTCATCCAGCCATTGCGGCGCTCTATTATGTTCGACTGGTGTGCCCCTCAATGCTTCCCAATATTCTTTAGTTTCTTCTTTATCGGGTTGCTAGTCGTGTTGTGTGCTATTGTCTATCAGCTGGCATCACTTTCCTTCTGTCATTTTGGAACAATGAATTGCTGACATATTGCTGATGACGTGCGTCGAATCGCTTTAGGCCTCAGCCACACTGAAAGCAAAGCAAACACGAGCGTCCCGAGCGTCTCGAGCAAACGTATGTCCGCAAGCTATCAATCGCTATGGTTTGCTTTGCTCGCAGTGTGGCAGTCTACTGTACAACTGCTGTAATGATGACTTTACATTTGCTGCAAAACGCTTTGCTCGGAAACGCTTGGAAAAGCTCGCAGTGTGGCTGAGGCCTTAGACGGTGACTGAGGGCTATATCAATCTTTGTTTTGCTCTTTCAATAGCTTAATTTGTGCTTATTGTGTTCAGCTGGTATTTCCGCAGCATGTACGTGGGTAGTCTTTCATTGTTCATCTTTGAAGACAACAATCTATTGACTTCTTTTCTCAATGAGAAATGCTCTGGTCAATCTCGATCCTGACAAGTACTACTCGTTTTTAGTCAGAAATCAAGAACTCAATCAAGAGATTTTTAAATCAGTCAATGAGCTTTAACTCATTTTGCTGATTGATTGGAATGTAGCGATCGCAAAAAGAATTTTAACAATCATAATGACATAAAGAGATTCACCCAAGGCTCTGAAATCGCCCGTACTTCTTTAACCATAGCAAAAATATGCATTAAATGCGGAATTTTTCGGATTTTATACACACATCATAGGTTTGCCGAAACTACATATTTTGATTTTTGAAATATTCGAATTTTCGTCTGAATTTTTAGTAATCTTCCTTTAGCGTGAGATATATTACATTATATAATTATGATAGATATTATACCGATGCGTAGGCCTATATGATTGGAACAGAATCTGGGAGCTTGCATCACTCAGATGTTCTCCCTAGTGTGCCAAATACATTTCCTAGCGAACAAGATGAGTAATGCATGTATTATTCAACTCCAAAGACATCCATAGAGAAGCAAGAAGCAACAGAGTCGGAGCCGAGCCCACTTTTTAGGGCTATGCCCGTGTCAATTTTGAATTCTCAGGTTCAGGCCCGGCCCAAGCCCTTTAGCACTTAATTTCAGGCTCGCTATAGTAAAATCATTAGATAGATATAGTGAATAAATGATGACTGCATACATAAATAGTCACCTGTCATTGAACAGTCGATGCGGCCTATTGAAAATGCTGCTCATCTATATGCCATGAAAATTACATAGAACATTCACGTGTAGCCTATATGCGCATTATATCATAAATGAAGTATGTATACACTAGGTGACATGCCACGCGTAATTCACGCGTAATTACGGAGCACCCCAAACATCCCTGGTTAAAGAGATTCTATTCTTCTAAGCGCTGCACTAAGAGTCAGAAATCACGTGATCTGTTGCTGTTAAAACATGGGGAATGTTTATTAATACGCGCGGGTGAGCGTTTTTAGTTTGCGCGTCGTCTACAGTTGTATGCGTTGCTGCTTGACCCACGGATGAACCGCGAAGCATGTTCTGTCTTCCTTGAACATGAAATTGAGGTCCTATCATATTGTTTAGTCTCTGATACATGTAGACACATGAGACGCAAAGTCTTTATAACAGGACTGCCGACAGATGTTGCAGCAATGTCACGCATAGCCACGGATGTATAGGATCATGTGTAATTACGCGTAATTGAGACCTTATGTATAAATTTGTAGAGCATTTATCGTTTTGCAAAATGTGAATATCGTAACAGTTATCTTCATTCTGATGCACAAATATTCTAGGCCCGAGGCCCGTCCCGACCCGTGCGAGCTTCCCACTTACAGGCCCAAGTCCGTCCCGGCCGCTCTCAGGCCTGGTTCCAACTATGAGAAACAAGCAGATGAGCCTACTAAAATTTTTGGCATTAACTAAATATTTGAATCATTCCTGAAGTGAGCTGTTGCTTTGTGGTGGTGGTCCGAACGCGCTGTCTTGTGCCCGAATTTAACCAGAGCATGCGCGTTATTCGTGGAACCCCGCGCACCACTCAGGAAAACGTGCACTTTCAGTTACAGGCATGAGATGGTATCTTTTGAGTGTACTGGTCTACACTTCTTTGACAGTAATCTTGAAAATATTTTATCCAACTCAAATTACTGAGCAATGTAGTCACGGTCTTTGAACTTTTGCTTTGTATATTGAATTACATCATACAGTGTGTCCGTAAATTCGCTTGACTTTTAAATTGAATATCTACATGAGAAAGCAATAAACTTTTTCATCACAAACCATGTTATGTTATGCAACATAAAGGGGAATTCATGAATCTAACAATAAGAAGCCAATATTTGATGATTAAAATGTTCAAATCAAATGTTCGAAATGATCGCCGTCGCAATCAATCAGTGCATCGAAAACACCAGCGGCAAGTTCTTCACGTGTGACTTCATTGCAGATGTCAGTGATCTTCTCACTCGACTGGTCCAGGTTTTGTGGCTTACCATGATCGTATATCTTCGCTTTCATCCATCCCCAGAACCAAAAGTCGAGAGGATTCAGATCAGGTGAACGTAGAGGACACTCTCGGTCACATCCTCGACGTATCACGCGATTTGAGATGCATGTTGATTGCTTGACATCTGACTAGATGTGGCAATTGTGCGCATTAACGATCCCATCGAGTGAAAACTACGCCTCGTCAAACCGATATCATCGATACATTCTGATTGTCGAGATGTCATCTCGCAAACTCACAGCGCTTTGTCCCGTCGGCCGACTCAGGTGCTTGCACGACTTGTAATTTGCACGGGTAGAGTCCTAGTTCATGCCGAAGGATTTTATGGACACTAGTCTTTGAAATGGTACCAACCTCTTCAGCCACTTTGCGAACTGACGTGACTCCTAGCATTGATTTTGAACTAGTCTCCTCGACGACGCGATTCACAGTTGCTTGTCAAGTCATCCACTGTAGGACAACCATCGCGAGGTTTATCATGAATACTGCCAGTTTCTTCAAACTTTTTGATGATATTTGTAATCGATATTGTTGTAAAAGGATCTTTTTGAATGCGCCTTTGAGTCTTAAACTTTCGAAGAGCAGCTGTATCACTTCTATTGCATGCATAGAGGCACTGAACTATCTCTATCCGAGTCTGAGGATCCATTGTGAATACGATAGGCAGCGATTGTACCACTTCACAGTGGGATTTCGAACATAGCATGAGGAAACTCTATGATGCAGACTAAACCTATTGGTTGACACACACGCCTTTGTCATTGGTTAGCGAAACCCTTCACGTCATGGATATGGGATATTTCAATTCCATGCCATGAGGGCTGATTAATTTGACGTTCTCAATTGAAGATGATACGATATGAATCAATCAATGACTAGGCATGTCGTCATGGCTGGTGATGAAAGTTTCATAGAATTGAATAAGGGAAAATTTTGAGCTATGTCTCCTAAGTAAGGTTAATTGAAATAATTGACAATACGGCGAATTGACTTAAACATTTACTGAAACTGAAATGAATTCACCAAAACTATAATTGTGCATGTAATATTCATTAAAAAATTGACTGCATGCAGAATGTAAAATTTAAGCAGCCAAATAATCGAATATTCATTTCTTATGGTTAGATTCGTAAATTCCCCTTTATGTTGCGCAACATATCATGGTTTGTGACACAAAAGTTTATTGTTTTCTCATGTAGATATTCAATTTAAAAGTCAAGCGAATTTACGGACACTCTGTATATGGAAATATAATTTCATGCTACTTTCGTGTTAGATATCGGTGGCTTAGACTTCGTGGTTGTGTTGTGGGTAAATTCTGACGCCTGCAGACCTCTACTCTGGAGCAATCAATAATTGAAATTGGAATCACTGAGAAATTAGTATTTGATAATCCCTAATCTTACTGTAAGTCAACAATATCTGAAGTATCGGTAAGCAATTTTCTGAAAATTCATAGCTGAAACAAATTTTAGACATCTTTCAATTGATTACCAGAAGAAGGAAAAGCATATGGACTTCAGAGCAATAGAGGAGTATGTCACGTAGAATCCTCATTTCAATCTTCTGCATGATCGAATGCCAGTTCGAGGCTTGAGTCGATATTAGAGACGCAGAAGTCATGCAATGGCATCTGAATGATGTGGACGTTATTCAAGAATGCATAATTCCGAGCAATCACACCAAAGAGAATTTTATTCATGAACAATCTATTTACTATAATAATTGGCATTTGAGCAGATCATTTGTTTGATAATTGAATTTGTAGCCGAACCATCAGCACTTGTGCTGTCACGATATTTTACGGATAATGTTTACCATGACTGACAATTTCTTGCCACCTTGATGAATTAGTAAAATGTGATACTCAATAATACAGGGTGAATCAAAATTAGCCGTGATTGATAATAACAACTTTATTATTGTTCAACTGGTCTCTATATTCATAAAACTTTCTTATTTGAAAAATCTGTATAGGGCCTACATACATGAAATAATTTTTCAACTAGCAAATAATTATAACAATCTTTAGCCTTCAAATAAACTACCATTGGCTGACAAGCACTTTTGCAACCGTTTCGGGAAATCTCTGAAAGAGTCTCGGAACATTTTGAGAGGAATTGCCGTCATTTCCATTAGGATTCTATTTGTCAGTTCTATCACAGAAGGGAAGATCACATTCTGAGGATGATATACTCGACTTCGAAGATATGACCAGAACCAGTAGTCACATGTCGTGAGGTCAGGTGACCGTGCCGGCCACTCAATAAAGCCTCGCCTACCGATCCACTGTTGGGGCATTTCTTGATCCAAAATTTGGCGGGCGTTCACACAGTAATGGATGCTAGCCCCATCCTGTTGGTAAATCATCTGCTTGTTTCTTTTGAAATAAGGAACAACTTTTTCACAGAGAATTTCACAATATCTTTCCCCATTCATTGTGCGAGTGTCAATGTTTGTGTCAATAATTTCATTGAAGGAAATACAGGCCCAAACGGTAACTGAGGGTGATTGCCCTGGATCTCTGAATCTGATGTGAGGATTATCCGTCGACAAGAAGTGAACATTATGTTTATTAACTTGTCCGTTCAGATGAAACACACATTCGTCTGAAAAAGTCAGCTTTTTCAGAAACGATGGATCATTGGTGAACTTGTTTTGCATTACTTCGCAAAACTGGCGCCTTCGGTCATCATCTCCATCGACAAGCTCCTGGCAATACAGTGGCTTATAAGGATGAAATTCATTCCTCTTTAGTATTCTGCAGACGTTGAACTGAGACAATTCTAGTTCTTCAGAGAGACGACGAGTGGATGTTGTCGGATCTCTCTGAACTGCACCCAAAACTCGCTCTTCGTTTTCCTGGCTTTCTGCGGACTTTGGTCTTCCTTGACCTGGTCTCTGATGCACAAGAGAACCTGTTTCTAACAGTTTGTTTTTCCAATCAATCAGGGTTTGTCGAGGTGGTGCTTCTTTGTTGAATTCAATGCGAAATCGTCGCCTACAGTCCTCTACAGAACAGTTGCCTGTTGCAGCAATTACCCAAGAGGTAATCAGAACTCTCTCTTAAATGGTGTATTCTATCTCTTATCACACTACATTAGAAATGAAAAGTTCTTAGACAGATTAACTTACTTTCAATACGAATCGATCACGCAGTCATGGGAATGATGATTCATCTCTGTTTACAACTGTTAGTGATGCAAAACTTGCTAAGCATGAAAGAAGACATTTGTTTTTTGTTCACGGCTAATTTTGACTCACCTTGTAGTATATTGAAATATTGAGCTAGTGTACATGCTTACCAGTCATCAGTATGCACAAAATTTTATGAATGCCGTACTTACTACGAAATCCATAATTTATTAAATAAAATTTTAAAAATATTTCTTCATTTTTGATAGAATTTTGCATACTTATTTTAAAAAAATCGAGTTTTCATTTGCAAATGATCTAGTACACAATAACTCATCTTTTTACTTGTAAGCCTGCATCCTACATGCGCATCTATGTAACACATTCTCTCTAATATAATCTCAGGCCCACTCTCTAATATACACCCCTCTCAAATTATAGCTCTCATGAACCCCATTAAATCCCCACAATGCTAAAAATAGCATCTCTACTAAACGATCCTCTTAAACTCCCATCATAAATCATTAAAGAATTGACGCAAGTGGGCTTGCAAAAGATGTAATGCCATTGTACCCGTAATTCAGCATTAATCTTTTTAATCTTTTGCAAGCCAACTTGCGTCAATTCTTTTAATGATTACTAAAAGTAAGCATGAATGAATAATGACTTTATTTTTACAGAAGATATTTTGAAATGCTATTGTACCCGTAATTCAGCACCGGGTAATTTTCATTCATGCCTACTTTTGGTAAACGGATTCGAAAAACAACCAGTCATGCTAGCCCAGCTATTAATTGAATTGGAATAGCTGAGCAGTTCTATCCATACTGCAAGCCCTATTCCACTACATGAAGCATTTTTCTGTGACATTCGTAAAGCTATAGACTTTTGCATGTTATAAACATATACATACACCAGCAGCTTCTTAACGCTTTAGTATGAGCAGCGGTGTGAGAGGTGTCAATTTATTCAAATTTCATGGAAGGAAAGGGAAGACTTTCATCATCCCCAAACTCTGGAAATGAATTTCTGGGAATCTTGTGAGATGAAGAATTCGCTCAATAATCAATTTGCAGCAGGTTATAGTTCCTCCACACCGACGGCATGGGAGTGTCTTAATTCAAAATTGAAGTACAAATGGTCTGGTAATTTCGGCCCATTGCTTTGGCTACCAATGAGTGCTTAGATATCACTTTAGGTCATGATGAAGAACCATTAATTCTGAGATGTCACAACCATGATGTGAAATCAAAGAATCTGTCAAACAATTTGATATTGACAAGGCATCCAAACCTCATCGCAGTAATAAGATCATCGTAGCATTAACAGCAAAAAGGCTCTTTCTGACCACCTTCGTTCTATTCATAACTATGACCGCAATATCAGCAATATATATCCTAGATCATCGCCGTAATGCTGCCAAATCTCGTTTGTCGGAAGCTGATTTCATTGAAGAATATAAACCGAGTATTAATCGTAAGCATGAACGCGTGGTCTAGCATCAGCCGGCACTACTGCAGTTTAGTGCACCCTCTTTTACCCCTACTTCAGTTTAGTGCACCCTAAAATGCATGTGAGAACAACATGATTTAATCAACAGAATGAATGCCGTTCGTTCTTCCCTATAGTTATAAATGAGTGTCTTTGTGTCTTCGTGTGTCTTCGTCTTCGTCTTCGCACATTACACCGAGCGCGCGCTTCGGTGTAATGTGCGTAGTCATCTTTTGCGGGAGAATGCGCCGTTGTTTTAGGGTGCACTAAACTGCAGTAGGCGCGTTTCCGTCTCTTTCATAGAGGGTGCACTAAACTGCAGTAGTGCCGCATCAGCCATGGTATATAAGGAGACATCCATAATGGACGTCCGCAACGATGAGGAGGGTGGGATACAAAAAAGCAGACAATTGTGGACGGATTGTGGGGGGAGGGGTCAAGCTAATGCGGATAGGCACGCAATTCAAGGATTCAACGGCTGTTTTGATGGATTTCTCAGCGCTGATGGACCTAGAGTCTTGATATACGTGAGGTTTTACACATAGTTTTCACGTAATATAGATACAAACCAATAAATTCAATGTACAATGGACTGAACAATGGAATGTACAATGGACATGAATGGAACAATACAGCTAGTGAAACTATAACTACTAGTAACAGCCTAAAAGTGCAGAAATACCAGCAGGAAGAGTTTAGACACAACTAACAAGTAATTGTTAACAAGTTATTGTGTCTAAACTCTTCCTGCTGGTATTTCTGCACTTTTAGGCTGCTACTAGTAGTTATAGTTTCACTAGCTGTATTGTTCCATTCATGTCCATTGTACATTCCATTGTTCAGTCCATTGTACATTGAATTTATTGATTTGTATCTATATTACGTAAGACATTCAACTTTCAACCTAACATAGTTTTCAAATGCAGCTATGAATTGATAAATCATTAACTATTTTGATTGAAAATAATCCTCTTATCTTTTGTTTTCAGACAACAGTTGAAAAGCCTATCTTGTGTGAATAATTTTGTATTATCATTTTATTGAATGTATAAGGCCTACAATATATGTTTACATTGCTCATGATACAATGTATAGGTACATGCATTGATAAAAATCATTTGATGAGAGTGTGACTGAAAGCTGTTCAAAATTATCGACAACTTAAATCTGTTTGATAATATGATAAAATAAATGAACAGGCCCTGGGGGCACTTCAGATGCAGGCCTACTCGATAGGTATTTGCAGTTTCAGGGGTCACTTGTAGACAGACTATATAATGGCGGACGCGTCCTGGGGAGGCGGCTGTTGAGAATTTTGACAAATGCGGACAGGGTGAGGAGGAGGCAAAAAACTGATTCTTTTGTGGACGTCCTTTATGGATGCCCTTAAGCTGGTTTCACAGCTGCTTATGCGATGCCCTTTGAGAAATACTTTGAGATTGAAAACGTTGGGTACCTTCAACTGAAATTTGTGATGGCTAATATTTCGGAAGAGCAGAACAAAAGAGTTTTGAACCAATTCAAAACTACCCAGTCTAAAGACTGTTATTGTGCTTTGACATCATCGGTCTGAAAGCATGCAAGATTTGATACAACTGAAATTACTTAATGAACAATCAATCAATTGCAATTGAAAATTTAGTCAATTACTCAATTGATTACCTATAAATGAATTAACACGTCATTCATTGATTGAAATCGATATAGCGAAGCAATGAAGTAACTGACGTCAATTTATTAAAATTCATCGAATTTTGATGATCTCTGACTACGATGTGAGACTTTCTCCACCTTCCTCAGGTATAAATACGAAATCACAATACCAGACCACCTTTACAAAACCGGTATTTTGGTATTTAAGCAGTGATAATACCGGTATTACCAGCATTACCGGTTATACAATGAATGTACGAAAAGCTATCTATAACATACATTTTCATCGAACAAATCTTGTTGAAGGTAGCGAATATACATATAAGGTCCCCATGAATAGTATATATGAATAAGGTATTCAATCATGAACAATTATGCATTATATTATTTTGATATTAAGCATATTATCAATCCGAAATAAAAGCACATTATAATTCATCAACGGTAATACCGGTAATACCGGTATTGCGACCCCTTATATGAATGCGTGTCAGAATTTAATCAGTTTCTCATGTAGTTTGAAAGTTACTTACCAGATCACTGTTGCTTTAATATATGCTGCGAAATTCTCAGTTATATGGATTCGAAGTTTGAATGTTAACAAGTGCACTGATTGGCTACGTGAATTGGCCACTTATCACCGGGATCGGAACAAAAAAATAGTAATTGCTTGACTCAATTAAAATGAAATTAAAACTGAATAGTCGATAAGTCTTCTCAACAAGTTCCATCGAATGATAATGATCTCACTGAAGAGTCAATTATAATGATGGAATGTACGATGTGCTGTGCACGCGCAGCTCATAGTCATGTATTAATTGATTGAATAAACAGGCGGACATCGTTTATTGACTGTAATTATGAAAGCGATCCTATTTCCGTTTATTAATATTATTCCTTACCACGAGGACTTTCTGCGGCCACAGTTAGTCATTATCAGGATTATGCAATCAACACGACTCAGAATGGCGGATCTACAGGGAATGTAGGAATGCACTGTCCCACCAGAGAAGTTCTTGTTCGTTTTCATTAAATCTCTGCATGATTTAATGATAAGTGATTAGCCAGATTTCAAATGTTCTTTGCCCATTTTGTATGCTTATCGCTTTTTATCAGTAAAACAAGACTGATTATTGTTTATTATGAAACATGAGCACGTTTCTTACTTTGCTAGCTCACTTAATTGATCGATGTCCATCAGTTTTCATTATCAAAATTAAACAAATTGTGTGATGTCTATTTTTGGTCGAAGTGCAACTATACATTTACATAACATGACTTTGATTGACTAAAAATCATAAATGACTATCAAGAACGCATGTTAGCATGCAGGATCATCTCAACCGATTCTTAATGATTGTGGGTGGTGAGCCTTTGGTTGGATATGTTTCGATCGCATAATTGAACGCACCTGTTGGTGCGCGAGAGGCACTTCAGAATTGTCCTGAAACGAACTCAACGTTCTTCTACAATTATTCAATCCAAGTTCCAACCACAGCTCGCATCCCTTGCTTGCCAGGGCAGCCCGTCCGATTTGCCCACTAATAGGGAAAATTCATCAAATGAGATGAAGTGAATTGGATGCGCTGTCAATCACACTGCACTGATGACATCATATTTAGGGAATTATTTCTCCTGTAAGATTTATCGGCGTTGATTGGCAGTAGAAGACACATGCTTCACTGCAGGTTCAATGAGTACACATTAAAATGTAACTTAAAGCTGTAATCGATGTTCAACAGCTGGTCAGGCTATCTGAAAACATTCTACATAAATGTCTGAACTAGCGGATAAAGTTGAGAGCAGCCTCAACTCCCTTCGTTCAGTATTGCATTTATTTGACTTCAAATTCGTAATACAGTCGCTATACATGATCCACCGCGTCAACCAATCCATGTGACTCCTATTCCTCCTATTATGGGTGATGAAAGAGCGATCCCAAGTACTGGCATTCATTGCCAGATATTTGCAGGGATCTTCTTGGTCCTCTCCGATAAGTCAGGAACATACGGAGGGCTGCTTATTGGACGAATCGCAATCCGATCCATATCGGACTTGCTCCCTGCCGGAAATTCCTAGATTCGGCCAGCCAATGAGATAGTGATGCGAATTTGCTGTAAAATTACTTTATTGTTGAGGATTTGTGATGCATCTACATGCATCAGAGACTAAACAATGTAATGGGACCTCAATTTCATGTTCAGGGAAGACAGAACATGCTTAGCGGCTCATCCGTGGGTCAAGCAGCAACGCATACAACTGTAGACGACGCGCAAACTATAAACGCTCACTCGCGCGTATTAATAAACATTCCCCATGTTTTAGCAGCATCAGATCAAGTGATTTACTGACTCTTAGTGCAGCGCGCATGTACGCGCGTAGAAGAATAGAATCTCTTTAACCAGGGATGTTTGGGGTGCTCCGTAATTACGCGTGAATTACGCGTGCCATGTCACCTAGTGTATACATTTTTCATTTTTATTTGGCTTGTCTAAAGTCTACTTTGATTAAATGCTCTTTCCTTTTGAATATTGAAAAAAACTTGACCTACATATAAGCTTACAAAACCAGGGAAATTTCGGAACATGATCATTCCATAAAAATTTTTCTGGAACCAATTTACTTGAGTAGGTCTGTTGATCTAAAGGCTGCATCTTAATCTCAACAACTAAGAACTACTCGCCATGCGTGTTATTTGATTAGTAAGAACAGTCGCTGCATGCTTTATTATCCTGACTAATTGGGAGATCAAGGCATGGATAAATGGAGGACATAGACAAGAATAATTTCTACTTTTTCTTCGACACGGACCCTATTGTACGGAATCACGAGCATCACGCGATTGATTGGCATGTGACGGGAAGCTGTGCCCTATCCAATAGAATCTGCAACATTATCAAAATTAAGATGACAACTGATGAGTGATGTGATTGACTGATGAACAAGCAAATGGTGTAGCAGCAGCCAAGACTGACTGCAAAGGCAAGAAGTCTCCTTACCGCCCTGACAGCGAATTGCAAATTCTGTAGTACAATGCAGTTTTAGCGCCATTTCATAGTAGAAATGAGGCCTCCGAGGAGACCTGCGCATGAAGTTGACGCAGCACCTGCAGTCATCTAGGGTTTTACTCTTAAGTCATTAAGGCCAGGGGTTACATTGAAAAATGACTTGTGGAACACGAGTCTCGAATAATTTGAGAATTTTCAATTTTTCTTGAAAATGTTTTTTCAATCACTCATGTCATTGCGCTCAATAGAAACAACTTGAATTAGAAGAAATTCCAATAATCGGGTGTAGTAACGAAAAGTGTTGATAAAAACTGAATTACACATTGAAGTAAACTTATCTAAGAAAGATCATTTCGAGTGGTTCTGTGTTCGACATGATTTGTAGGGAGTGGAAAATATGAAAGAGTTGCGAATGCAACAGTCACTGGGGCTGCGCTTAGTTCGGTTTGAGGAAGCAAGCTTTTGAGACCACCAAGCCTGTTTGGCTACTTTCCTTCTCCATGACATGTCTGTCGATTGCCATTGAAATTTCATGATCTTTATACCATTGAAATCTATTTGCCTTTATCGTCGACCACATATTGGGCAATTTCAGATCACTAAACATCCCATATTCCTTTTACTCCTTTGTTTCTCATTTTTTCACTTCCTTAAGGGTGCGTTTACACGTGCAACTTTATTGCTGACACTTTCAATCCATGATAAGTTAGAAAAGTATTGAGAAACAATGTAATAAGGCATGTATTCGAATATTCTTCACTCTGCATTATTGAGTCATTCCAGCAAAATGGAAGCATGCAGTCCGGCAGCCAGAACGAGTTTCTGCAGGGAACGAGGCCGAAAGTGAGACTTTCACATAATGATGTACACCCAGAGTTGGAAGTGGGTCAACGAAACTTGACCCATGACCCACCTGACCCACGGCATATGTGACTCACGACCCAGCTGACCCACAGAGTACCCTGACCCACGACCCACCTGACCCACCACATCTTTGACCCACCTTACCCACATCCTGCAAGGGTGAATGATATGAGTGCAATTTCATTTTCTGGTATCATCTTTAGTTTCATTTTCATTCAAGATTCATAGTCTATCTAGGTAGATGCCTCGCAGTATCAAAATTGTTGTTAAGATTTGTTATAAAGATTCAAGTGTATCAGATCACTTGTCACATGATAAATAGACATGTAACTTCATCAAAAATATCTTATAATCAAAGTTCATGCACCACAAAGGCCTAAGGTTCTAAAAAATTTAAACGATTCCGTTTCTTGTTATAATTCTTGACTATCCTTTTTATTGCTACCTATTTAACTCGTAGAGAGATGATTAGCTATGTTGAGGGCCTACAGACCAAATTTCAAATTTTATATTTCTTAATCAATTGAAGTTAAAAAAAATAAGATTGCAGTAGGCCTAAATCATTTATTCTTTCATTTATTATGTTAGACACTACATGTGTGAAAATTATCCTAGAAAATCGTCAAACTAATATTTTGTTGCTTCTCATGGCAATTGATTCAAATTTCGTTAACTTCCGCTAATGTTAGATTTAAGTAGAAAGTTGTATATTTGATGTAAGAATGACATTCATTAAAAATTAAATGGAGCAGGCATGCGTAGTGCGTGAATAGAAAATTGCACGATGATAATTCATGAATTAGCTTACTATGTCACATTGATCAGAGTCTGTATCAGTGACCGTCGTATGAATTAGCGTATTTCAGACTATCAGGTATCGAATGAGCAATGAGATGCATGGAACATGTATGATGCGAAAGTAGATTGAGGTGCTAAATACTTTAGATATGAAGCATGCATGTTGATAATATTTTGATTTAAAATATTGAGATATTTTGATCAATTACATATTTCAAAAATATTTAGACTCTGATCAATCTTCATCTTCACCAGAGATTTACCATTCTAATTTCTACCAGAGAATATTTTCTACGAAAGACCAACAAAATCAAGCGAAACAAACAAAACGAAGGTCAGTTGGCATTGCAAGAAAATTTTCAAGATGGATAAAACCTCTGAATACCTGACTTCTTCAGTTGCTGTATCTCAGAAATGAAGGTCACACATCATTTGGTATCGTCAGACATAGCGACAGAGAATCCGGCATGCACAATTGTACTCAAACAACTTATATCCACAAACCAACATCTCTCAGTAGACAGCAGCAATTGTTTTCGGGCCTTTAATTTGTGTGAATTGCGCCCGTTTTCGAAACTCTATGAGGCGTGTGAAAGGGAATAGTGTTGCATATTTTGACTATGTGCATCCTCTCTTTTTCATGCACCCCTGTCTATAAAGCTAAACAGATTTAGATTTGGCGAGCCTCTTAACCGTTTTCATCCCACATGCAGAAAAATCATTCTAAAAACAATTCCTTTTAGCTGAATAATGCTTGATCAGTTACTATTGTGTGTACAAAATTTCATTGACATAGATATCGGTTTTCATGTATTTCAAACATGTTCCCAAATGGGAACTTGGAAGGATTCAGTATCGAGAATGAGAAAAATCCACCAGCGTCATTTTTGCGTAATTCATCAATAAGCGTTGAATGTCGGCATTATTGATGGCTATTGACAAATGAATCTGCTTCTCTTTTTCATGTTATCCATAGGTAGCCTTGCATGAGAATGACCGGGGGGATGGATCTCTTTTCAAGTCGTTCCTGTATCAACTGAAGTAACGAACAAAGAACCATAGAAAGCAACTATTTATGGGAGAGTTTGGCTGCATGCCTCATATTCATGCAAGGTTATCGATGTCATGACGTTGAGGCTCTGACGTCAGGTAACCATAGAATTCTATCCTTCATGAATTATCTCGTTCAATGGAAATACATGGATATAGATCCATGATGGGTGCATTCTTCCAATCTCAGACCTCACTTGATACTTCTGTTTACTCAGTCTCACGCTTACTGTATTCTGTATTCCAAGAATCAGATTCACATTTACTGGTATATCACTGTGTTATGAAGTTGCTAACAGTGGAGCAAGCCGTTGCGCTTATTTCTGAGGATAGTGATGACGATATTTTACCGATTATCGCAATATTGCCGAATGATGAGAGAGGAGACGTCGAATCTGAAACAGAAGATATTTGTGAAGAAGTTCTCCAACCAACCAGTGAGACAGAAAATGCGACAGGAATATTTGAAGTAATCCAAGCCAGTGAAGATGATGAGCTAGTAATACCTCCCACTGCAAAGCGTCAGCGAATTTGGATAAAATCAGATCATTCTACTGACTTTCCTGATATTGATGCTGCAGATCTTTTGGATATACTTTACGCTCACAATGCAGCTTTATCGGCTTTCGCATTGTTTAGGCTTTATGCTGATGACAATTTTATATTTCATTTGGTCAACGAAACTAATAGATACGCTCATGAAGTCAAAAATGACATAAACTTCTCGACAACAAATCTCGAAATGGAACAGTTTCTGGGCATTTTATTGTATTCTGGATATGTCAGACTTCCTCAAGAGAGAAACTATTGGAGTACGTCGGAAGACTTTTCATTACCATTCGTCGCTTCATCTATGGTGCGCAATAGATTTCAGCTGTTGAAAAAATGCCTCCACTTATCAGATAACCAATGATCTCGGCCCTTCAAAATGCGCGAAAGTTGTGCACATCTATGATCTGATGAACAAAAATCTCCGACAATTTGGTGTGTTTTCACAAAATTTATCCATTGACGATTCAATGGTGCCCTACTACGGGCATCACTCTACCAAACAATTCATACGAGGTAAGCCTATTCGCTTCGGTTATAAGCTCTGTGCGCTCTGTTTCTCTGACGGCTATCCGTACCACTTGGAAATATACACAGGGAAAAGTGAAGATAGGGTTTCACCGTTGGGTGAAAGTGTTGTTTTGAAATTGGCTAATCTTGTAGAAAATCCCAATGAGGAGGAGCTATACTTTGATAATTTTTTACCTCCTATTCTACTCTAGATCGTTTGACGGAACTTGGAATCCGAGCCACTGGAACGATCAGATCAAACAGGACCAATAAATGCCCACTGTCGAAGGAGGCGCTAAGTAAAAAGGAGAGAGGATCGTATGATTATTCGTCGGATGGGAAAACAATGGTATGCTCTTGGAAAGACAGTGCAACGGTTATGCTTGCCACAAACTTTGATACCATCTTTCCAATTCAGCATTGTCAGAGGTACTCTTTCAAAGAAAGAAAACGAATAGCAGTCACGCAGCCAAAACTCGTTGACTCATATAATAAGAAAATGGGAGGCGTCGATGTCTTCGACAAACTTTTGGGATCATACCGCCCGACTATCAGAGGCAAAAAATGGTGGTATAATCTTTTTATCAATTCCATCAATACTTAATGCGTGGCAAGCTGGAAAATATACAATTATCTTCACCCTGACAGTCCAATTGCCCACATTGAGTTCGTAAGACAAGTCACTGTTTCTCTGCTGAAAAGACAAAAGGTTCCTCGAAACAGATTGGGTGGCCCAACGGCACGTGTGGTCACTGAAGTCCAAGAAGACCAAACCGGTCATTTTGTAGTTTCTGCGTCCCAGGGACGATGCGTACTTTATAAATCAAACACAAGAAAGATGTGTGGGAAGTGTCGGAAAAGACTGCACATAAATTGCTTAGGCCTATCTGTTGTGTCGGTGATGCTTCATTCTATTTTCAACAATCTTGTGCGTCTTTCAGGACAATAATCTTCTTGTGTTTATTTAACAGACTGAATACAGTATACTACTTATAAAATTTACAAGTCATAGAATAATGTACTATTTTATGGACAGCTCTGTAATACTGCATTATCTCATGTGATTCGAATGTCAGACATCTTCAATAAAGAACACGATAAATCCATTGTCTGCGCATCAATCACATACATAGGTGTAGTAACCATCAAACTGCATGCCAACCATCCAGAAATAAAGAGAATATATGACCTCCTCTATCAGAATGTCAAATTCCCGTATTGGGTGGCATCAAGCATAGAATTTGATGACAGTCTCTCTTGATTTCTGACTAGTTAGCAGTTTACTAGTGACCGCATAATTGTGCTAATCCCACTAGTTGTTCAAATTTAGCATGGTCTGTTTTTTGAATTATAAACGATCACGAGTAATTAATAATTAGCGATTAATTTTCCGCTTTTTTGGCAACTTGAGGACAGTTTTCCAATGGATGGCTTGAATTTGCTTTTACTTTACATGGATTTATTTGCTACTCACGTCTGAATTCGGTGATGACTACTCTGAAAAAGCAAAATCCAAGATGGAATATTATCGTCAACAGGAATACACGGCAGTAGCTTTCTTCCATCACGAAGACGAAGACACAGACGAGACAGACATACACTGTATAGCACTGTGGAAGTCGGGAACTCAACTGCTGACACACGCCAGGACATCACGTTAAGTTGAAGACGTTGTTGGGCTCGCCTTCATCAATCATGCGCTAATCGTTATCTTGAGACAACACTAAGTCAGCAATGTAGTTACAATGATTACAGACATCAAAATAAATTAGAGCGAAATCAAACTTAGGAGTAAATTATGAATGAGATGACACCTATACTTACTGTGACTCGCAAAGCATCAGAAAAATGAGCAAGCCTTCTGCAGCGGCGTTTAGGGGCACGTGACACGGGAATTCCATTTGGAAGCCCCCAAGAATTTTTAGAGCCAATTCACCGTAAACATCACAATTCACACGTCTGCATGATGAGCTTCTGAGTAGTGATGAAATTTTTTCGGAAAATTTTGAATCAAAATTTTTCATGGAAAATTATGGAAAAAATTGGAAAATTTTGGAAAATATTGGAAAATTTTGATTTTTTGATAGGCCCTAAAATTTGAGCGCTTCTACTGCCGAGGCAGCTGCGCACCAATAAATTGGGTCTAAAACTCCTGATTTCATCATTATTTCGATTAAAGCGATCGTAGCAATGCGAGTACCGTCCGCGGATTTACTTTGCCACCAGTGGCTTGTACTAGATTGTTAGCATTTTTAAGTATCACACAGACACCGTTTGGGATAACGTGAATCTTGCTTTACAATAGGGGTACAATTTCATGCAATGTGAAAGATCTGGAGCAAAAGTAATGTACTTCATTTTGGAGTTTGCTAATTGTTGGCTTGAAAGTGAACTTTATTATGCAGCGTTGATCATAGTGATACAAATTCTTCATCTGTTGATGAACAAGTGAAGTATAAGCACACAGTCCACGCAACATTCATGAGCGACCATATTGGAAGATAGACTGTAAACTCGTGAGATATTTGGAAACTAAAGATATCTGTGATGAGTAAAAGAATATCTATGATAGCTTCAAACTTCTGGCGCATTGTCCGATATCTTCGTTGAGGATACACATCCTCCATTTCTAGTTCAGATGGTTCAGATAGTTCCAAATCGATTTCAGATCTGCACAAATGAATTTCAGATATGATCCAGATGAATTGGAGATCTCTAGTTGAATTAAAGATCTTTTCAAAGTTGAGGTTGTGACAGATATCTGAAATTCAGCTACAGAAATCTGAAATCCATCTAATATCTGAAATTCATTTGAAAAGATCTGAAATAGACATGGAAAAGGTGCAGTTGGTACCAAAAGTTAACATACAGGGATGATAGAGCAGTTTTCGGACTTTGAATATTACATACATGTAGTCTTTTCAAACGACTATAATAAGTCTCCAAAACAAAGGCAAAAACGTCAATCGACGAAAAATAAATTTCAAAATTTTCTGGAAAACTTTCCATTTGCATCGCTATTCGAGTGGCACACGCGATTTTCACAAGTGGTACGGATGGGCTGTGGGCGTGTCTGCGGAGGAAAATCCGCATTTGTGCGGATTCTACGGAGAGTTGGGGCTGTCTGAGGGATGGCACAAGCTGGCACACTCCCAGTAAGTGTATTCGGTGGGTTGATTCGAGTGGCACACGCGATTTTCTCAAGTGGTACGGCTAACTTCACATCCGTACCACTTTGAGGTCATTTTGTCCATTTTCTCAATAACTATTGTGAATTTTGGTAAAGTAGTGGGTGGTAGTGTTTAGAAACTACTGGTAATTTATTTTAAGTTACCATACCGGTAATTTAGATTCAAGTCCATATAACTTCAAATCGAACGCACCAATATGCTTTGATTTCAACTAAATACACATTTGGGTTAATCTGATTCTGATGAGGGCTTGAATTTTACTCAACGTCTCATTCTTTGTCATAAATATTGCAATTCAGAAATGAAAAATTGACTTTTTTTAAGAAGTTTGTTGGTATTTCACCCAAATAGACCATAATAATCAAAAGTTTGACGGCAAATAAACATTGTTCTAGGGAAAGGCCACACGCTCTATAATATTTTGTAAATTATACACTGCAGATCCTTGGCTTTCTATAAGTACAATCCAAACTAGTTGTCAATGTTAGAAGGAGTATGAAATCTATGCGTAGCAAATTTAGATACATGGAGACAATATTGTTTCAAGAAATGTATTTTGATAACTATAATTAGTAATAAATATTACTATAATATGAGAGAGAAATCATCGATGGAAAGACAATGCAGATATCGTCCCTATTGTACCTGGTAAAATTTGACAATACGTGCGCAGGCTACAATCATCATAAAGGTGCATAAAGGCATTGATAAGAGAGCAAAAGCAATCGTCTCAACCAATGAGGGACCAGAATTAGAAAATTTTAAATGTGTGTTGAAGAGATAGCAACTAGCGTGGAATTTTGTCATCAGGCATTCTTTAGTACTGCTACGGGGTGGTGATGGCAAAGTGAATGGTATAATCACATAATTGGATTGTTTAAACGCATCACTTTGCTAGAAGTGCAAGCTGATTCAAACCAATGGCACATACAGGAAATTACTAAGTGGGAAAAAAGAAATTTTTTAATACCTTGCAGAGATAGGGAAGATAGTCATGCACCGCTTGCGGATTGCTGTGAATTCCTTCAAAATGCTCCGATCGTCACGATTCCTTCAGCTTCGAAGAATTCAGATCATTGCGCAAAAGTTTTCTCGATAATGTCCTGCGATCATTATTTAAAATGTTAGCAGGCGCACGAAAAAACGCTACAAACGTCTCTGTAGAACCTTGACATCGTACTGTATCTCTTTGCTGTGTGCTCCGGTTGATAACAGTCACTGAAGCTTCGCACAATATGGCGTGTTTAATGTTGAACTGGCTGCTTATTGTTCGATTGCTATGGTAATATGTCAGGAGATTGTGCCATTTCATTAACGTTACATGCTCCTATGTTTCCTTTGTAGTGAAACAGAAGAAGAGACGACCGGTCTAATTCTGTGGGTATAACTATTAACATCGAATTATTCATACACACCTGGCTGAATACATTTATAGGTTAGATACATAATATATGATTAAGTAATTTTAAGAAACTCTAAATTCTTTAGGCTACTTGAGAATTGTGAGTGTATCGGTAATTTTGTCATAGCAAAATATAATGAGGAGACCCCGTAAAATGATCAATTGTGTATCGGTAATTTACCGGTAATTTATTTCAATCTTACCGGTAATTTACCACTGGTAATTTACCGGTAATTTACCACACTTCAAACACTAGTGGGTGGCACATGCTTTAGACGTGTTATCATAGATGTCCATGTAGTTGAAAATTCATAAAGATGCGATTTAAGATTTTTTTTTATAATTTGCTACGGCTAACTTCACATCCGTACCACCTCGAACTTTTGATGGAAGATTTCTCGCAAACTGCTGCATTATTTTGAAAAATGAGTGGTGGCACAAGATGGCACACTCTAAAATTATGTGTCAATGCTGTTTTCGAGAGTGGCACACGCGATTTTCGATGTGGTACGGATACGGCTAACTTCACACACGTGCCATATAGAGTGTACTTATGTCTTCATAGATATTCTAAATTTGCCAATTTTATGACGATTGTCACCCTTCAACATTGGAAAGCAACTCAAGAAGGTGACAGACATTTTTGGGATTAGTGTAGTAGTTAGCAGTGTATTTTATTGAGGAAATAGAAATCAGGACATGCAAAGTGATCTTACATCTTGACATGCAAAGTGATTCAAAGTAGATAAAATTGATTGTCCAATTAGTACATTTACAGAAATGAAATAACGTATTAAATGTTAAAATGTCTGCACATGAAAGGGAAAAATGAATTCGCATAGATATTGCAATGGCAAAATGGAACACCGAACTTTTTCGAAAAATGGAGCACAGGAGGCACACACGAATGAAACGGGTGAAATTCATCTTTCGATACAAGAGTCCACAGGCTTGTAGCGATATGTACACGTCGGTCAGGAAGAATAGTTCGAGTACAAGAACACGACCAAGTTTGACTACCGTAATCCCTGTACATAATACGATGTGCACGGTTATGTATTTTCCTCAGCATCTTGGCTTGCTTGTCATTTAGATGTGAACAAGATGTGATAAATTCATGAAAACAGCAATATTGACTATCGATTCCATGAGGTGTTCAAATTTTTGCCTCTTAGAACAGTCTGTTTCAATGTTATGTCAGCTGCATGTCACATAATTCAGTGGTGTAGTAAATTAACAATTTCAAAAATTTGCTGACATTTCCAATCTGAGTAAGTGAATTTGTGTTATTGCGTCCGACACAAAACAATTCTTCGCGAATTTAGCTTTAAGTAACACAAATATCCAACATAAGATCAAGCCATATTTCGGAAACTTAAAGATATTGAGCTCAGACAGGTCTGATACATCAACATTTTCAATTTCAATCCGAAATGATTCGGCAGCATCTCTGAGCATTTAAATTTATCTCCCTAATTTAGGCCTATATCTGAATGAAGGGGACTATTTGTCTGAGTTCTCGCTGGAGTTCTAACGAAGAATGAAATAGGATTGAAAATTTATCTATTTGCGAGATGCTTCAGGAATTTGCAACAAATAGTATGAGATGGGAACTTGTATTTATTTTTATCCACTTACGTCGCAAATATTGCCAAAGCATTTTTTAATTAGACGAAGCCTTTGGCATGACCATGACAGAATCCTGCCATGATCACAGAGAAATCCATCGGTTAATTGAAAACATTGTGGAAATCTCAATACCTGCGAAAAGAAATTGCCCTTTATAAACATAGCAATTGTCTCCTCTGCTATATGAAAATTCCAGGATGCTCTGAAATTTAACTGAAAGATAATTGCTTCTCACTAAGTGGCTAATATCTGCAGACATGCACCACCATTCTCTCCAGCACTTCAGAAATGTGACTGATTAACAAATAACATCAAATGAAGCTGAATTCTTACCTGGAAAGGATAACTGTTGTAGAGATAAGGGAACGCAATCCTGTACTCCGTTCGAATAGGTTGACGAATGATGATTTTATTGATGTCATTGAATTCATTCCAATCTTCATCGTCCAGATGTCAGTCTTTGACCAATGGTTTAAACTTGGGACCTCTTGGAATGGCTACATTCAAAGCTTTGGCAGTGAAGAACGATTTCAGGTCGAATAAGTAGTAATAATTTTCATCAACAAGATCAGTGAGAAGCTGATTTCCGAGTCGATAGAGACAGGAGAGAATCGGTAATGATAAATTCCATTTCCTGTATGTCTCCCCGTTCATGTGCTTTGTATCAGCCAACGGTCTGTGATCGTAGAACCAGTCACTAATTGGGCTATCATCCTCCTGATCCATCTCCAACTGGATAGCTTCCAACGGATCGACATCAAGGACGTTGTCCGCATAATCTAGCGGCGGTTCCTCATCATCAAAAGGCGGGAATCTCATTCGCTTGAAATGACGACGATCCCGTTTCTCTCGCCTCATCATTATCCACATGGTGCTCCACTGGGCGATGTAGATAGGCTCTACCACCCATGGGATCTCATTCACGAATGTGATGGCTCCTGTGATATGATAAATAACTATGCAATGACGGATTTGTTCCCACGGCATGGGCATGTTCTCTAAAAGTTTCAACACCGCATGAGGCATGTACTTGAGTGCGCCGAGGTAGACCCTCTTATCGTGTCGATATTTCCGGCTGGTCATATCTCCATGATCACGAATAATCTTCCGCACGTGACCCTCCGGCATCTCACAGGCTCCACAGGCTCGGTCAGGAAGAATAGGTTCGAGTACAAGAACACGACCAATTTTGACTATCGTATTCCCTGTACATAATACGATGTGCACGGTTATGTATTTTCCTCAGCATCTTGGCTTGCTTGTCATTTAGTCCCACAAATAAAGGGCAGCAGTATTCCATCATTGATCTCACTATTGCTATGTACACTCCATGAAGATCGTCAAGAGAAATCACGGTTCTCAACTTGCGAAGAATATGAAGTCTCTGACTGCATTTACAGCGTAAGTATTCAACGTGAGCGTCCCAGTTCAGTCTATTGTTGAATACTATTCCCAGCAGTTTCATAGTTGTAACTTGAGGAATAGTCGTGGGCTTTGGTAAATCAGTTAGGTTACGGGTTACAAGCAAAAATTTTGATTTCTTGGTATTCACCACTAGATTGTTCGCGCTGGACCAACGAATGAAATTCTTAATTTCCAACTCAATTAGTTCGTGAATTTTTTCCTTTGATCTTGAATACAATGGCAAGACCAGCGTCACGTCATCCGCGTATTTGACCACAGCAGTGTTTTGAATTGCTGGAGAAAAATCGCAGATGAAAGATCAAAATAAGCTCGGCCCGAGGACTGAGCCTTGCGGAACACCTCTTCTTATAGGTATATCACGGGACAAGGTACTTTCCAGCCTAACGACTGCCTTTCTATCTTCAAAGTAGCTCTGAAGCCAACGCAGAAACCCACTTGGAAATTGAAAGTCTGCAAGTTTTCTAATAATAGCATTGTAAGTAATAGAATCGAATGCATGTGACAGATCGAAACTTGAAATACAAACTCCAAAATAAGACTTATCATCGTAGATTTTGGCGGCTGAGTCAAAAATGCTAATAAGAGCAGTGGTTGTAGAACAGTGTGGACGAAATCCATGCTGCTCATGACCAAAAGACCACTTGAATAAAGGATGGAGATCATCCAATATAGCACGTTCCAGTAGCTTTGCTGGCAAAGGTAGAAGCGAAATGTAACGCAAGTTATTTATCTCTGCTGGCGATGTCTTGGGAATGGGCGAAATAATACAAGTTTTCCGTACTGTTGGGACTTGTCCAGTTAGTATAGATTGATTTAGAATAATTGACAAAGGCTTAGCAATAACATCTGCAAGCAAAGAGTAAATTTTTGAGGGTATGCCATCAGTGCCAGAAGATTTTCTCGCCGAATACCTTTGAAGAAAAACTTTAACCCGCGATTCAGGAATAACAAAGTCCCAATTACTCCCCTCGGAGTCGCTTGATTGAGGAGAATGCATCGAAGTATTCGTTGAATAAAGGTGTTCTACACTATCACTGATTTTATTTAGTACATTAACTTTTTCCTCTTCATTGGAGAATAAAGGAGATAAACGATGTCTACTTTGCCTTCCAGTGTGCTTTCCAATCAAATCCCATAAACCGTTTGTTGTAGTCATCATAGTTTGTCAGCCCAGATTTTCTTTGCCTTTATTACCTCACGCTTCACTTTTTCCTTTAAAGAATTGAATTTGTCCCATTCCTTGCTATGGTAAGCTTTGCACCTATCCATTATCAAGGCTTTGGTAAGAGGAGTTATCCATACCTTAACATTTGATGTGATTGGCACATATAAAAGGTATTGTTCTTAGAATAAGGTTTTCGAGGTAGCTTGAAAATTTAAACCACATGGTGTCATCATCATGAAAGACACCATTCCAATCGATCAAATTCGCATAATAAAACAACGCATCAATATTTGACTGACGAAAATCATAAAGCTTATGCCAACTTGTAATTCTTGGCAGAGAAATAACATTCACAGGAAAACAGGAGAGCATCATGTGATCGCTGTTACCAATAGGAGCATCATACACAACTTTATCGGGATCATATACGGAAAGAATATCATTCGAAATCAAAATGTGGTCCAGCTTATTGTCCTTTCTCGTCGGAAACTTTACAATATCAGTGAGCGTCAAGTCATCACATAAACGGGAAACGTTAAATTGATTGAGATCACCACAAATTATTTGGTCATAATGCGGTTTGCGTGAAATAAAATTGTCAATAAGTATAAGCAGTATGCACAATATGGTCATGAACAGCATTTAGGTCAGAAACGGTACATACTGAGGGAGGCACATAGATACAAATACATATACACTGTAAATCGCTCAATACCAATCACATACGAAGGATGCATACCAAAATATTTTTTGGTTTATTTCTGTATTCTCTTGGTATATATTTGTATGCATTTCGTCAAAGTAAGTATACACTTTGCATTTCGTATGTTATTTCAAATGTGGTATGCTTTCCATACTAAAGCCATACCAGCACAATGTTCAAAGAAAGCATCAATCATGCCCAAAGTATGTTGATTTAAGACCTTTTGCCAATAAAGATCACACTGATGTTACTACTGTTCTGTAAGTAGTGAGATAATGACATTCAAGAGTCACAATTTCAATACTGAATTCGATTTTAATGCACGCAAGTCTAACGCATTTCATGAATAATCAATAAGTATTCAACCATCAGCAATTATGCATTACGTAATTTTGAAATTAAGCATATTATCAATCCGAAATAAAAACACATTATAATTCATAAACGCAAAAATAGTTATATTTGAGATATATAAGTCAACATGATTGCACGAAAGGTGTCGCAAGAATGAATTAATGTTTATCAACTTGGTTCATTAAGTAGAGCAAACTAAACGTCTTATTAATGTTGCTAGACAAGTAGCAACAACGACAATCTCATGGAGCATAGATTCCACAATAAATCTAAGCTAGTTAAATATCACTCTATCAAACAAAAAATATTCACAACTAGTATTACTGAAAAAAGTTATTTGACAGTAGTATGCAATACATATATTTTTTGCTATGTGACTTAAAGCTGCAGATACGAAATACATACCAGAGGCATACGAATAAGGATGAATTTGCATCGGGTCTCGTATATAAAACATACCAGCAACTCGTATTTCAGTGTAAAACAGACAATCACTGATAGAATAGTTCGTATCGCTACATACCAATCACATACCAGATCATACCAGAAAAACATACCAGATCTCTGTAAACATACGAGAATCTCGTATCAGATGTTAGTTTCAAATTGTATGTGATCTTAGTATATGTTTGTATGTAATTTTCGTATCCAGCTATTCACAGTGTAATAGAGAATGTGCAAATGTCAAAGATCAAACACTCCACATTACTGATCTCGTCATACTGAGAAGAAATGTTTTCGAAATGTACTTGGTCCTGTATATACATGGCAACTCCGCCTCCACGTCGTGAACTTCGATCAGCTCTACATATTACATAGCAAGGTATGTTGATTAAAAACGAGTCCACTGACGAATGAAGCCAAGTCCCCGAGACGCCAATAATGTTTGATTTCTTTATTTCTGCGGCAAAAGGGAGAAGAGAATTCTGCGTCGAATTTGGGGAGAAGAGATTGTGCGTTCAAAAGCATAATGCTTGGGAAGATTCTATGATCAGGTAAAATCTCCATCAAAAATTTTGCGAATATCCACGATCAGTATTCGATATCACACGACCATACCTAGTTCGTACATCCTCTCCCTGATTTCGTCTCCGTTTTAATTCTTCATATAGCAATTTTTGCTTCATTCTCTGGAATTTTGTCAGATCGGGGCTAATATACACGTGTTTAAACTCTTCAGAGTGTCGAAGATCTTTGTAGCTCCTTAGCAGCGTACTTCACAATTCCGAATCCTTCAATTTAAACTTAAGTAATCTAGGATTGTGACTAAAAATTTTACCAATCCTTGAGATGTCAGAGATGTCCAATGGATCGAGGTCAGAGCCACCAAGCGTGTGGATAAGATTGCAAATAGATGTCTTATCCTTCTGCTTTCTTTCATCAACAGACGCCTGAAGTTGTTCTGGAAGACCTGAGATAACGAGGAATTGCCTCTTCTGTAATCGCAATTCTGTTTCTTCAATGACCAATTCACATATGGTACTTTGTGAAGCTTTCAGCTCATCGCACTTGTTTTTTAGTATCACATTTTCATTCTTTAATTCTACCACGGTGTGAAAAAGAGACTCGATTCTTGAAGTCAAAGGTTGAAGCTGTTTGATAAGCAAACTTTCAACTGTTTGCTCAATCGACACAGAAGCCTGCTCATTTGGGGTAGGCTGTGCAATAGAATTATTTGCAACAATTTGAAGCTGTTTCCGCAATTCCAGGACGGTTTTGACTAAGTCTTTCTTATTCACTTTATTAGTTCTCAAGAGTTCCTCCTCAGGCATGAGGACAATTTCGTTTACAGTAGTCATCTCAAAAGTCAAAAACTACAAAATGTCACGAACTTTCACAGATTCGAACCCTCGCCCTCTGGACGTTCGCCTTCATCTTTCCGTTAACGACCACAGACACCGCAAACGTTGGCCAAGCACTAGATCTTCTTGTTCAAAGAATTGGAAAATCACGTGCGTGCACTGCCCGTGTTGCGAGATGACGTGTGCTTTTGTGACACACTTACTTCTATCAGCCGCTTGCGCAAATCAATATGAACAACACTCAAATGGCAATGGAGGAAAGAAAAAGGACGACGATCGTAGGCAATCCGCTATGAATGAATAGATGAAAACCAGGCAAGCACATATAGGAAGTGATGACACCCATCCCGACAGTTGTTTTTCACCGGGATATGACCGAAAACACGATGAAAATTGATGGCTAGGAACCGAAGATTCAAAGATTCCAGACAAACGACCGACCGACAACGTGATAACGTGTCAGGTAATTAAGCGATTTTCAATTGATCTATGTCAGCCAGATCAAAGCTATCAAATTGCTCTAGCTACTGGTACAAGGTAACCCAGTACTTTCTGTCGCCTATGCCTTTGATTTCTATGTTTATACATTACCATGTTTGAAAAATTTTTGAGTTACTTTGAATGATTCGCTTGCCTGAAGATGATCAGCAGGTGCTGATCGAAATATATTGCACATTTTATATTTTATATATTTTGAATATCAAACAAAACTTGGTTTTTCCCAACTCAACATAATCAAGCGAATTTGATAGGTCCACCATTGTGCGAGTTATACTGAGTCCAATCATCGGGGAGAAGTCGAATCATGTATACTTTCGATTCGAATGATTTGCTGACCATTGAAAACGTGCTTGGAAACATTTAGGAACGGCTGTACTTTAAATTTGTGTGGTTCGGAAAACGTGCTCACATATTTTTCGCACGCGTAGCGTCGTAACATTTTGCATGTAACGTCGTAATTGAATAACTTCTGTCATCAACTTCTGTTTATCTTATTAACTTCTGTTATCTGATATTCCTTATTATCTTTTCTGTCATCATTTTACGATATTGTCACATCGTACTTATCTTTTCCTTGCTTAGTAACATCTTTGATGCACTCTTTATTTAGTATGGTGATGGTTCTTTTATTGTCATTCAATGGTAACCTATTCATGCAGTTAGATAGAATGCTATTGTTTAGGGTCATCCGTTGTCATCTGTATTACCACACTTGATTGCTATTCATGATATCTTACAGTTGTTGGAATCATGCACACAATTTTGGTTTCTGTACGTGACTACGTGACTTCTCTTGAAATACACTTTCAGTTTACAGTACAATGTTTACATTTTTGCAGATTTTTATTACAAATTCTACAGATGTCTTTCAGAGATTATTATATTTATTTATAAATATATAAGTCATATCTATAATTTTTCATTTATTTATGGTTGCTGAATGTTGATATTCGTTTTTAACCATTAATTGAATATCATACTGTATTTGTTCATACGAATCGTTTGACAGGTATTAAGACCTTCTGTGTGGCCATCCATACAAACTATGTGATGTAAATGCAACATAATGTGGGTGAGGTGAATAAGGCCCACTTGCTAGATCTCGGAAACTGCTTAACGAATGTAAGCGCAACAAAAAAGAAATGAAAATTTATCTAATTTCAAACAAGTGTCAGAAGTTTTATCGATTTTGGTCCAGTGGATCAGATTCTACAGCTTCTCACAAAAAGAACATTCAAATTTCTTCTTTGGTCTATTATTTGCTCTTCATTTGATCAAGGTTCATGACACTAATTATTGGTGTAGATGAGCTCTTAACATGGAAAATTATCTCTGGCGTATCCTCTCTATGACCTTACATAGTAGTTTGATTTTTGAGTTCGGGAAAGTACGAAAAAATGCTGATTATAAAACGATGTCAATGTAGCCAATAAGGCCCATACAGAATGTTGGTAATATGGCCCGGGCCTATCACAGTATAATCAGCACTTCGAAAATCCAACGAAAGTCATACCCACGTAAACGTAAGCGTAGTCTTACGTACAAAGCACAACTGCTTACAAAAGAACTTTTTGCTACTAAAAAGCGCTTCAAGCAAACACCGTTCTATCCAAGAAACAAAACAGTAGGCCTAAGCTTGGTTGTAGAAAAGATGAGCAAGCTGGCAATGAATGAATCGTGGTATGCAAAATTTGTGAGGAAGATGAAAAGTTAGATAGGCCTATGATACAGTGTATAGCATGTGATAACTGATTGGGTACAGAAAGATTGTGTTGGTTTAAGTCATGAAAGTGACGAAGATGAATTCCCATTTGTTTGTCCTGACTGTTCCAATGTGTAGGCCTATAAAGTCTGTGTTTATGATTGATAAAATAATAGAGAGATTATGGCTACCAAATACAAGGTTTTACCATCAGTAATTATTTTTTCCTCGTGTTAAAAATATCTTTTGTTTTTCAATAAAAGTCGATGCATTTCAATGAACAATTTTGGTCTTTCTTTTTTACATAGGGGCATCACTAAAGTCCTAACTCTGCATTACAAGAACATAGTAGATCTAACCTCATTTTTAGTCTACCTATTTGGGTACCAGTAGGTGACCAGTAGGTGAGTATATTAGTCTACCAGAAGGTGAATATAATCCATTGTATATAGCCAAATGTTAGAAATGACTTATATGCTTAGTGATGTAAATGGAAAATTTTGAAATTTTTTTTCGGTGATTGACGTTTTTTGCCTTTGTTTTGGAGACTTGTTGCAGTCGTTTGAAAAGACTGTAATATTCAAAGTCCGAAAACTTCTTTATCATCCCTGCATGCTAACTTTTGGAACCAACTGCACCCTCCATGTCTATTTCAGATCTTTCCAACTGAATATCAGACATTAAATGGATTTCAGATTTCTCTAATTGAATTTCAGATATCTGTCATAAACTCAACTTTGTAGGGATCTTAGATTCAACTGGGAGAATCTCCAATTCATTTGGAAAAGCCTGAATTCATTTAAGCAGATCTGAAATCGATTGAAACTATCTGAACCATCTGAGCTAGAAATGGAAGATGTGTAGTTTGTCCACCACAAAGATATCGGACAATACGCCAGAAGTTAGAAGCTATCATATAGATATCCTTCTACTGATCACAGATATCTTTAGTTTCCAAATATCTCACGAGTTTAGTCTTTATATATCTTCCAATATATGGTCGCTCATGTATAATGCTGTGTTGGACTGTGTGCTTGTGCTTCACATGTTCATCAACACATGGAGAATTTGTATCATTGCAATCAAGGCTGCATAATAAAACTTAACTTTCAAGCCATGAACAACTCCCAAATAAAGTGCATTATTTTTGCTCTAGATCTTATGAAATTATACCCCTATTGTAAAGGAAAAAAATTCACGTTGTCCCAAAAAATGTCTGTGTTATAATATTAGAAATGCCAACAAATTGCCACAAGCCACTGGTGGCAAAGGAATGCTCAAAGATCCGTGGACGGGATTCGTATTGCTACGATTGTTTTAATCGAAATGATATGATGAAATCAAGAGTTTTAGAACAATTATATTGATGTGTCTATGCCTCGGCTGTGATAGAAAACGTAAAAATTATATCACAAAAATTCAAATTTTTTCATTTTTGAAATTCGTTTTATTCAAAATAATGATCAAAATCACCAATTTTAGACCCATTCTATTGGTGTGTATGGCTGTGGAAGCGGTCAAAGCATAGGGCCTATCACAAAAAATCAGAACTTTCAAAATTTTCCGATTTTTTCCAAAATTTTCCATGGAAAATTTTGATTCAAAATATTCCGGAAAATTTTCATCACTACGATACTATGTAAATTGAAGACATTAAATACATGTAAAAACAAAAGTGGGCCTTATTTCCTACACGTGTCGGTAATATGACCCACTCGGTGATTTTTCATCTTTTTGCTCGTACACCAGAAGTTTTACAATTATCGACATAAACTTCTCACACGTCAACTGCGCCAGAAATAGATAATTTGAATATTAATTCATAGTATTTAATGAAAAATGCAAGACTGTAGAGCTGTAAGTCTGTTAGGTGGGCCTTATTCACCTCACCCACCTTATGAAGCTTTGTATCTTGAAATTTCAGATACATTAAGTACAACATATGCAGCTTTTAAGTCCATAAAATCACATGGACAGGTACACTCGCTAAGGAGTCCAGTTCAAAATGCCATGATTTTGATTGGACCATCACAGATTTAGGATTTTGGAAATTATGATGGAGTATTTTTCTATAAACTGTATTTCCTCAATCCCACCGTTTCCAAGTGAAATCATTGACGCGAAGGAAGAAATTCAAATATTGATAGTGTTTATTATTCAAGATGGATGATCTGAATATTCTTGAAAATAATACATGTACTGTATCCTGTGAATTAAACTCACATGAAATCCAATAATATTGTCTTTTCTATACTTTCACAAATCTTGCTCATCAAAAATTCAGAGCCACACCCAGCACGTAAATCAACGGTTATGAACCCACTTTCCTTCATGTCATTTGGAGCCTTGGTCGTATAGACTGATTTAATCATTTCTTCTTCAGCATCTGTGTCAGGTGTAATCCAAACATATATCAGATACATTCTCTTCATAGCGATGTCATGAATGAAGTCACTTAGGCTCTTGTCAGTGCGATGTCGATTGCAATATTTGCATCCGACACAGTGCATTGTATGATCAGGAACATCGCCAATAAGTACGATAAACTTAATAGCTGTTTCCTCCCATTGCATGCTCATTGCCTCCTGCAAGCCGCCACATTTATCCTCATATCCTCTACCCCCACCAACCTGTATTCTCTTCACAAATTTCATAATCGAGCTCACATCATTTGATAGAGGATGATTTGCTTTATGGCCCTCATTCCCATAGAATCGGTAACTCACAAATGCTAATCTCAAATTGCTTGATTTGCCAAGTCTCTGAACCTTCGCCTCGATGTCAATGATCATTTGAGAGATCTTTTCCCTAGCAATCTCGATATAATGTGACATTGAGCCTGTGGTGTCCATAACAAAACACAAATCAATTGAAACAGTGGAAGTCCAATGACTTACAGAAGAAACAGTGACGCGCAATGCTTTCTGTGTTCTTTCCACCTCTTCTTGATAAACAGCTTTCATTTGATGATTCCAAATCTGTTCCACACTAGACAGAGTTTTCCCGCCATGTTTCACTTCTTTCACTACCTCAATACGGTTATTAATTTGCTGCCCGAAGTTCAATATATCATTATTTCTATGACCTTCACCAGAAAACAATTTTGATAGTCCATCGGCCAATAAATTAGGATTTGTGATGACTACATATTGAGGAAATAATGTTCGCACCGCATCAGTGAAAAATCCAACACCTATCCCGATGACCATCACCCCTTGGTCATCAGCGTATGCCAAGCTCATTCGTAGTCTGCCCGGAGAGGAGTCATATCCATCGGTGATGACAAACATCATCCTCACCGTTTTCGACGTTCCAGTCTGCAAGAGCATCTGAGTAGCATACATGATCCCATCACCGATATTTGATGCCCGCTCATTATAAGTCAACGCAGAATATGCACGCGCTTTATGAGCGTCAGACCATTCATCCTCAAACGATTTTACAACGTTGGTATGCTCTGCGCAAGTCATCAAGTTGAATTCGACACCTGTCTTCTTCAATGAAGCTGAAATGCGATGCGGTTGATAACATCGGTATGAACACGTCAGCTAGCATTTCTGAACACTTACCAGCTAGCGCTATGAATGTCTGGGTAGATCCAATCGCCGTCATTCCTGCCATTGAAGCTGATGTGTCCAAGATAACAGAAATCATATAATCTTTCCGTGGGTGACCGATGACATTTTCATATATCTTTTTATACTGTCCATTTGTGCAAATAAATCGAATGAATCCTCGTAATGAAAACGTCGGACCGTGGAAATCTTGCATAGCTCTTGTTGGACGATTGTTCGGACAAACAACGCTGTCAATAACTGAAAGCAACAAAACGCAATAAAGTGATGATAAATGCAGAGAATCTCGCAGTCTCGACGAAAATATGTTAATTCAGGTAAGTCGACATTTACAGGTAACGGTAAATATACAGTCATAACCAAAGATTGAAGCAAGATGTTGAAACTAATTTTAAGCAGCATTTGTTAATATTGATTTAAATGGTTTAAGCCAAACTGCTAAAAGAAATAGTGGCAAATTAATCTTATATTGCAAATTTTCACCGTTAAGACGGCCTTATCGAGCAGATACAATGATAAAAAGAAAGACCTCAAAATTCAAAAATCAGTGATTGACATTCTGTGCATTCCTCCCAATTATTTATCATAGGACATACTTAGTGTTTGATGTACCTAGTCATTGATATCATGATTTGCAATCAAATTTAAGGGAAGAAATACAAAACATATCAACGACTATTCAAAGGAATATCTGTAAAGAAAACACGACAGACATACAACTTAGCAAAAGACCTAATCAAAGAAAAATTAATTAATATGAAACAATACGAAGTAAAGGGATCGCTGAAATGTACAGTGAGGCATTAAATGATACTGTGCCAAGAATCCCTAAAAAGTTCTTGAAAACAATATCCCCCAGCTTTCAAAATTAGAAAACGATTTCCGAAAAGAAATGTATACGAAAAAGGTGGAACACGAAATAAAACGACTATTAATGACATCAACCTCGAAAATGGATTTCGTTCACAAGGTATACGATGAAGTTTATGCATGTTTTAATAATGCTATTTCGGATGATGAAGCTCAACGTCAAATATTAAAATGGCAAGAAGCCATTTTACACAGTTGGCAGAGAAACATGTCCGCGACTTATACTGAAGATCTCTGGTTTTCTTTCCTTTTTCATATATCTATCTATCTATCTATCTATCTATCTATCTATCTATATATATATATATATATATATATATATATATATATATATATATATATATATATATATATATATATTTATCAAATCTCAACAGATGTAACCACCACGAGACATGTTTCGGCCTGTTGGGCCTCATCAGTCGTGGGTAGGTTTGAACCAGCGACGTTGGAGCTAGAGGACGTGCAAGCATACCCTCTAACCACAAGGCCACCGGACCATCTGTTGAGAGCGTGAATTAGCCAGGAAGGCACTGCTTTAACGCAGGCACGTGGAGGGCGGACTGCTTTCTGCAATCACTTAATACCGCATCCGAGATTGAGGCGATTCACGCAGGCGCTACTCATTACATGTTTAGACAAGTAACCTGGCAATTGATAAATTTATCAAATCTCAACAGATGTAACCACCACGAGACATGTTTCGGCCTGTTGGGCCTCATCAGTCGTGGGTAGGTTTGAACCAGCGACGTTGGAGCTAGAGGACGTGCAAGCATACCCTCTAACCACAAGGCCACCGGACCATCTGTTGAGAGCGTGAATTAGCCAGGAAGGCACTGCTTTAACGCAGGCACGTGGAGGGCGGACTGCTTTCTGCAATCACTTAATACCGCATCCGAGATTGAGGCGATTCACGCAGGCGCTACTCATTACATGTTTAGACAAGTAACCTGGCAATTGATAAATTTATCAAATCTCAACAGATGTAACCACCACGAGACATGTTTCGGCCTGTTGGGCCTCATCAGTCGTGGGTAGGTTTGAACCAGCGACGTTGGAGCTAGAGGACGTGCAAGCATACCCTCTAACCACAAGGCCACCGGACCATCTGTTGAGAGCGTGAATTAGCCAGGAAGGCACTGCTTTAACGCAGGCACGTGGAGGGCGGACTGCTTTCTGCAATCACTTAATACCGCATCCGAGATTGAGGCGATTCACGCAGGCGCTACTCATTACATGTTTAGACAAGTAACCTGGCAATTGATAAATTTATCAAATCTCAACAGATGTAACCACCACGAGACATGTTTCGGCCTGTTGGGCCTCATCAGTCGTGGGTAGGTTTGAACCAGCGACGTTGGAGCTAGAGGACGTGCAAGCATACCCTCTAACCACAAGGCCACCGGACCATCTGTTGAGAGCGTGAATTAGCCAGGAAGGCACTGCTTTAACGCAGGCACGTGGAGGGCGGACTGCTTTCTGCAATCACTTAATACCGCATCCGAGATTGAGGCGATTCACGCAGGCGCTACTCATTACATGTTTAGACAAGTAACCTGGCAATTGATAAATTTATCAAATCTCAACAGATGTAACCACCACGAGACATGTTTCGGCCTGTTGGGCCTCATCAGTCGTGGGTAGGTTTGAACCAGCGACGTTGGAGCTAGAGGACGTGCAAGCATACCCTCTAACCACAAGGCCACCGGACCATCTGTTGAGAGCGTGAATTAGCCAGGAAGGCACTGCTTTAACGCAGGCACGTGGAGGGCGGACTGCTTTCTGCAATCACTTAATACCGCATCCGAGATTGAGGCGATTCACGCAGGCGCTACTCATTACATGTTTAGACAAGTAACCTGGCAATTGATAAATTTATCAAATCTCAACAGATGTAACCACCACGAGACATGTTTCGGCCTGTTGGGCCTCATCAGTCGTGGGTAGGTTTGAACCAGCGACGTTGGAGCTAGAGGACGTGCAAGCATACCCTCTAACCACAAGGCCACCGGACCATCTGTTGAGAGCGTGAATTAGCCAGGAAGGCACTGCTTTAACGCAGGCACGTGGAGGGCGGACTGCTTTCTGCAATCACTTAATACCGCATCCGAGATTGAGGCGATTCACGCAGGCGCTACTCATTACATGTTTAGACAAGTAACCTGGCAATTGATAAATTTATCAAATCTCAACAGATGTAACCACCACGAGACATGTTTCGGCCTGTTGGGCCTCATCAGTCGTGGGTAGGTTTGAACCAGCGACGTTGGAGCTAGAGGACGTGCAAGCATACCCTCTAACCACAAGGCCACCGGACCATCTGTTGAGAGCGTGAATTAGCCAGGAAGGCACTGCTTTAACGCAGGCACGTGGAGGGCGGACTGCTTTCTGCAATCACTTAATACCGCATCCGAGATTGAGGCGATTCACGCAGGCGCTACTCATTACATGTTTAGACAAGTAACCTGGCAATTGATAAATTTATCAAATCTCAACAGATGTAACCACCACGAGACATGTTTCGGCCTGTTGGGCCTCATCAGTCGTGGGTAGGTTTGAACCAGCGACGTTGGAGCTAGAGGACGTGTAAGCATACCCTCTAACCACAAGGCCACCGGACCATCTGTTGAGAGCGTGAATTAGCCAGGAAGGCACTGCTTTAACGCAGTAAATTTTGATTGCAGAAAGCAGTCCGCCCTCCACGTGCCTGCGTTAAAGCAGTGCCTTCCTGGCTAATTCACGCTCTCAACAGATGGTCCGGTGGCCTTGTGGTTAGAGGGTATGCTTGCACGTCCTCTAGCTCCAACGTCGCTGGTTCAAACCTACCCACGACTGATGAGGCCCAACAGGCCGAAACATGTCTCGTGGTGGTTACATCTGTTGAGATTTGATAAATTTATCAATTGCCAGGTTACTTGTCTAAACATGTAATGAGTAGCGCCTGCGTGAATCGCCTCAATCTCGGATGCGGTATTAAGTGATTGCAGAAAGCAGTCCGCCCTCCACGTGCCTGCGTTAAAGCAGTGCCTTCCTGGCTAATTCACGCTCTCAACAGATGGTCCGGTGGCCTTGTGGTTAGAGGGTATGCTTGCACGTCCTCTAGCTCCAACGTCGCTGGTTCAAACCTACCCACGACTGATGAGGCCCAACAGGCCGAAACATGTCTCGTGGTGGTTACATCTGTTGAGATTTGATAAATTTATCAATTGCCAGGTTACTTGTCTAAACATGTAATGAGTAGCGCCTGCGTGAATCGCCTCAATCTCGGATGCGGTATTAAGTGATTGCAGAAAGCAGTCCGCCCTCCACGTGCCTGCGTTAAAGCAGTGCCTTCCTGGCTAATTCACGCTCTCAACAGATGGTCCGGTGGCCTTGTGGTTAGAGGGTATGCTTGCACGTCCTCTAGCTCCAACGTCGCTGGTTCAAACCTACCCACGACTGATGAGGCCCAACAGGCCGAAACATGTCTCGTGGTGGTTACATCTGTTGAGATTTGATAAATTTATCAATTGCCAGGTTACTTGTCTAAACATGTAATGAGTAGCGCCTGCGTGAATCGCCTCAATCTCGGATGCGGTATTAAGTGATTGCAGAAAGCAGTCCGCCCTCCACGTGCCTGCGTTAAAGCAGTGCCTTCCTGGCTAATTCACGCTCTCAACAGATGGTCCGGTGGCCTTGTGGTTAGAGGGTATGCTTGCACGTCCTCTAGCTCCAACGTCGCTGGTTCAAACCTACCCACGACTGATGAGGCCCAACAGGCCGAAACATGTCTCGTGGTGGTTACATCTGTTGAGATTTGATAAATTTATCAATTGCCAGGTTACTTGTCTAAACATGTAATGAGTAGCGCCTGCGTGAATCGCCTCAATCTCGGATGCGGTATTAAGTGATTGCAGAAAGCAGTCCGCCCTCCACGTGCCTGCGTTAAAGCAGTGCCTTCCTGGCTAATTCACGCTCTCAACAGATGGTCCGGTGGCCTTGTGGTTAGAGGGTATGCTTGCACGTCCTCTAGCTCCAACGTCGCTGGTTCAAACCTACCCACGACTGATGAGGCCCAACAGGCCGAAACATGTCTCGTGGTGGTTACATCTGTTGAGATTTGATAAATTTATCAATTGCCAGGTTACTTGTCTAAACATGTAATGAGTAGCGCCTGCGTGAATCGCCTCAATCTCGGATGCGGTATTAAGTGATTGCAGAAAGCAGTCCGCCCTCCACGTGCCTGCGTTAAAGCAGTGCCTTCCTGGCTAATTCACGCTCTCAACAGATGGTCCGGTGGCCTTGTGGTTAGAGGGTATGCTTGCACGTCCTCTAGCTCCAACGTCGCTGGTTCAAACCTACCCACGACTGATGAGGCCCAACAGGCCGAAACATGTCTCGTGGTGGTTACATCTGTTGAGATTTGATAAATTTATCAATTGCCAGGTTACTTGTCTAAATATATATATATATATATATATATATATATATATATATATATATATATATATATATATATATATACAGTAGAACCTCCATATTACGGACACCGTCGGGACTGCGCCTTAGTGTCCGCCTTTTAGAGGTGTCCGCAATATGGAGTTAACCGGTGATGATACGAACATTATTCGGGACTGAGCTTAACTGTCCGTAATACGGAGGTGTCCGCTGTATAGAATGTCCGCAATAGGAGGTTCCACTGTATATATATATATATATATATCAAAATAGGAAAATGAATCAAAATGAAATAATACCATAAATGAAAAGACTCAAAGAAAAGTCATTACTTCCCGACCGGTTTCTGCCTGGCTTGCAGGCTACTCATGGGAAATGTATTTGAACTTAAAACAAACAAGATATATACATTGTTATACATAGAAATGAAATGAAGTCAATTACAACGTTCATTCAGAGGAGGTAGCAGGAGCTTTATAATGGCCTTCTCTCTAATTTCGCGTTCAGGCCATTATAAAGCTCCTGCAACCTCCTCTGAATGAACGTTGTAATTGACTTCATTTCATTTCTATGTATAACAATGTATATATCTTGTTTGTTTTAAGTTCAAATACATTTCCCATGAGTAGCCTGCAAGCCAGACAGAAACCGGTCGGGAAGTAATGACTTTTCTTTGAGTCTTTTCATTTATGGTATATAT
>CAJQUW010000231.1:0-80572 GCA_907163375.1 Prostheceraeus crozeri | reverse complement strand
CATTCTGAAATTATTCTTCAGTCAGATAATTTGCGAATAATTCATGCCACGTGCGTGTCAGTGCTGCAGTCCTAGATTTATCAGAAGGTAACGCTGCCTGGAATTCCGTGAAACACTTTCAATGAATGAAAAAATCATTATTTCTTTCTGTGCAAGCGCTGTAAAAAAATGATAGACCGGTGGCATTACGGCGTTATCCCGCCTCAACCTACGACTACAGCACTGGTGGTGCGTGTCTCGTGGAAGTTGCCTTTGCCTGTAGTGCTTCTAGAAGGATCCCTCTATCATTACACGTGATTTTATAACTGTATATTAGAAGTGCAATTTTTCATAGTTGATCAGCATCACAAATGTTCTATGCTCTTGCATGTTGCTTATAGAATAGAGGTGAGAAATAGCCCTGGTCTTTGATAGGCTGATGTTGAGGCATAAATATTTGACCATCCTTGAATGTCGTCCGGTAAGTTTATGAAGGCAAATCACGCAAGTGGCACAATAAGGCATCAACAGGCTATTGATCACATTCAAAGGATTATATAAATGCAGGCATACGCTATTAACATGGCTTTGATTATTTGATTGTTGTCATTATTTTGGTGTAATTAAGGATTGCAATCCCGGCACTTTCGGATTATAAAAACAAGTCGGTGCAGCTTTTAAGTTTACATGCCTCAAGTTCACTTTTCGACCTGCTTAATGTTTCAGTCCGAATGGAATTGCAAATATGTAGTGCACCACACACGTCGGAGTTTTTCATTTACAGATTCTTCCGAAGTTCTAGCGTGCCAGATGAATGATCAATTACTAGAAATCCTGAAAACAAGTACCCCAGTGCGCCGAAGCCTGCCATCCGGTCGCGGTCCGGCGCACCACTGTATCTATGCCAGTTAGTGTCCAACGCATACAATTGGAACTGAGTAACCTCGTCGAATGGTTCACGCCGCCGAACTGGAATCCATGCAGTGGTGCGTCAGACTACCTGGCACACTTCTGAGAGGCACGTCTGTACTCGGCGCTCTGCCGCGAAGAATGTCAGAAATACTAAAAATTTTATCATTTGTCTGGCGCGCCTGGAACCAGTTGAGGCAAGACTAATTTCAGAAGTTCTAGAAATAGATCTTACTTCTGTCGCACTGTATCGTCAACGTTGAGTATGGCGCGTCTGTCACTGGTTTCAAGAAGCCTAATTTCAGAAATTTCAAAAATAGATGTTGCGTCTTGCGCTTCAACCTCTAATCTAGTGTGCTTGGCACTGTTTTCGGCAAGCAGAATTTCAGAAATTCTAGGAGTACATCCTCAATCTCGCGCACTGTCGCGTCAACGTCTAGTCTGTCGCGCATGGGACTTATTTCGGCAAGATAAATTTCAGAAGTTGTAGAAATAGATCTTACGTATGTCGCACTGGCGCGTCAACTTCTAGTCTGGCGTGTCTGTCACTGGTTTCAAGAAGCCTAATTTCAGAAATTCTTGGAGTAGATCTTACACTGGCGCGTCAGCTTCGAATCCGGCGTTCCTGGCACTGGTTTCGGCAAGCCTGCTTTCAGAAATTCTAGGATCAGATCTTGCGTGTGGCGCACTGTCGCGTCAACGTCTAGTCTGGCGAATCTGTCACTAGTCTCAATAAGCCTAATTTCAGAAATTTCAAAAATAGATGTCGCGTCTTGCGCTTCAACCTCTAATCTAGTGTGCTTGGCACTGTTTTCGGCAAGCAGAATTTCAGAAATTCTAGGAATACATCCTCAATCTCGCGCACTGTCGCGTCAACGTTTAGTCTGGCGCGCATGGGACTTATTTCGGCAAGATAAATTTCAGAAGTTCTAGAAATAGATCTTACGCATGTCGCACTGGCGCGTCAACTTCTAGTCTGGCGTGTCTGTCACTGGTTTCAAGAAGCCTAATTTCAGAAATTCTAGGAATTCCTTTTTACATCTCGAGTCTGGCGCGCTTGTCACTGGTTTCAGTAAGACAAATTTCATAAATTCTAGGAGCAGATCTTATACTAGTGCCTCAATGTAGATTCTGGCGCTACTGGGACTGGTTTCAAGAAGCCTGCTTTCAGAAGTTCTAGGAGTTGATCTTACGTTTAGCGCGTCAACGTCGAATCTGGCGCCCCGGGCACGGTTTTCGGCGGGCCTAATGTCAGAAATGCGCGCCTGGCACTGGCTTCAAGAAGGCTAATTTCAGGAAATCTAGGAGTAGATATTTCGTCTGGAACGTCAACCCCGACTCTGGCGGGCTGTGTGTTGGCTTCGGCAAGTATGATTTAAGACGTTCTATGAACTGAAACTACGTCGAATCTGGCACTCTGGTACGTCAACCTGGGACTTGGTGCACCCAATTCGAATCTGGAGGGCATGATCCTGACTTTATCGAGCTTGTTTTCAGAATTTCTAAAAATGAATCATTATTGTGACACAGGGCACACAAGATCCAGATATAACAACAGTTGGCGTACAAGTTTTTGTAACACATATCATGCTCGATAATCAAGCTGTCATGCAGATGTGATGAAACTTATAGCTGAAATTTGCTGTTAATGATCGACACCTACATGAGAGTATTTGATGTTGCTCATTTTTACTTTGTGGCCTTATAGGACCATGTTTCTAAGAAGTCTAATAGGGTTCCTTTAATGGCCAGAGTATATTGATTTTTCATTATGATTTGGATAAATAAGTGAATGTGTGAGAATGTTTATTAGGAAGTAATAACTTAGTAGCAGATTAGGCATAACATCAATATCTGGTACTCAAATGCTACAACAATATGCGTTGGAGCAAAAAATGAACATGCGAAAATCTAGGTGATTTACAGATGTCAGGATGACAAAACAAAATATTGCAAGTTCTCAAGAAGTCTGCTTTTTCACAGGCATGATTGCTTATGGGCGCTTTTTTTCTTGGTATTTGATTTCTTTCTTCCGCTCATCATTTCGCTGCTGTATGATTAACTTCACTTTGAGCACTGTTCAACTATTCATTTGATAGTATGACTCCTATCTGTAGAAATACTAAAATGCATGTGTGCATGCACATGTCAACAGTACATTGTATTTCAATGCATGCTTGATTATGTTGTGTCTCACCCTATGCTTGACTATGCTGTATATCATCGTATGATTGATTATCTCGTCTATTGTAGGCATACAACATTCTTTGAATAGAATATCTCATTCCAAAGAAGGACTTTTGTTTATGTTGTCTGCCAATTGCCACGATAATGCCGATCATTGATTGTCCGTATCCCGGTTGCGGATATGCTACTAGCGATGTGGACGCAGCTGTTGCGGCCGCCCTCCTGACGATACACAACGGTGTTCACACAGGAGCAGCAGCCCCCACTTCCCATTCCACAAAGCAGAAAGCTCCAAAACTGATTCGTCCCAATATCACTGGTGGCTCTTCGGAAGAAACATGGAACGCCTTTAAAGCCCGATGGGACTTATTCAAGCACGGTACCCATCTGTCTGCGACCGAGACGACCCAGCATCTCTTCCAATGCTGTGACGAGGAGTTGGGGAACGACCTACTCCGCAGTGATCCCGACATCATTACCCATAGCGAGCATGATGTGCTTGCGGCGATAAAGAAACTTGCTGTGATCCCGGTTGCTATCAGTGTCCGCCGATCTGATTTATTATCCCTTCGACAGTGTGACGGTGAAAATGTTCGTTCATTTTTCGCACGTATCAAAGGAAAAGCTGCTACCTGCGCTTACACTATCAGCTGTCCACAACTTAGATGTGGCCACGCTGTTGATTTCACTAGCATTATTACTAAAGATGTCCTTGTCTCAGGTTTAGCAGAGGATGAGTTGAAAAGAGAAGTTCTCGGTTGGCCAGCGCTCGACCACAGTACAGTCGAACAAGCAGTTTCTTTCATAGAGGCCAAAGAAATGGCAAGACATGCTCTAAAGCGACATTCCTCAGCTTCAACCAATGCTGTATCCTCTTATCGCCAAACAACCAAGAAAAACTTGACTGCACAGCATGTGAATTGTCAAAATTGCCGTGCTGAGATGGACAAATTCTCGTGGAGCAAGCGACACAAGAAAATGATCGAAAGAAAATTTTGTCTCGACTGTTGGCGTAAGCTCAATCCTCGACGACCAAGTTCTAATACCACTATGGCTGGTAATCGACGTCCCACTGATGGTGACGAGGGAGCCATCTCCATTGGAGGTATTTCAAACGCTACCAGAAATCCGGTGATTACTCTCAGTCACATGCTGTTCGATTCAGAGCTTGGGTGGAAACACGCTGAGTCTATGCGACATCCCACATTGCAGCTCACAGTTACCGTCAACTCGGAAGACTATCATCAATTCCATCGCGCGACTCCTTGTGTGAAACCTTCAGTGGTTACGGTCGTTACTGACACAGGAGCCCAGTCTTGTTTATGGGGATTGTCGGATTTCTTCCGATGTGGTTTTAAGAAAAGCCATCTTATTCCGGTAAACCATAGATTATTCGCTGCTAACACAGAAGATATCCATATTTGGGGCGCCATTTTTCTTCGCTTACACGGCACAAGCAGCAACGGCGACCAACGTACTGCGGCCGTTATGACTTATATTACTCCTAGTACTGAACGATTTTATTTGTCTCGAGATGCCCTTATCCAACTCGGTGTAATTGCTAAAGATTTCCCGAAAATCGGACAAGTCGAAGAATGCTCGGTTCACGACAAAGTCGCCTACTGTGGATGTCCTGTCCGAGACAGGCCGCCTCCCCGTCCGGAAAAGCTCCCTTTTCCATGTGCAGAAGAGAACATTCCTTTAATGAAGGAATGGTTAATAGAAAGGTTTCACTCATCAACCTTCAACCAGTGTCCACACCAACCACTCCCTGGTATGAAGGGTCCAGCCATCTCCCTGCATGTCGATGAAAGTGCACAACCCCATGCTGCTCATACACCAGCTTCAATTCCCCTTCATTGGCAGGAAATTGTAAAGCAGCAACTTGACGCCGACGTTTCCTTGGGTGTTTTAGAAAGAGTCCCAATCGGTGAACCATCTTCATGGTGCCACAGAATGGTGTTAGCGCGCAAAGCAGATGGCACTCCGAGACGCACCGTCGATTTATCACCTTTAAACGCCAACTGTCTCCGGGAAACGCACCACATCAGACCTCCATTCCAACAAGCGAAAGCTGTCCCTCCTGATACATGGAAGTCGGTCACAGATGCCTGGAATGGTTTCCATTCGGTACCAATCCGCCCTCAAGATCGACATTATACTACTTTCATCACTCCATGGGGCCGTTACCGGTACAAGGTAGCTCCACAGGGTTTTCTTGCAAGCGGCGATGGATATGCTTGGAGATTCGACGAAATTATCACGGATGTCGAGCGGAAGTCGAAATGCGTTGACGACACAATTATGTGGGACAACGACTTGGCTGTCCACTGGTGGAGAATGATCGATTTCCTTGATCTCCTTGGTAGCAGTGGCATTATCCTCAACAAAGCAAAGTTTCAATTCTGCCAACGAGAAGTCGACTTTGCTGGATTCCGGATTACGAAGAATGAGATCAAACCCCTTGAAAAATATATACGCGCAATCGAGGAATTCCCAACTCCCACAAAGGTCACCGATATACGATCTTGGTTTGGACTTATCAACCAAGTGGGTCACTACAGCCGTCTATGTGAAGTCATGGCTCCCTTTCAACCTCTGCTGAGCCCAAAAAACCAATTCATTTGGACTCCAGAACTCGATATAGCATTCAAACGCTCCAAAGAAATCATCGTAAACGCCATAATTGAGGGTGTTGAGATTTTCGACCCAACACGCCGCACCTGCTTGCGTCCGGATTGGTCAAAAACAGGCATCGGGTTTTTTCTCTCACAACAGCACTGCAATTGCAACAAACTCGCACCTGGATGCTGCCGAGACGGTTGGAAGATAACCCTTGCCGGATCACGATTTTTGAGGCCAGCAGAATCTAGATACGCACCTGTGGAGGGCGAGGCTTTAGCTATTGCCTGGTCTTTGGAGCAGACCAAGTATTTCACACAGGGCTGCGATAATTTGCTGATCATCACGGACCACAAGCCGCTCACCAAACTATTTGGCGATCGTTTGCTCGATGAAATTACCAACCCCCGTCTCTTGCGACTAAAGCAGCGTACCCTCTTATGGCGGTTTTCCATTCAGCATATGCCGGGCAAAGATAATCACTTCTCTGATGCAACTTCCCGGAATCCCGTTCAGTCAGTCCGTGAAGACAACCATGCGAACTCTCCAAGCAGCTATCTACGCAAGCCTGCCTCCCTCGACGAAGATTCTGATATGGAAACCGAGCTCTTAGAGGCAGCAGCAGTAATTGCAAACAACTTTCGAGCTATCACATGGGAACTTGTTCAGCTTGAGAGTACGAAAGACCCTCATATAGCGAACCTTGTGTCCTTTATTTCCTCTGGCTTTCCGATGAAGAAAGACGACTTGCCGAATGACATCAAACCGTACTGGAAACACCGGCATCATCTCCATGCAATTGATAGTGTGCCTATGATGGATCAAAGAATAATTATTCCTTCCTCCATTCGCTCCGAAGTTCTCCAATCGCTCCATGCCGCACACCAAGGCGTCACTGCAATGAATGCACGCGCAAAGGTAGAAGTATATTGGCCCGGAATTTCTCAACAGATTCAAGCAACTCGTGATAATTGTTATGATTGCAACAGAATCGCTCCCTCCCAGGCCCGTTTGCCGCCCAAAGAACCCGTTATACCGACTACTCCTTTCGAGGCCATCGCCTGCGACTTCTTTTTCCATAAAGGATTCTATTACTTGGTGACAGCTGATCGCCTCTCCTCTTGGACCGAGGTCTTCCAAATTCGGAAGGGTAGTTCTACCATTGGATCCGACGGATTATGCAAGACCTTGCGAAGGCTTTTTGCCACGTTTGGTGTCCCGGCGGAGGTTTCCAGCGACGGTGGACCGGAATTTGTTGGTCACTCAACGAAGGCTTTCTTCAACCGTTGGGGTATTCATCATCGCATCTCGTCAGCGTATCACCCATCCTCTAATGGCAGAGCAGAAGTCGCTGTTAAAACAGTCAAGCGAATGTTGATGAACAATATATCATCTGATGGCAACCTGGATAACGACAACATGGTCAGAGCCCTTCTCATGCTTCGTAATACGCCTGATCCCGGCTGCCACTTGTCGCCCGCTGAAATACTATTCGGACGTCGCTTGCGAGATTCTCTTCCTTTCATTACTAAGAATATCCCAGCTTTTGATAACCCGCAAATTGCAAATCAATGGAAGACTGCCTGGGACCTAAAAGAACGATCTCTCAAAAGTAGGTACGTCAAATCATCCGAATATCTTGGTGAGCACGCTCAACCTTTGGAGCCATTGTCTGTTGGTGATCAAGTGTTTATCCAAAACCAAACGGGACAATTTCCGAAGCGATGGGACCGCAATGGCATGGTGATGGAAAGCAAAGACAATGATCAATACCTCATAAAGGTTACCGGTTCTGGTAGATTGACCCTGCGGAACCGTCAATTCCTTCGGAAATATAAGTCTCATAATCTCATCCCAGACACATTTCCTTCCCCAATTACTCGGCCGTATTGTACGCCTCCTGCACCTATCGCTGAGGAGCCAACGTCTCACAACTCAGACGCCAGCAACCATCGATCTACAGTAGAAGAATCTGGTACCAGTCCAAGTACATCCAACTTGAAAGGAGAATCCTCTGCTAGATCTGTGACGCAACCAATTATGCTTAATAACACACATTCGCCTACTCTCTATGAACCAAGCATGCCCGTGTCCTTCCCTCATTCACGTGAATTTTCTGCTCCGCCTTTGCGACGATCATCTCGTCAGCGTCAACAAAGGCGCTTTTATGATGCTCATACAGGACAATATGTCTCACGTACTGCTTAACTTAGGCCGCATGTCATGCACTTTTATAGTTCTCTGTATATTTCGATTGCACCGCGTTTTGTCTTGTTGCAATCTGGGGGGAGATGTAGAAATACTAAAATGCATGTGTGCATGCACATGTCAACAGTACATTGTATTTCAATGCATGCTTGATTATGTTGTGTCTCACCCTATGCTTGACTATGCTGTATATCATCGTATGATTGATTATCTCGTCTATTGTAGGCATACAACATTCTTTGAATAGAATATCTCATTCCAAAGAAGGACTTTTGTTTACTATCACTTCGCTTTTATCGGAAAAAGCTACTGCAAATTCCGTAAAACTGTATCCAGTAGCATTCTACCTGCTTCAGTTTTATCTTCATCCTCAATGAACTTCTTCTCTTTCTCGTCCAATGCCTCATACTTCCTTTTTGCAGATTGAACAGATTTAATTGTTGCCGCTGTTTTCATTAACTTGTATATTTCTCATTGTCAGTCAGCAGTTGTTCCCTTTTTCCCTTTTTTGCAGACAATGAGCACCCCACGAACAATAAGTATGAACCTCAACATCTCCTTACGAAAAGCGAGCATCTTTTTGATAGTAATCATTGCGGAGTTTCAATGGACATAGTCTGCTTGCTTGTTCTGCTGTTACAATATTTTTTATTGTCTACTGGCTTCTGAACTCATGCGATAGTTTTGGTAACTCTTTTTGTGTTGGTATTGATTTTTTGTCATATCGCCGAATGCCTTTCAGAAGGCATCGCTCTAAAAATGGTCAAGACAGATGATCGGAGGTAGTATACTCCACCAGTTCATTGTTTTTAAATTGACCCTCAGGATGAAAAAATCGTCTCTGACCATAGAAAGGCATCTCCTTGGTCGTAAATGAGACGAGGTAGCGCAGGCGAGCTTTCCGATGACAGCAATTGTCCTCTTATCTCCACAATCAAATCTGAGACAGGTGGGATATTTGAAGCATTTGTGAGTTCAGAAGAAGTTTCTTTTGATGGTGTCGCCTTTTCATTCGGCGATTCTTTTATGGCGTTTCTTCTTCCATTATCTAAAATAAGCTTGAAATCTTCAATCGTACATGAAGAGTTTACTCACAATTGATTTATTCACACACATATATGAGATAAAAGGTCAGAATTTATCTCACAGATGTTTAAAGTACAATTGATTGCTTTTTTTTGCAGTAAGTGCCTCTATATTTGTATGCTCAAAAGTACATAAAAAACCGTAAACTTTCAAATCAAGTGGACTTGAAGCCAAATCAAAGCATCAGCACCACACAAGTGAAAGGCAGATCTGTCACCATAATTTCATGAAAGGGCACTCATCTGAGATATGCTCCATTGTCTAACATTCGCTGAATGGAGACTCATGAAGGCCTCATTTACGCAGTGTCTCGCAAGAACTACCCGCGAGGCAGCGTAGACGATTGAGCAGCGTCCATTGGCCACAAGGTAGCTTCGCACGAGGCAGATCACGGATCGTATCTGCGACGAGGGTCTTGTTAGGAGCGTCCATGGCGGCCCACCGTTGATGCAAGGCTGCAAGAATCTATAAAGAAGGTTCTGGAAAGGTTCGCCACACTGGGTAATGAAACGGAAGGCGTAGATGTGGCGGATGCGCGATGTCGTGAAGAAGGGGAAGTTTCGAACTTATTCAATAGAATTCGATACGCACACAGTTGCTGTTTCTCTTCTGAGGTCAAGTGGAGCAATACTGGTGAGTGCGGGAAGCCAGTCAGTTTTCATTGCTCTGATGGCACCGGATGTAGTTTGCATGGCTTCATTTAGTTGGACATCGACTCGTTTGCAATGTGTTTAGTTTTCCAAACAGGACAGCAGTGTTCAGCTGTTTGGTAGCATAATACCAGTCCTCTTTCACGCAGTACATTAGCATCAGTGTCCCAGGTTTAGCCAGCGATGATATTCAGAAGATTACTTCTTGTCTGTATTTATTAGCTCGGTTTTGTCAGATGTTCATTGTAGGATGACGTTCGATCCAAGGTATGCAGGCTTGGGTTCATGGGATATACACGAAAACTGTCAATGTGCACGTCAAATTGATCGCCTTTTTGACAGTTGTTTAGGTAAAACCCGGTAGAAACAGTCTTTCGTGTGACTTGGTTGTAGTCTTCATCAAGTACATAAGTCAACTATATTAGATGTCTGTTTCATTCGCCACTTAGGCAGGCTGTTGTGCGGTCGTCTTGCCGCGCAGCTCCTGTTTGCGGCTTGCTTTCAGCTTTGTTGCTTCTGCTAACTATACTTAACCGCCATCGTGTTAGTTTCTCCGCCTCAACCTCAGGACCCACCTTGTATTATTGATTACGAACCTCATCTTCTTGCTATTCTACAGATATTTTACCATGGATTTACTTTATTCATTTACATTAAGTGCTTTCTCGCATTTTCCATTTCTCAAATCTCAAGTCATGATCAGACATAATAGTTGCTTAGTCATCACTCATCGTTGCAACTGCTTATCAATCCCTCGCTCGCCCTGTACCTAGTGGATACATCGCTTGCCGTCTGCTGACCTTTATCTCATCACACAACGTTTTGATCGACTCGCTTGGCAGTGTGGCAGTGTGCAGTGTGTTTCCCCTGCATCAATCCAACGAATTCTTGTGACCATACGCCTGCAACGCGCTTCTGTGTTTTTGTAATTGCGCTCACCGAATTACTTTTGTATTGTGAGTCTAGAAATAAAGATTATTATTATTATTATGTCATCATTTAGCACAGCGTTCAGTTCTGTTTGTAAAAGTTCGAGCTCGCCGGGTACAACAAATGTCATCGGCATGAACGAATTTTCTGCTCGTTGTCGAAAAGATGCCTGTTATTTACGTGAGGTGTTGAAGAGAGTTGGTGCTGAGACTGATCCTTTAAGACGGTCGCTCTTGCAAGAGGTTGACAGTCTATGGGGGTAAGCATCTGCTGCGTTTTAAGAGAATGCTTTTATGCAATGCGCTGTATAAGCCTACTGAACAAGTATGAGGAAATTTAAGATAAAAACAATCATAACAGTTTGACAGTGAACTCGAAGCGCAATACTTGTGTTGAGATTAGTGCTAGTTAAGCAATTATGAATTTTATCTTTTTTATAAGAAGTGTAACCCATGCTAAAGATAACAATTAATGTAGATTTCTAAAACAAGCAGCTGTAGGCATTCAGTAAGTCTTAAAAGAAACACCGGGGGCAATCAAATAATAGTGATCTATCTGACGTTGATAATTTATAATTTAGAATTAGGATCTGTAGTTATGCCAATAGCTGAACAATATTAATTACTGACAGCCGCTAATTGCTTGACGATGTAAACCGTCTGATTTATGTGTAGCCACACTCCAATGAAGTTGGTTTTGTAATAAATCTCGTAAAATCTACTCATTGATAAATTTAGGTGCGGGTTCCACTTGAGGGCGGGTGATACTCAAGAAAAAGCGGTATACACTGATATTGATCATCCTATTTATCATCTCATCTCTTCCTCAATAACTCATACCAACCCACGCCAACTTAGCTATGTGACCTGACTGACATTGTGATTTTCATTTTGCAAAAATATATATGTATGTATATATATATATATATATATATATATATATATATATATATATATATTCACTATACTTTAGCATTTAATTTGATAATGTGTCTGCTATCTCTTCCTTCACTTTCATTTGTTAAGTTTTGTAATTTCCCATAACTTCAAAATATATTGTGTCGCCCCACAATCATAAGTATCGGGATTCTATGTCTCAAATGTACGATTATTATTGAAATACTTAGCATTTGAGATCACAAAGATGATAAATACGTCATCTTTCATTTGTGAATTGTGCTATTCAGTTTCGGTGTCGTGTATTGCGTTTCAAGAAAATGTTGTTTCAAAATTTTCACATCTGGTAGGTAGAATAATTTTACTGCTTTCATGTCATGTATTGATCAATATCAGTTGCCAAATCTACATGCCTAGCTACAAAAGTCCTTGCATGTCTAATTGCACTGAAGCCAAAACCAAGACGAAGCCTTTACCAACATATCATTGATCAGCTTTGGAGAAACTTGATCTCAGACAAATGTTTATCCTCAAATATAGATGCTAACTCCTAAAGACGAGACAATCACATCACACTTGCTATGGATTTTAACTGAATTTTATATTGGTCCGTATCTCAATGACTAGAATGTTGGTACTGAAACGCATATTCGCGCATACTTGTGATTTTCAGAATGTGATCACGAATGTACTAAAAATGAGGGTGTGTGCGTAAATTCCGGAAGCGGTCATTTCCTCAACTTTATTGATCCCGTTGATTATGTGTTCATGTAGGTGATTTAAAAAACATAAGATTATGATGATAAAATGCGCAATTGAATAGTGACTGTCTACATTTTAGAGATAGTGACCTCAGTCTACTCAACCGTGGAGTCGGGAGCGTTCTCCGTGACAGGACCACAGTGGTGCCAAAATGTTGAAACCATTTGATAGCCATTTGCAGACCGAAGATGGAGTTAATGAACTCAATTTTTAGGATACCAAGTGGACATCTCAAGCAGCATGCATCACTGTCGAAAAAGGGACACAGAAAGACGGTAACTGGAAGCAATGTTCATTGATTCTTTAAGAAGTAGTTCGACATACAAGTGCTAGTAAGCTTACCTCTCATTTTGACATGTTACTGCTTGTATCTGATTATGTTTATCTTTATCCGAAGGGCGAAGTTCACAGCATGACCAACTTCGCCAACCGGAATTGTTCCACTAACAAAACCGGTGAAGCATGTGGGATCTTCTTGTATCCTTTCATGTTGCTTTTCTTTTTCATCTTGAAAGTTTATTTTTGAATCAGCAGATGTCTAAGGAGAATTCAAACGTTAATTGATGGCTGTCACTAAACATCTTTGTCGCAGATTTGGAAAGGTGTCTTTTTTGACTTCCTCGCTTACATGTATGTCTCATACCCATACAAGCAACTTATAGTTCAAGTGCAATTGCTATTAATAATATATCCGTGAAATACACGTACATGCATTAGCGGTTGGATTACGTCAAAATGAAGGCCACTTGGTTTACGTTTGGGGTGTCTGAGACGTTGTGTCAGACACTCCATATTGAAATAGCTTGGAACATCATAAAAATACAGTTTTTAATTTCTTTTTATATGATGTGTGGGATATAAGAAGACATTATCAAACCACTCTTGAAATCAACTGTTAACCTGTCCTACAGAATTCGAATCTACTTTCGCGCGTTCCTTGAATAGAGCGAACATTTCATATTTCGACTACATACAGCAGTTGGCACCACCGAACAGTCAGCCAGGCGTCAGCAAATTCACGAATTATTGGAAGTCATGTGTGAACTAGGTCTGCGATTGGACAAAGAAAATTACCATTCCTATAGAAGTTGAATCAAGCCGATATTAGCGATTGTTTGTACCATCCATGAGGCCTACAATTGAAAAATTGCTGAAATATGGCGATATAGTTAGCTATCTAAATATATAGACTCACTAAATAAATATATATAATATATAATATCACTAAATAAATAAATAATAGGCAATATAAAAGTTAGCTCACTAAAGTAGCTGCCCAGAAATTATGGGGTTTCGTGACAATTTCCGTCTGACATGGTGAAATGTCGCATAGCGTTCATTAGTACACAACATTTTTTTTATGATATCCGTGTGTATAAGACTAAATATTTTTTTGCTAATATAGTTTTCTCCATAGTAGTTTTCTCTGAAGTAGTCTCTCCAAAAAATACTGACAGCATTTATACCTATGCAAGAAGACGCGTGAATTCATGAAATGCTGAGACTCAAAATGTCGAAAGAAATGAATTTTGCTATCATACGGGGATACGTAGGTATGGCTATAGGTTATGATTTTGTGCCTATGATTTATTCACTTGTACAACATCCTACTACTCCTTATCATCTTAGCTACAATTCCCAACCTACCAGATGCCTAAACAGGCCTACTTGATTTGCATTTTTGCAAGCATCCCAGGAAACCAGTCGTCATCCATGCGACACGAAAAGTACGTGCGGACAGTGATTACGTTTGTTCGAAATTGTGGTGTCCAAAATGTTTCCGTTTTTTAAAATAGGAATATGCGTTGACTCAAACGTGCCGATCGGGTGATCTTATAGTGTTGCGCTGGTGGGTGGATAAGTCATCTTTTGTAATATGATCAAACCCGGTTGGACAAGAGCAAACTACATGTAGTATTGTCAGAGATAGCATACTATCTCCCTAAAAGTACAGGGAGAGGAGAAATGATCTCCAGATGCAATACACTGACGACATGCGATTAATCTGCTCTCCAAAACATGACAAGAAGATCTAGCACCCTATTTTTCAGATATGATAAATGTAGAAATCTATACAAAACTTTATCTCAACTATGCGCAAGGATCGGAAAATTTAATAAAAAATTTGTTATGTCAGTCAGCTTTTAATTGTTCAATTGCGAGATGCTTCTCTAAATTAGCCTATATGACTGTTGAGAATTTTACTGATCAATGCGTATACCCTCAAAATGGCAAAATATACTTTGAGAAGTCATTATTTCGGATTTTTTATTAATAAATCACATGATTAAGGTGTGCCGAGAGCCATCGAAAGCTCGTGTATTTTACTGTGGAGTGTAAATTAAACAGATAGAGAAATCCGAAATAATGACTTCTCAATCATTGAACCCATCTGGAAAAATATTCAGCATATTAAAAAATATACTTTGCTACGACTAAGCAACTGCTTTACATATAACCTCCGAATTCGTTAACACAATTTGCAATAGACTAATTATTCTTCTCCACTACACATGGAAACAGAGAAAATAACGGAAATCCCATAGGAAACCTACCGACAAATCTTCTTGCGGTAAAACGTAGTCTGTTACACTTAACTACAACTCGATTTTCCACAATATTTGATGTCCTTTTTCTCTCATCAATACAAGAATGAAAAGAAAATCTGTTGTCGCCTCCTCGTAGCGGCTGATAGTTTCCGGACAGAAACATGACATTCCATGCAGATCATCCTTTACATTTTGAAGAGATCTGATCATGACCGGCGCTGTGGCCTTATGTTAGTGTTGGCTCTGCGTCCGAGAGACCTTTGGTCAAACCTTGGTCGGGTCAAACCTAAGACTTTTAAAATGGGTACACTTTGCATTCTTGCTAAACACTCAGCACAAAAGGAATGAGAGTGGGATAAATAACACCTCGGCCACATGGAAGAAAGTCTCCATGCCTAATGTGCTTCCGAAGATAAACAAGGTTCATTTATTTATTTTTTTCATGTAAAACGCTTAACTTCCTGTTGAGTTTTCAGTCAGGTGACTTCAGACTATTAGCAGGTATGAAATGGAGATTCGAATTATTTGATGCGTGATCTCTGTGAAGTAAGCAAGATAATAAGATGATTTAGTGAATGAAATAGTCGGGTATAGAGCTGTTTTTCAAAAAGTATTTTTTAGGTCTAGAGGATACTAACAAATCTCGCATCCTTAGAATTTTGAAATATATATATTTTTCCATCCGAAGTGGTTGGAATCGATTTGGTGAAGAATTTTTTGTTCATTCCAAATGTGAGTGTAGTCTTGAATCTGAAAATCTTTCAAAATGCTCTGCTATGTCTGCTGCTAACTTCGACTTGATACTGCAAATTCAACAGTTACAGACACCGTCATATAAATCAGGCAATGGTTTATTGGCTTTTACACTTGGTACAGAAGAGACTATGGGCCCATCACCCAATGACAAAAACATGGATGAAACTGCCAAGCTAAGTCAAACATGAGTCAATTAAAAAGTCAAACATAAGTCTCGGGCTAAAGCCCTCGGGATTCATCAAATAATTTCCCTTTCTATGTCCCACAGAATCACATATCCATCCTCTATCCATTATAAAATACACCTAGCCATGTCTATCATAGCCCTCATTTGTTACGATTTCTATGTCCTCTGGAGAATTTATTGAGAGCAAAAGGATTGATGACCTGAAATTTCTAGTCACCATAGACAAGAAACGTCAATGATAACCGATAACATGTAGAGATGTTTAACAGTTCTCCATTCCCGCGGGTTTGATGTAAATACAATGAGAATAGTCACCCATCTGAATCGGACGTAAATCATGAAATCTTAAAAGCCAAAGTGCCCTGAGATCATTCTCACTAAAGCTAGATGGGTACTATTTCATTTTTTTTAGATCCATCTTAACGAATTTCAGATATCTTAAAAGTTGAAATTGTTGATGAATTCCCTATCTGAAATTCAACTGGAGAATTCTTCTGGAGATACCAACTGTTTGGGAGTTATTTAAGTTGCGTGCACATCACCCTAGTGAAACGTGATAGATTTTTGTTTAGCGAAATGTACGGCTTTTGTGATATCTTCCATTTCAAATAAGCAGCTGTTTATTTTTCACTTCACACCAGTCATTGTTTTATTGACCGCCGTTGACTCAATTTTTTTTCTCCGTCTGATAATGGCATTAAAGTGCATTTTAGCCCACTACCTATGAAGAATTGAATTAAAATGCATTGCTGATGAATACGTGTTTCAGGGAACTGGAAATAAAGACTTAATGCAAGCTTACGGAATATACTCAGTAGTTTGAAATTAACGCATATTTGGGGTAACAGGCCACAAATGTGCTGCCCATTTTACTTAGCAAGAAATTCTACTTACCTACAGGTAGCCTGTCTATGCGGCTGAAGTCGTCTTCTAAGCCTGAAAATGCTGTTGAAGATGATGATTGAGACCGCTTCAGAATGTAGTCGTTTGTCTATTGCTGCTTCATTTCTCTCTTCACACCAGTCATCGTTTTATTGACCGACGTAAACTTCATTTTTCTCTCCGTTCGATAATAGTATTGAAGTGCATTTGAGTCCAGTAACTACGAAGAATTGAATTGTAATGCATTACTGATGAAGACTGTTGAACTGGTATACGCAATCACGGTGTCTTACTCCTTTCGTATAACAGCCTTCTACGATTCGACACGTAGTGTTTCTATGATACTGAATGTTTGGTTTTTTGACATTGGTTATTTGTTTTTAAGATAAGAAAGGAAATCAAATATGTCGTAATTATCAACTTTTCTTTGTAGTTACATTGATCGCTCGTTGCTTGGCATTATAATTTGGGGTGCCTGCAAGGCGCCATCTTTTTCATCTATGTTTTCCTGCACGAGAGGTCGCGACTGCTTTGATTGATGTAGTCTCCCCTCTTGATGTTTGGACTGATGATAGGTGTTGCAGCAAAATCTTCCCGTGGTGAGTTAACATGAATTGCATGTGTCAATCAACGGTGCCATCGAGCTATGCCGGTTTAGATCAAGAAAACTATGAGCTCGAACGTGTATTATGACGTACAAATTTTCGGACGAAGCATTTTTCAAGTGCAGATTTAATGGCAGGCTAAGAAAGCGACACTAAATCGAAACTGTTGAAGCGATGCATTTTCGTCAAAGCAGCAACATTCTTATGAATGGTTGTTGTGGACGTCAATTGGATGTTAAGATGATCCTTTTTGCTTGTCTTTTTGCAAGATCCTCTTTTTGTGACCTTTCTAGAACGATTTTATTTTATCTTATTTTACTTCCTTGTAAAGTCTTTTCAGCGTTGATTAGTTTTTAATTAGTTTCATTGACAGCTCTATGATTATCTTAAGCTGTCTATTTACTTGTCTGCTAGCGCTGTCATATCTTAAGCTGTCTATTTACTTGTCTGCTAGCGCTGTCAATCTGAATAACACTCCTCGGCGGAAAGATTTAGTGTCGGTTTTCTAGCATGCCATTAAATCTGTACTTGAAAAGGCTTCGGCCGAAAATATGTACTTCATAATACACGTTCGAGCTCACCAAAACCGTTTTCTTGATCTATAATTGCATATGTCCTTATAATTGCTTGTCAACTAACATTTCCAATTTTTTTCAATTCTGAAGACTTCATGCTACATTTGCAGGTTTTGATTATCAGTGCTCGTGTGCTCATACACTAGAGATCGCGGCTGAATTTTTTTGACGGTCTCCGTTCTCCCCTACGAAGAATGGATAATGGACGTAAAACGAAAAAGTAAGTAAGTCTCATCTCTCGGTGTATGGACTGATGGTAGAATTCATCAGTGCCCGCGGTCATGGAAAATCTGGATAAGTCATGGAAACATCAAAATTTGAAAGCGTCATGGAATAGTTGCAGAAATTGTAATTTCCGGACAGTCTTGGAAAAGTCATGGAAAAATATGTGATATTCTATTCTCAAATATGGTTGCATGAATGAGTCTTGTTGCCATTTTTTGAGCTGCCAATGGGTAGGACTAGCAGACCTGCGATTTCTTCAGATTTCAACGCAAATCTGGTAGAGGCCAAATGCAATGCAGCTTCTAACGTAAATTTCCAGATTTTGCACAACATGAGATCACCCTTAAGCAGCCTTTTATTCGATAGAGCGACGGTTATAATAATCAACATCACAAGGCACCCCATGTACATGAAGATGTAGCAGTCAGATCTACGTACGCGCAGTAAATTAACAAATGTTGCTATACATAGAAGTGCAACACTGTAATATTTAGGGATGCGCGATGATTGCCTAGGATTAGCCTAGTAGTTTAAATCGTCACCGCCTGCAAAACCCACAGGTCAAGTCCAATATGTCTACAGAGCGCTAGAGATTCGAATTATTTTTTTCTAGTTAGCATTTTTTTGGTATAAATTTTAATAATTATGACTGATTAGATGAATGAAATAAGTCAGGCTGTTGAAGCACTTGCTTTATCTAAAATTTCTCCCGAAAAGCAGCTTAAACAGGAAATAGAAAGCGATCGCAGGATTAAGGTCTGGAACTACACTAGTAAGACGATGAAATTTATGAAACCATGGATTTTGGTTGTTAACCGGTTAACTATTTCAAGCTGATTAAACGAAAGTTTGAACCGTGCCAATGACTGCGGCATGATCATCACAGAGAAGACTACTGAAAGGGTGGATGACTTCCTTGAAGAGATTCTACTTGCCGACAGGAAGCAGCCTGTCTATGCGCTTGAAGTCGTCTAAGCCTGAATACACGGTTGAGTCAGTTAAAATGTGAGGATGGACTTATCACATTGAAACAAATTTCCTGTGATATCAGGACTGCATCAGTTCTGTCAGCGCTTCGATTTGATCATTGCAGACTAGTTCAGTGTTTCTACAGGAAACAGGTTTCTTTATTTATCCATATGACTTACATGAGTGAAGCTCCATGTCAGATAGAAGCTTCCGATAGTGATTGATGCCGCTTTCGGTTGCGGTCGTTTGTCTTTTGCTGTTCCCTTTCCTCGTCGCACCAGTCATTGTTTTATTGACCGCCGTTGACTCCTCTCTTCTCTCTATCTGATAATAGTATTGAAGTGCATTTGAGCCCACGAGCTGCAAAGAGAAGAAAAAGCTTGTAAATGCAATCTCAGTGTTTTACTTCTTTCGGTCAGGAGTCTTCTATGATTCCACACCTGATGTTTTTATGGCACTGAATGTTTAAGTTTTTTAAATTTGCTTTTCGTTTAAGATATGGACGGAAATGAAGTATGTCGCAATGTACCGAGGTGTTTTTTCGTTGTAATCATATTGTTTGCTCGTTGACTGGCATTTCAATCCGAGGTTCCTGCAAGGCTCCATGTTTTTTTCATCTATGTTTTCCTGCACGAGAGGTCGCGACTGCTTTGATTGATGCAGTTTCCCCTCTTGATGCTTGGACTGATGATAGATGTCGCAGCGAAACCTTCCCGTGGTGAGTTTACATGAATCCGTGAGTCCTTATAATTGCTTGATAACTAACTTTTCTATTTTCAGAGAGTGTATTTGCCTTGCTTTATATGTTTCTGTTCTGTAGTGGTGCTGTTCAATGTATCACTGTATGTCGTAACATCATAATAATGATGGATATCTGAAAACTTTATGCTACATTTTCAGGTTTTGATCATTTGTGCGCAACTGCTCAAGCACTATAGATCGCGGCTGAATTTTTCTGACAAAGTCTCCTCTCTGGGTGTGTGGACTAATGGTAGATGCAACAGTCAGATCTACAGGTCCACAATAAGTTAATAGATGTTGCAATGCATAGAACTGCGAACCGCACCGCATGCAAATCTCTCCAAAGTTTACCCCAATATGTCTACAGAGCGATAGAGATTCGAAACATTTTTTCTGGTTTTCATTCATTTTAATTATTAAGACTGATTGGGTTTGTAGCTTAAAATCAAAACCTCAGTTGCTTTCATAGGGCCACGCTTGTTCTTTGGGTATGTACAACAAGTGAATGATGCCCTGACCATCTGTTGTATATGAATGCCACACTGCTAGCAGTTCATTCAATTCTACGAGATAACGATAAAGATCAGAAGACGTCTTGGGTGTTACTATTATCTGGTTCCGTGGTTTATCCCACTTCATCACACACAACTAAGGAATCATTGGTAATTATTGGCATAGAAAATTATTTTTTTACTTTCGGGCAGGCCACCGTTCAGAATTGAATTTTTCTTTTCAAGGAGTGATGAAGATTTAGAACTCAAGCATGGTTCACATATGCTACTATAAGTAGTAGGTATGGGAATATTTTGGCGATTATCAAGTAGTACGCAAGGCAAATTTATTTGTGAATGAAAATAACCAATTTGACTGAACAGACGTTAGTAAATGCATCTTTGTTCTCAAATCAAAAATTTTAGGAATTAATTGATATTACAGCTTTTACCTCATTCTCGGAGTAGACCTGTAATCACAGATATTGAGTAACTGTGTCAGTTTATGATAACCTTCGGATATTCGTCAGTTCAAGTGAAAATGTGTCTTTATGATGTTGCTTATGTTGATGATCATAACGTAGAATAATAGACTACGTCGTAAAATTGTAGTAATTAGAAAGACAGGCATTGTATACATGTACATCTTAACAGCACAGGCAATTAAGTACGGCATCAACTTGGGAATAGAAGAGAATACATGTAGACCTACTATGTATGAATATAATTGATATGGAACGGTTTGGAACTTGGAAATGAAGCGTCAGGCTATTATAGGGGTACACAAACCCGTGACAACAATTCTTGGACAATAGCATAAAAAGTAGATAAAAAATACCAACCTATAACTCTGAATCCACATCATCACACACCTCTGATACGCCATCGATACATGTCCTCTTGATAAAGAACACAAAACATCGTGACAAGGGCCGTCGCTGCAACATCCGATTTCACCACAAGCGGTGAACGCCATACTCTGTCTACATTCATAGCTGATAGTTATAGTGACTGCTGAAGCCTGATAAGAACGCAGATGATATAATCATTGAAAAAGAAGACTCAAAGTCATCATGCTGGTACGAAGAACATTAATGGAAGAAGTGCAAGGAAAATCAAAGCAACATCGACGGTAATAGGATGGACCGGCAACATCAAGCAGTGGGTACAGGGAAGAATGATGGAGGCAGAAAGGAGTAGGCCTACACCAACGGTCGGTGATGAACAAACGACACTTAATCTGCCATTAAAGCGATAGTAGTCGAACTTATCAGCACGATGACCAAGATTAACTGGCTTAAACCCAAATTTGCTGATGACAGTTCCTGGGATACCAACTTATAACTAAAATTTATCGGGGAAATGTAGTCGAGGAATAACGGCGTATACTGAGGGTTACGCGATTCTTATGTCAGCTACACAGTCAGAGCAACTCCTGCTTCTCGACTAAGAACAGAATAACTAAGCATAATGCAAGAGCGCGTTCGAGGAAAGTGAATTCAATCTCGATATCTCGACCATTTATTAGACTTTCGAGATCTCGATATTCCAGATTAGATTAGCTTATTGCTTTTATACTTAACAAATGAAAATTACTGTTTCATTGAATTGCCTGTTGGAACATTAGGTCAACTGTTGACGCAAAATGTGTTAGTGTTACCAAACTTACATATTATTGAAAGCCATCTGAAAGGCAATGAGTTATATAGTCTTAAAGATGCAGAATGCTAAGTGACTGTACCTTTTAAACTGTCTTTTAAATGACTGATAGCTGTGTTTATCAGTCATCCATGAATGCCAGCTGTGTTAAACATACATATATGTAGGCCTACATGTTGAACTCCAAGTCAATAATTATGTCAACTTGATACTGCATCTAAACAACTAGCTACAAAATATTGTGTTATTTGGAGTGGACCAGGGAATACCGACCTCCAACCCAATTTCATACTGAATACAGAAATCGTGAATTTGAAATGAATTTGCAACATATTTTGTGCGGCGGACTATTTCAAAATGAGCATTTCTATCGGTCCCTATTGTCGGTCCCGGGAAATCACAAATAATACTTGGATCAAGGTGAAGAGAAATGTAGAGCATTGTGTTGTGTACAATGTCCTACACGATAATGTACCTTATCGTGCCGCGATCGCCTTCACACCTCGTGTCCATTTCCCTCTGTCCAATGCGTGCTTTTTCGTCAGGCCTATCCAAGACATTCCTCCTCCACTTGCGTCTTGCACAATTTCTTGGGTCGTCCTCGCTTTCTTTTCCCCCCAAAATTCAGCGCTCTCCTCAAAGCACTACATTCATCCCTCCTCAAAACATGGCCATACCATCTCACTCCACTTGTCCTTACTAAACTATCAACACCTTCATTCAACCCAAGCAACCGCATCAGCTCTTCACTGTTGTAAAGATGGCGCAGTGCTTTTTCGTCGGATGTAGCAGCAACACCAATACTCAGCGCACAAATAATAGCTTCTACAGATTCCCAAAAAAATGTCCTTGTTCAATTAATGGTGTCGGAGCACAGGATGGAAAGGCTTTACTCCTGATAAGCATAGTCGAGTATGTTCTGACCACTTCGCCGAAGTAAACAAGACAAAGAATCTATGACATGGTATGTTATCTGACCAAAATCGAGCCAATTAGTCTCTATTTCGTTTGAGACCTACCGCAATCTAATGTCTCAAATGATTTCAATGACTGAATATTTTTCAGAGTGCATTCTGTCTAAAAGTGATCTTAATTCGATGATTTCGAATTAGAACAACATTTTGACTTTATCTAGAAATATCGTAAATTGAAGCCACTATGATGCATCGAAGCATTCATACTATCTTCATTTCAGACAATATGTTACCAAATTTATGTACTTACAACTGGCAAATACTGTACATGTACAACATGCATAATGTTTGTCTTAATATTGAGTGAATAATACGTCACTTCAAAAAATGGTCAACGAGTTTGATATCATTTCTCCTATTGTAGAAGAGATACACCAACTGTAAAAAGTTGCATGCTGAATTTAATTAATATTAGTGCAAGTACTTTTATCTTTTTTCAAATCGCATGACCTGAGAAAACACTTGATCACCTTCCATGACTTCTTATTGACAATTTTTGAAGATAATGGCTCACTGCATAGCAGCAGTCAGCGGAGAAGAGTTGCAGGGTCGCGAGAAGGTTCTGCTAATTCACTATCATGTTGATGACTTGGAACAAATTTTAATGATTCGATCTAGTAAAGCTATTATCCAAGCGATGACCAAGACAGTGGCATGATTATGACCCGCTTTTAGTCAAAATACAAGAAAAAATTCCAAATTGTATGCGTTTCATCTCTCAAGTGATCGTCTTGAGAACGGGAGCAGTGAAACACATGTTTGCATAAAAGTTTATTCCTTCAACACTTCGCAGAACTGCCCGCCAGATTCATCAAAAATGCCAGTTATCTCAACATGCATAGTGACAAAGTGGATTTCGGACTTTAGGCATTATTCCACTATGCAGTTCTTGTCAGAAAATCCCGCTCGGTGCATCTGATGTGGGTGACACTCGTCACATGTCTATCAGATTGCATGCGACAGTCAACTGGTAATCGCATTAAGAAATTCGTCATGAATTCTCTATTCATGAATCAAGCAATGTCTACAACTAACGCCGCTCGGAAGATAAATTCGAGGCGCGCGATACATATCACAAATTTTGATGGATGAATTCGCGAAAATCTAATGACACTACTCAGTTACTCACTGTAGAACATTAATTGCCAAAATCTGGCTCTTATTTTCAGTCATTGTTGATGTACGTCATTTCATCAGGCGTGTTGAATTTGCACTAAAATTTCACTGCCAAATGACAAAATTATTGAAGACAACATGACTAAATGCCGTCGATAGCATGATTTTATGCAAGGGCCAAAATAGCATATCGAAGTAATGTTGTCAATATGTAAAAAAAGGCCTGCATTTGATCGCTTGACTTCGAAAAACATTGCAATTGACTTCAAGCTTTTGCAATTACTTAGTCGGTGCAATTTTTGCCGCGCAGCTATTTTACAGGCTGAGCCGGTCCAATCAATTTCCATGTCTTACCACACATCATATCTCTCAGTTACAGTAGACTTCAAAACACTATACATGACCAAATATCTATTCAGTGGTTCACTTATTGTAGAGAATTTCCATCTTTTACTTATTTATGATGTTCTTGATTATTTCCTCTCTTAGACATATTTATGAAACACTCGCTATCACCGACTCAACTACTGTGATAGTTGTCAGACCAAAATTGTACTGAATCAGCCGTGGCAATAGCCACTGCCTTGACTATGCAGTCAAAGGACTGACTGAGTTAATTTATCTTTCATGACAGCGCAAATTTAAGAATAGTTTGAGCTTCATTTACAGGAATTGTTACTTCAAAATGGCATCCGACTCTAAATTCTAATACACAAATGGACGTTCAAATGAAACATGAATGATAAAATTGAAGAGTTTTCGTCTCGTCTTTGGGAAAGCAACCAAGACTACATGTCAGGAAGAGCTATGAGGAATTCTTGAGGAGACATTGACAAACTTGATGCTTTGATTTTGTTGCATTATCTGTTTGAGGAAATGCAGTGTAGTATATTGAACAAATTTCCTGGATTTTGGTGCCTGAATTCAGACAAAAAAATGTATACATTAAATTTAGAAATACAAACACGAATAAATATGATAGGCACTTACGAATTACTTCTGAGAATTATGCAACTCAACCGAAAATTCAGAAAATCTATGTAGCTCTCTTTGACATTCACATGAAGCAACAGCATTCTACCTCATTGATGATCGGTGCTTCTGTAAAAAGCGAACATCTGAAAGATACCGAAAACAGCTGATTTACTGACCCTGACCTACTTCTGGAAGCCGCCATCGTTTAGGTACCGTTGTCATGACAGCGCGTGTCCACGAAGTTCTATTGTTCTCAATGTCAATGACCGTTCTAGTCCTTTTATATTATATAGTGTCGGATTTCTATGGGTATATCTAACCCGCTATATCACATAAATAATATGCACATTCATCTAAAAACTGCTTTGGTAATTAAACACTAATGCATTTGCATCAGCTCAGTTGATAAAGTGGGTAAACGCACAGTCGGGGTGGATGGCAAACGTTGACAGGACTCAAAGTACTTTCGGAGAGGCTGGGAAACGTTGGTAAGTCTCAAAGCAAAGTCGGGGAGGATGCATTTGATTCAATTATGTCTTGTGTTCATTAGGACATAATCGATAAAATGTCAGACGTTGGTTTGCCGGATCATTTATTGTTTCATTGCACCCACTGCGATACTCAGGAACACAGGAAATCGTCATTTCCAGTTGTGAGCACTCGATCCTTAATACAGCGATTTGATTGGCGATTTTGGCGTAGGAACTATAATGTGTTGACTAGCTGATTGCCGCGGTCCTTCCCACAGTCGCTATTCATCACACCGCGGACAATGCACTCTCAGCTGGGAAGACTGCATAGACAAAAAGAATTATTCAGATCTTAGCGCGTTACGCTCACTGAATTTGGCCTCGTGTCGCGTTCTTTATTGATTTTGATATTTCATCATACTACTACTTAATAAACAATTTAGTACTTCTGTGAATTCAGGTTCGGTAATTATAGTACTCTCCTGCTTAGTACTCAGATTCATACTTAATTAGGACTTAATACATTGTGCACTATCTAATAAAATCTCAAGTTGGAAACATCTGGCAACTATCTTTTGAGACCGGAAAGGTGTCATCTTAATGGAAATGATGTAGAGGAATAGTGCTGCATTCAATGCTGGAATTGAGCAGTTGCATTGACTTGCATTCACATAATAAAAGCTGACAATAATTTTGAAATTTTACACTCAAAAACTTTTGTTGTAAGCCAAAGAATCCACACCTATGATTTGCGACAAGTTCTGCGTGTAAAATTCCAAATTATTATCAACTTTTATTTTTTGAATATAAGTCAATAGAAATGCTCAAAATAGTTTCAACGTTGTTGCAACATTCTGCCAACGATTTGGAAGCTTTTCTGTTCACATGCGGAAAAAATCACCATTCCATATTTTGCAATTTAATCAAATTGCGAAAAATCTACATATAGAATATATTCCGCGCACGGTTTATCTTCGAGAACATGCGTAGTTTTCTCTTTGAAGTTTACCATAAAAATGCATTTCATATACCGGCATATGCGATGTGTCACAGCATGCTCGAATGGCCCAAAATGTTCCTCAATGCAAGAAGAAGTGCAAAGATACCAGGTGTCCAGATCATTTAAAACGCAGTTCCTGTTTGATTGTAGTCCAGTAAAGTTTTGATATACGGCTTCAGACAAACTATGGGTTTGTGTTTGTATATGGATTAGTAACTCCATGACTTTTCATATTTCAAGATGTTAGAAAAAACCCATGTTGCTGCTAGTTTAAAAGTCAGCATAGATATTGGAAATAAAATTCTATATGCTCAACTCTATGTGCGGTACGTAGAAACCCCCGATGGCTTCGTCATGAATTTGTATTAGAATATCCATAAGCAGTTGTCTCAAGTTGAGGCGAATCTCACATAATTTGCAGTGACTATTTAAGCGTTACGCTTTACATGAAATGTCTCTTTAGATATCTATATTTTATTTTAGTTTCATACTGTGTCAAAACTGTAGACATCATTTGAAGATTCATGGAAAAAATCATTCTTCAGGTGATCGCAGCCTAGCTAGATGATAACTGTTTACATTCAAGTTGCTTGATACGTGTAGATCTCAAAGAAATCTAAATTCATTGGTCCAGTTATTTAACGCCAGATCCGTATTCAACAAAATTGATGAACTGAGACTTCAAGTTTCCAAGTTCACGCCCGACGTTATCTGCATGACCGAAACATGGCTCGACAGCAGTATTGACAGTGAATCAATCTCCATCCCCAATTATCATCTGGTGAGATCTGTAGCCATCTACTGCAAATGTCATTTTTCTCGTATTGCAAGTCCTACTAGCAGTGTTGATGGTCTGAAGTCGAGTATTTTGTGCTTATACTTGTACGAATTTGACGTCCATGTTTGTGTCTTGTATCATCCATACTGGGGAAATGTTAATTCTCATGATATAGTGATAGACTCTCTTCAATCGCTGGCAGACAACCTTTCGTCCAAACATGTTATCTTAACAGGAGATGTAAATGACCTGCGTCATAAATTGTGTGACTTTTTTGTTTTGAACAACATGAAACAACTTGTCCAATTTCCTACTAGAGGAAAAAATGTTTTGGATATTTTTGCCTCAAGCCAGCCCCTCAGATTTGAACATCTTTTCATCCTCTCCCCCATTGGTAGATCTGATCATAAAGGTATCTTTGTGAAAACTGTCACTAAGGTCAAAGTTAGGTCTTTCTCTCCCGCCTCCTTTGCTCAGTGCTATAGTGTCCTTCAGTCAATTGATTGGAACGCCTGTTGTCTTGATTTTGATGATATCAATGAAGATATTGACGCCTTACAGTTTCTCCTTCTACAATTCTATCACTTATTCTTTCCGGAAAAAACAGTCAGGATGAGAAGTTCTGATCCGTCTTGGCTTACTCCATCTCTTAAAGCCATTTCAGATGCTAGAGATAGGGCTATCTCCCGTGGCAATTGTCCCAAGTACCTGTATCTTAGAGAAAAATTTCTTTCAGAAGTGAAAAAATCCAAAATGAATCAATTCCGTAGAATGAAGCCCTCTTCCCCTGCTGATACCTGGAAAGTTAGTAATGCGCAGATTAAGAACCGGCATGGATCTTCTGACATCGACTATAACAAGGTCGTCGAACTCAATGAAGATTTTCAATCCTTCTTCTCTGATCCTGACGTCGACTCCTTTCTTGAGGATGGGCTTTCTACTCATACCCACATCCCCCTAATTCCCGAGACTAAAATTTTTGAATTGATAAGATCGTCCAAGTCGAATTCAGTCGGACCTGATGGTATTCCAGGATTCTTTTACAGGAAATTCCGCGATGTCTTGGTTGCGCCCTTGACCGTTCTATTTAACAGATGACTTCAATCTGGTACCTTTCCTACTACCTGGAAATTGGCTAATGTCCTCCCTCTTCCGAAAGGCAATGGTGAATTCAGACCAATTTCGATCTTGCCTTTCCTCAGTAAAGTGCTTGAACGCCTGATTCGTGATCACTTGCTTTTGCCGTCTATTTGTTCTTTTGACTCACGGCAGTTTGGGTTCATTCCTAATTCGTTTGGGGGATGCACTAACGCTATTCTCAGTCTTCGTTTGACTATTCTGCAACACCTCAGCGCCAAGTCCTCCAACTCTTGCAAAATTCTCGCAGTAGACTTCAGAAAGGCCTTCGATTCGTTAAGTCACCTATCTGTTCTGAACACCCTTGTGACTGTTTTTCAATGCAATCCTTATATTGTTTCTATGATACAGTCCTTTTTGAAAGATCGTTTTCAGAGGGTCGCTACCAATGGTGTACAAGCTTCATGGAAAGCTGTTTCCAGCGGAGTCCCTCAAGGGTCTATCTTGGGGCCTCTGTTGTTTGTCATGTACATTAATGATCTTCCTCATCTGACAAATACCAAAATCATAGCTTACGCGGACGATATATCTCTCGTTCACCTGTCAGAATCGTCTTCCTCTTCTGTCTTTCAAGATGACATTGATATTTTTGTCGAGTGGGCTCAGAATAAGAAACTCCGCATCAATGAAGCAAAATCCAAGAGTCTCACTATTTCAGGCAAACCGACCTCCTCCTCTCCCACTCATATTCATGTGAATGGCACTGTCATTGAAGATGTTCCTTCTCTCAAAATTTTGGGAATGTTTTTCTCCTCCGATAACAAATGGGACGATCAATTTAATTTCCTGTACAAAAAATGTTGCCGGTCCCTATCATCAGTTAGACGGATTCGGTATAACTGTGGGCAAGGTGATATTATTTGGCAGGCCTACGTTGGTCTTGTTTTTACCCATATTTCTTTCTGCTGGCCCGTTATTTGCGACCTAAAGAAGTCCCATGTGAAAAAACTTGAACGACTTGATCACGTTGCCCGTCGTTGGGCCAATATCAATTTTAAATGTGATTTTCATCAAATGCTTAATAACATCTGTATACGACTGATTCGTAAAGTTTCTAGGTTTTCTGCATGCCATCCTTTATCTGAAGTTTTCATTGTCAGCTCCACTGATTCCCAAATCAGATCTCGGAGAAAATTGTTATGCTTTCAACGGAGATCGTCTGTTTACAACAATTCATTTATTAAGTATTCGAAATTTTCATGATTTGTGAACCATGTCATATACCGCTCGTTGTATTGGTGAATAAAGTCTCTTTATTATTATTATTATTTGAATATTGTAGATTATGTTCAAATTCACGACTTCGCTTCTCAGTTTTTCATTCTTTCTAACCATGGCCTCGCAACGTTACGCAGACATAGAACGCAACACAAGTGAGCAAATATCTGAACTTATTGCCTATGATGACGACGAAGACTTGGCTCATTTGAATGATGTCGACTACGAAAAGTTGCCCTCTGAACTGTCATCCGATTCTGATAGCGATTCAGGCGCCGAGAGTAATGAGGCTTACACTGCACCGTCTGGTCGTCCTTGGATTCATCACGCTGCGGCCGTTCGATTAGCACCTGTGAGATATGCAAATTTTTGGAGAAGTTAACACGAATCTGACTGATCATGATAGCAATACAGGATAAGGAATAATATTCCACAAATCCTCCATATCATGTCAATTTGAAGTTTGTTAAATTAGCAATTCGATGATTCGATGGGTTTCCATTACAAAAAGCTCAGCTTAATTATAATAAGACTGTTTTCTCAAGCGTGATCATATCACAAACTGATTCCACTGAAAGATCAAAACATCACAAATCAAGGATGCTTATTATAAATAGCTTTAAAAGATGCTAATCGGTCCACATTACTATTCAGATTCAAGAAATGACGCCATGTGAATCACAAAATCATGCCGCTGAAAATTGAATTAAAAGCGGGACATCTCAGCTAAGAAACACAATGAGATCTCAACTTTTCCTTGAAGACTTGCAGGCATTTGCATTATAATGTGGTTCATGAAATTTCCCAGATCACCAGCTTAATTTCCGCTTAATTAGGATGCTTGTCAGCGAATATTAATTCCTTTTGATAACCAACTTGTTTCATGCTACTTATGAAAGGGCTTCATGTCGGGAGTACATAAATTTGCAAAAGCTTAGCTTTTTAAAAGCTGCTTTTTTTGAAAAAAAAGATGATGAAAATATCTTTTTTCAAAAGCAATTTTTTGGACCACAGGAACGTAATTTCCGCAAAAACTGAATCTTTTCATATAAAAATTTTCACAGTATACAGACACTTTTGTTAGTCGACACTACTTATACTTACTCCATGACTATGAGAATATTCCTAGTTTCCTACATTAAATGAAGCTGATTATAAGAGCTGGCTACGAAAATTACATACAAGCATAAACCAAATTCACATACAATGCTGTGATGACTTGTAAAAGATTGCTTATCATATCATTTTGATCTGAACCTATTTCCTTTGCATTGCGATTTTTTCTGGATGAGTATTTTGTCGAGATCAGCAGAACTGGCTTTGTGAACTAGACACATTCCAGTGTTATTATTTTAGGAAGGATAATACACTGTAAATCGATGGATACGAAAATTACATACAAACATATACCAAATTCACATACAATATGAAACTAACATCTGATACGAGATTCTCTTATGATTACAGAGATATGGGATGTTTTTCATACGACATCTCACTTACTTTCACATGTGATTGGTATGTAGCGATGCGAACTCTTCTATCTGTGATTGGCTGTTTTACAATGAAATGCGAGTTGTTGGTATGTTTTACATACGAGATCTGATGCAAATTCATCCTCATTTATATGCCTCTGGCACGTAGAGCTTTAAGTCACATAGCAAAAAATATATATGTTGCATACTACTGTCAAATAACTTTTTTCAGTAATACCAGTCGTGAATCCTTTTGTTTGATAGAGTGATATTTAACTAGATAAGATTTATTATGAATGTTATGTTCCACGAGATTGTCATCGTTGCTACTTGTCTAGCAACATTAACAGGACGTTTAGAACAGGACTCTACTTTATGAACTAAGTTGATAAACATCAATTCATTCAAACGAGATATTTCGTGAAATCATGTTGTCTTATATATCTCAAACATAACTATTTTTGCATTCATGAATTATAATGTCTTTTTATTTCGGATTGATAATATGCTTAAATTCAAAATCACATAATGCATAAACGTTGATGGTGGAATACTTATAGATTATTCATGAAATGCTAGACTTACGTGTATCAAAATCGAATTCATTATTGTAAGTTTGACTCTTGAATGTCATTATCTCACTACTTACAAAACAGCAGCAACATTAGTGTGATCTTTGTTGACAAAAGGTCTTAAATCAACATACTTTGGACATGATTGATGCTGTCTTTTAACATCGTGCTGGTATGGCTTTAGTATACAAAGCATGCCACACTTGAAATAACATACGGAAAGCATACAAATATATACCAAGAGAATACAGAAATATACCAAAAAATATTTTGGTACGTATCCTTCGTATGTAATTGGTATTGAGCGATTTACAGTGCAGACAAGAAAATCTACACAGAGTTAGACATAGCAACCCGCTCTTTCATTTTTTTTGGCTTTTTTACACAATACACACAGTATTGTATGTTTGTATATATGTATAAAAACAGTATACTTTGATTTTACCTTGCAAATGCTGTAATTCGCTCCGATTTTATCTCCTTTCAATGTGCACATTTTACATCTGTTTTGCATGATTGACAGTTAATTTCTTTGCGACCATGATGTGAACTGTCTTGCTGTCTGACTTTGTGCAGAATTTCTTGCCGAAGCCACGTTCGCATTGGGAAAGTCTACACTGTAAATCGGTCGATACCTATCACATGCGAAGGATGCATAACAAAATATTTTTGGTATATTTTTGCATCTATTTGTATGCTTTTCGTATGATTTAATACCTTTTCTCAATAAATCTTGCTTTAAGGTTTCGTGGCACTTACTACTGCTTTGTAAGTAGTAAGATAATGGCATTATAGAGTCAAACTTACAATACTGAATTCGATTTTAATACACGCAAGTCTAAGGTATTTCATAAATAGTCAATAAGTACATAACCTCAACGTTTATTCATTTTGTAATTTTTGAATGAAGCATATTATTAATCCGAAATAAAAACACATTATATTTCATAAAATCAAATATAGCTATGTTTGAGATATATCTCAAGATATATGTAAGTCAACATGGTAGCTCGAAAGTTATCGTTTTATTGAAATGATGCTTATCAAGTTAGTCCATGGAGTTGAGCTAACTATGCTGCATGTACAGTATTGATACCTTGGTCTATTGTATCGATCTATTGATCGACTCCGTCCATCGACTTCTTATACATTTGAATGAAGTGTGGTTGTTGCACTCGGATTTCTCTTTTGTTATTTCTGCAAAAATAACGACAGGAAGTTTTAGGTCTAACTGCTGTGAAGTTTAAGTCACTAAGAACAACTCGGTTATCATGCTATTCAGTTCTGAAATTCCATTGGAGTTGATAAATTCAGAACTACCTCATGTCATATTATTTTCATGTCTTCAATTAATTTTGCTGCTTTTATTGCCAAAAAATCACATCCATATCTTACTAACTTATAAATTTTGAGTTTGTAAAAATAAAAATAAGGGCCGCTTTCATTTTCTTGTAGTTTATTACAACAAGGCTGAAATAATGAAAGGAACTTCGCGATTGTGAGTTGACGTCCTTAGTTGACCTCAGTGGAGTGAAGAATATAAAGTATGCTTATTATTGAAAAGTGGTCAACTAGTTTGACAGCAGAGTCGCGGGGCGAGAGGAATCGCGGATACATCAAAAATATCTTCATCATAAAAGTCAAGCTGCGACGGATGGAGAAGGAGACAGCCGGGACACACATCAAAAATAATGGGAATTGAGAATTACAGTGCCTATATAAACCGAGATGATAAGTATTCCTCGTCACCGAACTGAGTCTTCTATTGTCGCTATCTGTACGCTGTTCATACTTCTTCTTATCTCCCTCATAGGTAGAATAAACCGAGTATATCTGGACCATTGGTTTTATCTTCATAAAAGCTTAGCAAGGAGATAACTACAGGGAAAGGTAGGCGAGAGCTCAGGGTTGCTGGATACGCAATACGGAGTTGGTAGAAAGCAATAGACTATCACAATTCGATAACTATCATATATTATCTAAGTAGCCTGTTATCCAGAGTGCTAGAATATACAGGTTACATTATTTATCAGCACGACATGTTTCGCCAGCTGTTCACATGTGACACACTGGAATGTAATTGCAACAGCGGTGGACGTTGAAATGAATGATACTCTTAATGTTGTTCACAGATGTGACGTAGTTTACATTGAAAATTGACAGAAAACGTAAGATAAGGGAAGGAACGCCTTGCCCGGCACTGCACAATTGAAATGAGTAGTATGAGATAAAGAAGAAATGGATAAAAAAGGAAATATCACCAAGGTAAGACGAGAGCGATGACATGTTCCTTTAGAACACACCAATCTGGAGTTGAATGTTCTACACCAAGAGCCTCCATAATGCGTAAAATGAAATTATGATCAAGACGTCTTCCTGCTCTGCCCAGATACCTGCATCCACAGGAACACGCGAACTGATAGATAACTTTGTGTTGGAGTAGAGCAGAAAGTTTATCTTTAGGAGACGCAACTGGGATTCGACACGTGAAAATTAACAGTGGCTTACAAGCATTATAAAAAGAAAATGTTTCACGAGCAATTTGTCTTACAAATGATGTCGCTTTTTTATCGATGAATAACCACCTGACAAAAATAGGCTTCTTTTCAGGACCCAAACATTTTTCTTGGTTGCGATTTATCTTCAAATACAAGCTGATAAAAAATGGTTGGTAGCCGTTTTCTAACAGAGTTGTTCTGATAAATTGTAACTCGTCCGCTTAACAGTCTGCTTAGCCCGAGACGCTAAGGACTTGATGAGGGCCACTCCGTAACAGCGAGGACAAAGCCATAGAAATTCGTATACAGTCCCGTCCAAGTACTCTTTCGAAAAATAGAGGTACAGACATTGCATCTGATCGACGTGTACACAAAGCGTCTAAGAAAGGTAATGAGTTGTTGCTTTCTTTTTCAAAAGTATATTTAATAGCAAATGGCATGAGTTTAAAATTTTGAGTACGTCATCAGCATTGTGATCTTTATTTATAAGGACTAAGCAGTATCTTACAAACATGTTTGTACAACTATTCAGCTCAGTTATAATTTTTGACTCGAGAAATCCCATAAAGATTTCTGCAAAAATTGGACCAAGACCCATACTAACACCATCAACTTGACGATAATATTTACCATTGAGCAGAAACTGAACATTACATGTACACAGTTCTAGAAGACTGCGTAATGTTTCGACATTTATATCACGCAATTCATCCATGTAAGCTTTGCTATCACAAATACTAAACAAAATGATATCAATAACTTCACCTACTGGTACAGAAGTGAATAAATATTTGATGTCAAATGATATCATAGAAAAATCTTAGAAAATTACAATTCTTTATTCTGTTGACAAATTCAAAGGAATCTTTTAAAGAATGTGCGCCAAAAAACTCTTTCATAAGAAGCAGCACTTTTGCTAACCATGCAGCCGTCTTGTGTGTAGGTGAACCACTCGTAGATAAGATCGCATCAGTAGAACTTTCTTTCGTGCAACTTCTGATTTGTCTACATTTTTACTTGTTTATATTTAGGTAGCATCTATTGAGTATAATTAATATCGTGATGATTATTAAATCTCTGTATAAAAAGAAAAGGAAAATACTTACATATTCTTTTACGAGGTCGATATTTCCGAAAATTGATAAATCAGATCTTTTTTGCGCGTTCAAGGGTGAAAATTTCTAACAAGTTTTCAATATCTGCTTAAAGAATGTTATTTTGGAATGCATCCATTGTGATTTACGTCATCACTTTTACAGAGCTCAAACGTTCAGGTGTTGCATTAATGCATCAGTGAGCTCTAATGGGTTATTGCTATCATCATTCTTATTCTTGAACTGGATGTAACCTCCTCTGCAACACCGAGTAGCGCATGATTCTACCTTCATTGCTTCTGTGCGTAGTGACGTCATCATCAATTCTGCTTTCATCTGCCTACCGCTAAAGAAGCTACTTGGCATGGCGACAGGCGACAGGTATCCCGTTTAACTCAGGAGGAGACCGAACCAAGATAGAGACAAAGTAAAAAATTCGACCGAATTGCACCTTCAATTAATAGGCCTTGTATTTTGTAACTCAATACAATTGCTACTGTATGCAGTTATCACGAAGTACACTGTAAATCGCTCAATACCAATCACATACGAATATTTTTTTGGTATATTTCTGTATGCCTCTGTATGCTTTTCGTATGTTATTTCAGTTATTTTGTCTAAGGCATTTCATAAAAAATCAATAAGTATTCAACCATCAACGTTTATGCATTATGTGATTTTGAATTTAAGCATATTATCAATCCGAAATAAAAAAACATTATAATTCATGAACGCAAAAATAGCTATGCTTGAAATGTATAAGTCAACATCATTGCACGAAAGATATCAAATTGAATGAATTGATGTTAATCAACTTGGTTCATTAAGTGTAGCTAACCAAGCGTCGTGGCAGGTGCCAACGATGACATACTCGTAGAGCACAAAATTCACAATAAATCTAATCTAGTTAAGTACCACACTATCACAAGGAAATTTTCACGGCTGCTATTACTGAAAAAAGTTATTCGACAGTAGTATGTAATATATGCTCATTTTTTGCTAGGTGACTTAAAGCTCTTCATACGAAACATATACGAATGAGGACCAATTTGCATAGGGTATCCTATATAAAACATACCAACAACTCGTATTTCATTGTAAAACAGCCAATCACTGATAGAATAGTTCGTATCGCTACATACCAATCACATGTGAAAGTAAGTGAGATCTCGTATGAAAGACATACCAGATCTCTGTAAACATACGAGAATCTCGTATCAAGTGCTAGTTTCAAATTGCATGTGAATTTGGTATATGTCTGTATGTAATTTTCGTATCCATCGATTAACCAGCTGGATCATGAATTTTAAAGACTTCTCGTGTCACATAATGACGAGCGTATTTACACTGCCCAACAACATGTAGTTGTAAAATAAGCTATAAAGTTCTCTGATATTGTCAATGTCAGATCGTGATCTGGGCAAGGTGTGAAGGCCATATATAAGAATCGGTTGCACAGCCATTTTATAAACAACACTCTGGGCATAAGGATGGAATACCGCTTTGTTCATGGCTATGAAATTCTCGTCTTCCTTCGAATGCGATGTTACTGCCAATTATCTCTCACATTATGTGTCGCACCCAAGCTGTTCAATTCAGTCACATTTTCTAGTAGTTCATTGTTTATAAAAAAACAGTTGTCTTGATTAGGACTGTTGCAAATCAGCACCTTTGATGTTGTCCCACCAAACTGAAATTTCCAAGATTCCGCATACTGATTAGCTATTTTCAATTGTTCTTTGAGACCATAAGTTGTTCCACTCATTATGATGAGAATATCTGCACAAGGAAGCAACATAAATGAGAAGATATCAAAATAACGTAAAGAATGGCCGGATGAATTGATTGCTAGCAATATGTCATCAGCAGCAAGTTGTAGCAGCTGTGGTAAGTTGAATATTGGCAGCAGTATTCGGCCTCTCCACATCAGGGTGCGCGAACACATAAATTCGAGCAGCAGCTCAGTTTTCAAACATAAACTTACTTGCAAAAGCAGTTTTCAAGCAGAAATACTTAGCCGTGAGCATCAAATGACATCGCTGAGAATACTTGAGGCTATAGAAATAAAAAAGAGGCAGCCCAGCATCAATTCCCGTCAGGAACGTGAGGAGCTGAAGAACATTGTATTTTAAACTTCCTTTTTCTTATCCTGTCATTTACCCTTTGCTGTTCATGAGTGAGCTTGCACCCATGTACTGCCGCCTCGTTGTCTGCGCCGATGTCGATCACGTGACCCTCTGCTGATAAGTGGTCGTCGGCGCGCTCGCTTACATAGTTCATTCCTCGTGCACTCTTGAACAAGGTGGTTGTCCGCGAAAATTTGAGAATTTTAGTAATACAGCAGCTTTGGCTATATTACACTGGTGTGTTTTTCTTTGGATTTATGTCATCAGCAAACATAGTAGGCCTACAGCCAAGGAGACAGAATACTACCTTGACGTAGTCCTCGTCTCACTGGTATTGGAGTTGATAACTCGCCTTTCGAAGACACCTTTATGTATAATTTATCTTAACCATCGTCTAAGAAGAACCCATGATCGCAGATAGAAATGTTTCTTTACAGAGGGATTGTCATTTATATTATTCAAGAATAAACCATTTTGCCATATTGCATCAAAGCACATATATAATGGTGATTAAGAAGTTGTGCTTGATACATTCGTTTATTACTACAGAAACCATATCCGTCCCAGTATTTTTCCGAAATCCATATTGAGAAGAACTTATCGATACTTCTTTCCGCAATTCATTCAAAATTATAACTTCAAGAATTTTGGAAAGTGTTGTGCTGACAGCCATACCTCTTGTATTAGCGGCTATGTGTGGATGTCTTCTTAAATTCATCATGCAAAGTAGTTTCAATGTTTGAATGTGGAAACTATCCCTTAGCGTCGATTCTTAATGAAACAACTTAGTGAAATGGGATGTGAGATCAGACGTTGTTACATTTGATGACGCATGGGTTTGGTTTCTTCTGAATTTCTTCCAAAATTGCCGTGAGTTTCCAGAGAATTAACCCATTCAAAGAATTACACTAATTTTTTATGTTTATTGGACAGTCTCCGTGTTGCCTAACGAAATTTCTTCTTGATACCTTTGTATATATTATGAATTAGGCTTAATGTACATTGCGGTCTACCATTTTCTTTCCATGTTTTCCACCACATTATCTTCCTTTTCTTTAAATAGTTTAATTCAGGGGTCCAGCGGATTTTACAAAATTCTTTCCGTTTGTCAATTTTCTTGACAGAACCAGATTCATAAGCTGCAGTAGTTACCGCAGATCAAGTAGATCTATTGCTTCCTCTCTTCCTCTGTAGACACACATTTTGAGCAATCAAGTTTTCTCATTTCTGACTTTTCAATAATTCAGCAAGTCAATTCCGATAATTTAAACATTTGAGTTCTCAGACCAGTGATATCAGATTGAGATAATCTTATTGATATGGTTATTGTCTTTGAAATTCGCTGTGATCGAATTCAATTGGAGCAGAAGTGAAATTAAAATTGGTATATGATATACAGAATTTGGATTAGGCAAGTCTACCAGCACTTTATATTCATCCACATTATTTTTCAGATTGTCATTGATGAGAAAGCAGTCAATTACTGATGACGAATTATTTCCTTCATGATGATATGTCATGGTGATGTTTTCGCTGAGTTCAATATTTGCCGGATGCAAAGAATGATTATTCACAAAATTTTGTAATACCTTGTCATATGATGATGAATGTTTACCATGGCGATGAATCAAAGAAGCATTGAAATCGCCCATTAAGCAGTCTTTAGAATGGGGGGTTTTTGGTGATTATATCGTCAATTCTATTTATAAGATAATCATATTCCTTTATACATGTGTTTGTTTTCAAGGGTGCGAGCATCAAAATAAGGCAGATACCCAACAATAAAAACCCTAGGCTCATTAATGGATTTAAATTTGATTTTACGGCCAATGATCCAAGAATTCATTATTTCTATTTCTTGTACCGTCAATTTTGGAGTCACTTACGATAAATGTAATACCTCCAAATGGTCGTCCTTTGTAACTGGGTGAAATTTCACTCACGCCTGATTTAGCGAAAATTCGATGATTGACGAATATATCACATTATGAAGTCTTCATGTGGCCGCAATAACGTTTCACATAAGAAAAGACTATCAATATTTTATCAAATTGTCTTTCACGAGCATGGCATTTTTTCTAAAACTGCCACAGTTGTAAGTAATAAGTCGCATAAGTAAATTATTCCCATCTTTTATGATGTCTTGTTGGGAAGTCTGCGTCGGAATCTGTGGGAAACCTGGGATGATAATATTGTTTGCTGTATAGTCACATTCCCAGAAACTTGGTTCACTTTTGTCTTCCAATGTAGATTCGGATTGTCTGACACCATCATCGTATTGATATCTGGAACACCACTCTGAGTGGCGATTTTGACGAAAGGGCTGCTGAGATTTGATTTGGCGGAATGGTCTTATTGTTACATTAGAACCCCAATATTCAGAATTGGTCATTATGCTTGAGTCATTGGTAGATATAGTTACTCGGAATGAGTTACTTTGCCTGTCATACTTATTGTATTTTGTGGGAATAATTCAATTGTGTCGTAAAAATTTCTCACACCAATTGATACCAAATGTTCTTAAAATTCAGTCACGGTATGTTTTAGGTTCATTTTGTCAATGTAGAAATGAACCTTTCTCAATCTATCAACTCCTTGGATTCTAAAATGGGTCCTTGATCCAACTATTTCAAAAGTGTTGGTGCAAGCACAGGGTGGGCCTTTTAAAACCGCCGATTCTAATTCATTGTGACTTTTTTGATACTCAATCAATTTCAATAAGATTTTTACACAAGTTACGTAAAAACATGCAATTTATGTCCATTATGTTTAAACTCTAAGAAGACAAGATTTTTCGCGAGATATGACGGCCGTCAGTTTGTATTTGTGCCTCATCCGAAAATGCAAGCGAACGAGGGTGCGATGGATCGTCTGGAATACATCGAAGTTCTTCATTTGCAAAGTCAAGCCGGCTAGCGAAGTCCTCCTCTGAGAGAGTCACCAAATGCACCTTGCATGGATGCCACTTTAAGTATGTGAGATTCCGACGAACAGTCGTGCGACTCATTCCTAAAGCCAACGATGCTCTACGAGTCGAAGTGTGGGTATCTTTGCTAAAATGCTCCCGAACTGCTTCGATATCATCATCACTCTTCCGCGCTCTGGTTCGACTATGTGGTGCATTCAAGACGCTTCCAGTGTTCATCAGCGCCGCATGCCACCTTCTAATGGAATCGCCTGACGGAATCGAATTATGTCGTACCTTGCAGAATTCGGTGCGAAACTTGCACTGCAACAAAACAATGCTCTGCATTGAATAAACCACACCGCACACTTTGCGCGCTCTCTTGTCGTGAACGACATGGTCTTTTGATGGAAATGAAGGATTTCTCGTGATTAAAAGTTTGAAATCTGTTGATTTCTGCAGTAAACACCAATTTTAATTTTCAATCAATTTAACATAGCGATGATGTTGTTCCATTCAAATCAGAAAGCTAGGCTCGGCATACAGTCCGGTTTCCACGTTCTCTAATAATGTTTTCTCATGAGCGGAAGGTTAAAAAATTGTAGATATCTATGGGAAGAACTATTGTCAAACATTTAGCAAATTTAACACAGTAATGGTTATCACAGATATTCGAACCTTGAAAACTTTTCACTGTTTCAAAATAATGATTTTGGTAATCAAAATTTCATAAAGGAGATGCTTTTGACTACTACAGTTAAAATGACAGATACGTACATACAAAACTGTGACATATCAGAAAAACGTAAATTTCATGTTTGTTTAAAAATTTCATAGCAAAAGGCAGAGTGGCATAAAAGTTATAAGCAATTATAATCGTCGGATTTATATGTCTCACCCTGTAGTATCAGTTTTAGCACTGCTCGCAACAGTTTCAAATAAGCATCCCCAGAAGCATTTCTATTATTACTTTTATGAGTGTGTGATTTTCGATCATTAGAAAGTATAGCATTGTCCGTAGATTTCACAAATGGGGCAACGTCATGTGAGATTGTCTGTGAATGACATGTTTGTAAGTTGACTTCTTATTCTTCTTTATATTTTCAACCTTCATCCAATCGTTCGTAGCGTCAATTACTTCTTCACTTGACGTGCCATCATGATGGTCAGTCTTTGGGAAATCTGCCAGTTGATTCAAAATCACGGCAATATTTTTTGAACAACGTGAAGTTTTTCATTAAGCTCAGATTTTAGAGATTCCAAATTTTCTTGTAATTCTGAAACTTCTGCTTTTCGTTGTTGTGTTTCTGCATTGATTAGACTTCCTTCTTCATGTAAAGGAATTCCAATAGATAATTTAATTTACCCATTTCAAATTTCATTCTATAATGACTTGTAAAGGATTGCTTATCATATAATTTTGATTTGAACATATTTCCATTGCATTGCGATGTTTCTGGATGAGCATTTTGTCCAGATCAGCAGAACTGGCTTTATGAACTAGACACGTTCCTAGTGTCACTATGTCAGGAAGGATAGTACACTGTAAATCGCTGGATACGAAAATTACATGCAAACATATACCAAATTCACATGCAATTTGAAACTAGCACTTGATACGAGATTCTCGTATGTTTACAGAAAGCTGGTATGTCTTTCATACGAAATCTCACTTACTTTCGTATGTGATTGGTATGTAGCGATACGAACTATTCTATCAGTGATTGGCTGTTTTACAATGAAATACGAGTTGTTGGTATGTTTTATATACGATACCCTATGCAAATTGGTCCTCATTCGTATATGTTTCGTATGAAGAGCTTTAAGTCACCTAGCAAAAAATGAGCATATATTACATACTACTGTCAATTAACTTTTTTCAGTAATAGCAACCGTGAAAATTTCCTTGTGATAGTGTGGTACTTAACTAGATTAGATTTATTGTGAATTTTGTGCTCTACGAGTATGTCATCGTTGCTACCTGCCTAGTAACATTAACAAGACCCTTGGTTAGCTCTACTTAATGAACCAAGTTGATAAACATCAATTCACTCCAACGATTGCTTTCGCGAAACCATGTTGACTTATATATCTCAAACATAACTATGTTTGCGTTCATGAATTATAATGCTTTTTTATTTCGGATTGATAATATGCTTAAATTCAAAATCGCAAAATGCATAAACGTTGATGTTTGAAAACTTATAGAATATTCATGAAATGCCTTAGACTTACATGTATTAAAATCAAATTCAGTTCTGTGGGTTTGACTCTTGAATGTCATTATCTCACTACTTACAAAACAGTAGTAATGTTAGTGTGATCTTTATTGACAAAAGGCCTTAAGTCAACATACTTTGGACACCATTGATGTGTTCCTTTAACATTGTGCTGGTATGGCTTTAGTATGTAAAGCATACCACACTTGAAATAACATGCGAAAATCATGCAAATAGATACAGAAATATACAAAAAAACATTTTGGTATGTATCCTGCGGATGTGATTGGTATTGAGCGATTTACAGTGTACGCATTTCTCTTCTACCTTTCAATTCTTTGTTCTTGATATTTTGAATTTCGTCAAATTCTTGCAGTTTTGAGAAAAGGGCCATTAAAAGAGATGGGAATGATTGAAAGTCAACATTTATCGCAGTCTTCAATTTTTCTAAAACTGCAGAGCTATTGAGTCGACTATCTATAATAGTCAATTACTTCAAATACGAGTCTATAAATATATGCTTTGCAGCGGTTTTCAGAATATCATTAATAGGAGTGTTATCAGATTTATCATCCTGATTACTCAGATTTGATTCCATTACGCATTACCGTACGTCCGCACAAGCAGTGAAGTAGGTTGAGTACAGGGTGCGAAGTAAGGGGGGATGGGGGGGATCCGTCCCTACCAGTGATCATCTGAATCCCCACCAGTACACAGGTTTGATTAGTCCTGGGGGGGATCCCAGGTTGTCCCTCACAGTGATATGTCTGTCAGAATGTACATGTATGTCTACTTTTTCTGGCTCTCAGAGTGGCTTTTAGCCGATTCCACTTGACGGCTATCTTCAATGCTGCAGCGCATGTGTGTGTGCTGCTGCTGCAATGAAGGACATCTGACTCACTAATACCCCGTCCACTGCGTGGGCAGCAGTTAGTGCATGTGTCTTGACCGAACTCTGTTTTTTCATCATCATTCGTCGCTTCTCCACGAGTTTTTCCTGCAATTTCGTCCGTCGCATCCCGATTGAGAAATCATATTGATCGACATCAATTCGTGGAACAAATGTGTGTTATAAGGGATTGTCTTCGGAGCTGAAAGCACTCAGCTTGAAAGTAAGTTCCGATTCTACGGTGTTGTGACTCCGCTTTCCCTAGCAATTGCATCAATGATTCAATCACACCTTAAATTGGTCACATCTTTACACCTTTGAAGTATCTGGTTTGGATGATTTAATGATTTAATTAAAGATTAAATTTAATTAATGATTTAATTAATTTAAGATGATTTAATTGATTTTCTATAAAGTATTCTGATAATAGTATTCTGATAATCCATTAAAGTATCTGGCTTGGTCTGAGATGATTTTCGTAATTTTTTTGTTAAGTATTCTAGATAATCATAATGGTCGTTATGATAACATGAATGTTCACCTGAGTGAGTAGGAACATCGTAAAAAAATCAGCAATATTTTACAGATGCAGATGGTCGAGGCGAACCTCATCACTGTGTCAGGAGACATCCTGCGTCTACGGAAAGTTCTGGAGAGCTACAGGGAGAATGGAGGGCCATCATCTCAGGAGCTCACTGAACAGCTGGAGCTCAATGGGAACTTCAAAGAAGTCACCTTGAAGGGAAGTACTAACTCTAAGTTCCGAACACAATTCGTGCAGGCCGTCATCGATAACCTAGACGCGAGATTCGACGTCGAACTTTTGAAAGATTGTACGTTTTTAGATAAGAGAAGGTGGCCAACATCTGATGACCGAATCATCTATGGTGACAGAGAGGTCATGAAAGTCGCAGAGTTTTTCAAACAGAATGTGATGAACGCAGTCTCCTCATTTCGAGAGGCCAAATCCGGGCTAGACTCGTCTGACTTCAAAGAATTTTGCGATGTCATCAAGATTTTCTCTGTGTGTACAGCTGAAAGTGAAAGCGGCTTTAGTGCGATGAATGATGTGTTCACAAAAGATCGGAATCGTTTGAGTGTGAATGTTTGTAATGCTGTTCTTTTTCTCAACATCAATGGACCACCAATCACCCACGTAAACTTTGCTAAGTACGTCGTGGATTGGCTGAAATCACATCGTTCAGCACGTGGTGAAAACCGTGTTTCATGTTCCACCACAAAATTGCGAGCGAAACACTCGCTTTTTTCATTGAATAAATGAGAGTTTTTGCCGCATTTACTTGTTCTATGTAACCTACCGGTATTGTGAGAGAGTTAGATGTATAGCCTACTAAGCTTGGTAATCAACTCCATATCAGCGCGTGAAAGACAGAAATTTGCCAGACGAATTATACCTAGCCGCTTCGAAGACAATTATGGGTCTCATTCAGCACATAGCCTACATGAAGATTGGCATCCCCCCCAGTAACTTTTTCCTACTTCGCACCCTGGTTGAGTAGCAACTCAGTTTTAATTAAATCCCCAATGTGTGCACAGTTTCGATTTCATGAAATGAGCTCGAGTTAAACCGAATTGGGTATTGATACCAAATGTGAGATAGGCAAATGCAGTTTTGAAGAGATTACCACGGAGTTGACTGATCACATTAGTATTTTACAAATCCTCCGTGTCATGACAGCCTTGGAAAGGTAATGTTTGTTAAACTATAGCAATTCGATGGGTTTCTATTACTTTTCAGAGTATTTTCTTAAGCATGATCATATCACAAGCTACTTGCCATTGGAAGAGCAAAATCTCCTAATCAAAGACAATGATCGCAATTAACTTTAAAAGATGTAAATGGGTTCACACTACTATTTAGATTCAATAAGTGAAATATAAATTCAGTAAATCATAAAATCACACCGATGAAAAATGGAATTAAAAACTTGGTATTTCAGCCAAGAAAGCAAAATAAGATCTCGATTTTTCCATGAAGACAGGCATTATATGCGTTTCATGGAATTCCCTTGATAATCAGCTTAATTTCCGCTTAGTTAGGATGCTTGTTAGAAATATTCATTCATTTTGATATCCAGCATGCTTCTCAGCTGCCTCGCAGCTTCGGATAAATGAGATTTTATTGACTTCCATAGACAACTTAATACTTATCATTGTCCAATACAAACACGATTCTGGATTTACTGAAATTAAAGAAAGGCTATGTTTCATTAGAGAATGTATCTAAAGTTCAATGTTTAAGAAGTCAATCAATATTTAGCTGTCTTGCCTCTCGCTGCAAGAATTGCTTTGATTGGTCTAGGTATGGATCTGTACAGCTTTTGGCAATATTCAATGGTGATTTCCTCTGCCCAGAACTTCTTGATTGCCTCACACAACAACTCCTGGGATGTTAGATGCTCTTCACAAACTTTGCGCTTCATGTGAGCCCATGCATTTCCAATAATGTTCATATCAGGGTGCGAACGTGGCCAAGAATACAGACGATCATACGGTTGACTGCTGAACCACTCTGACTTTTTTAGCATTGTGACAGGGTGCCCCGTCTTTTTAACTGTCTTGTCTCTGTCTTATGCCCCTACTCGTCCCGTGGTCGAGCTGGTATTGGGGTTCTACCTCAGAAATCTATGAAAGCCAATACCCATTTGGGGTGTTAAAAGTAAAGAGGAACATCAACATTACTAAGCACCCTGCCACAATGCCTGACGGTGACTCTATCAATATACAGGGTGAGATACAACAAGTGTGACTAAATTTGAATGCAGCATAGCTTTCTAATATCCAACAGAATTGAACAAAAAAGGTTTCATTTTGAAGCCAATATCAGAAATGTATATTTTTTTCAATTCAGAAACACGTACAAATAATACAAAGTAGATGAAAGTCAGTCAGATGACTGATGACAAGGCGAATGGAGGTATTTACAAAAATGAAAATTAAGAGGAGAGAGTAAGTAATTATGATAATGATACACGATATGACACTATCTGGAAGGAGAGGACATTTTCATTAATAGTTAACATGTTTAAGCAAGTCAAGATTTAATTTGTAAAAGTCATGCATCATCTTAGTTTTGCAAGGAAAAATGTGAAGAATTGATAAAACGGTTACATCAAAGCATAGCAGTTTATACGTTCAAAATTATTGATGCACGCCAGCATTCGTCTCCCCTAATTATTAAGTCCTACTTATTAAGAGGTCCAGAACGAAACGTGATATACATGCCTATATGAAATGCTAATATCACACCGTTATCATTATAAAGTTAAGCAATTGGCAACGTCTAACCTGTAATAGGATCGATTAATGTGAAACGTGAAAATCTTTAGATGCGTTCCGGACCTCAGATTGCTGTTCGTCTTTCTAACTGGCATTGAACGTTATGTTGCGCTATCTGAATCTTTCATGCATCTGAATACTGATCACGATGTCATTGGTCGTTGTCGTAATTTATCGGTTCTCATGTCATTGGCAGTTTATGTATTTGGTAAATTTCACAATTTTACCTATTTCCAAAGTTTCTAGCATACCATAGAAATCCTACTTCGAGATATCGATAAAGAAGGGTGTGAAGTGCAACCTGATATCATTGTATAATACACATTCGCAAAAAAAATGGTATACAGTTTCAATTGTTCTATCATCGCATAAACTTCACAATCTTTCGTTATAGCTCAATCGATTTCTATGATAACAATATGCATCTATATTACCATAATCAACATTGCAATGATTGAGAGAGAGAGAGAAATTGTGAAATTTTATCATCCGCATCGAAAGTGAGCTAACGTTTTCTCAATGGGATTGTTCAAACAGAACATAATGCTTTTCAAAAACAAGAATTACGCAAGAAACTCAACAACAATGGTGGACAATGGAACGTGTGTGAAGTTAGCCGTACCAATATCCGTACCACATCGAAAATCGCGTGTGCCACTCTCAAAAACAGCATTTACACATAATTTTAGAGTGTGGCAGCTTGTGCCACCAGCAATTTTTCAAAATAATGCAGTAGTTTGCGAGAAATCGTCCATCAAAACTTCGAGGTGGTACGGATGTGAAGTTAGCCGTAACAATTTACAGAAAAAATCTTAAATTGCATCTTCATGAATTTTCAACCACATGGACGTCTAAAATAGCACGTCTAAAGCATGTGCCACCCACTACTTTGTCAAAATTCACAATACTTACTGAGAAAGTGGACAAAATGACCTCAAAGTGGTACGGATATGAAGTTAGCCCATCCGTACCACTTGTGAAAATCGCGTGTGCCACTCGAATCAACACACCGAACACACTTATTGGGAGTGTGCCAGCTTGTGCCAACCCTCAGACAGCCCCAACACTGCGTAGAATCCGCAGAAATACGGATTTTCCTCCGTAGCCACGCCCACAGCCCATCCGTACCACTTGTGAAAATCGCGTGTGCCACTCGAATCAACACACCGAATACACTTATTGGGAGTGTGCCAGCTTGTGCCACCCCTCAGACAGCCCCAACACTGTGTAGAATCCGCACAAATGCGGATTTTCGTCCTCAGCCACACCCACAGCCCATCCGTACCACTTGTGAAAACTGCGTGTGCCACTCGAATCAGCACACAGAATACACTTATTGGGAGTGTGCCAGCTTGTGCCACCCCTCAGACAGATCCAACTCTGCGTAGAATCCGTACAAATGCGGATTTTCCTCCGTAGCCACGCCCACAGCCCATCCGTACCACTTGTGAAAATCGCGTGTGCCACTCGAATCAACACACCGAATACACTTATTGGGAGTGTGCCAGCTTGTGCCACCCCTCAGACAGATCCAACACTGCGTAGAATGAACAATGTAGTGACAAATGCGGATTTTCCTCCGCTGCCACGCCCACAGCCGACGTACATGTAGCTACGCGTGAATGGATCAGGAATGGATTGACGAAGGAATTCTAGTTGGCATATGCACGAAATGATCTCGAGAGGAAAAAGTTGCTGCTGAATTCACGCGCCCCCTCTTACCTGCTGGAATTGGCACATGTATCTACATGTGGGTGTAGGCCTGCATAACAGTTGCATGTACATGTAATTTGCATAACTTAGTTCCGTGACTGTCACAGTTTTTAAGGACATATTTAGACCTCTTCAGTGTCTTCCCTTCATGAAGTCCTAGCACTTATCCATCACTTACAATACAACTCATTACTAAAATTCATATTCAACTGCAATTGCGGCCTACTATAACCATGCCTCCTTCGTAGCATATTTCTACTGTCCTAATCTGTTGTCAAACATCACTAACAATGCCTGTGGGTAATATGAGCATGCTCTATCACCTATGCAAACTTACCTGACACATGCCAACTACCATCACTACGACATGCAGGCCTATGCGCATGAAATATAGAAGTTATCATTGTGAAACTTTAACTCTTTCTTAAGACACGACCCAACACCAAACCCTAGGCAAACTTATACTCGTCTTGATCCTCTATTCATCTACAATCCAGATCCGAAGCCCTCATCCCTGGAAACTAGCCCGTTCGCCAAACCTTACCCTAACCATAACACTAGCCAACTGCATATTCAAACACAAATTTAACTGTTATTGGATTTCCACTTCCTATGCCTTGTCCATTCGCCTACTACGTTCCATACACTTAACAAATTATAACAGGAGGTCCTTAACTTCACATTTTATTCACATAGAAATTCACAACACTGACAAGTTTCAAAAACAGACTAGTTTTCACATGAAAGATACAATTTGTCCAACTTTACCAAAACATATGTCAACAAAGTCGTGACATTGGCCCAGTCTACATACCACTATCATACACAGGAATATCACAATTCACCAAAAATGCCACATCATGCTGAAACTCGTTCTTCGCAACGAGTTACACTAATTTCCACTATATTGAAGATTTCAGGACACTGAAGTGAAACAGAGGAGAAGTGCACTTCATTTTCCAGCTCATCAATCCACAATCTTCTGCTCATTGAACAGCTTTGAAATTTGATTCATTGCACTGACCAACACCAAGACACATCGTTGACGGTTTCTGAAAATCCTTTGGGTTAGCGTAGACGACCTGTTGAAGAAAAAAGGAATAATATTTACAATATGTTAACTGTTTACTTTCAACAGTAGAATTAGGGACTGACTGTCACAGTCATCCACAAATCACAATCGACATTGACTATGATATTCACGAGCAGAAGCAAGTAAACACGTCTAGCTAGATCACGTATTTTCTGCGAAATATAATTGGGTCATTGTTGACTGTGTCTTACATAGAAAATGAAAATGAACACGTTCCTGATCCATTGGCGCATTCATGGGTTGTAAATAGTTTTGTCTCAGATTCCTTCTCCTTACCAGGCCACTGTGGCGCGGTTATTCCGACGCAAAAATTCGTCTGAATAGTGATTTTATTGCTAATCCGTTATTCGCAAGAATTTATGCGTGCGAAAAACGATTTCCTTGGTTTCTCACCATCGGTATGCTGATATTTGATCAAGAATTCATAAATTCTCATACGATGATGAAAATCATCCCAGCAGCCATTTATAATACACATCCAGATACTTAAAAAGATCAATCAAACTACCCTGGATGAATTATAGAGCAAGGTTTCGATGTCTCCTTAGTCAATGAATACATGCAATCATGGAAACGCGAAATAAATAAATATTATAATCAATTTATCATTCAATCCAATTAATCTTTTATATTTCAGAGATGAAGCAAAAAATGTTGCGCACGAATCTCCAACAACAGCGTCAATCGTCATCATGCAGTGATCAAACTAGATAATAAAAGGAATAGCCTTCTAGACGTTTTATCTTTCGTTTTCAGCACGATGTAAATATATGGCACATTGTCATGCGTTGGCATTCTGAGTTCATTGTGGAGTTGCACTTTAACCATGCATTTTAACGAGGAGGTTATGAACCATGAGGCACATATTGCAGACCAAAATACATTTGACTTGGATTGGAACAGGATGAAGACAGTTTGGATACACAGTGCTGAAAAAGAGTGGTCGCAGCAAAGGCTGGGCAGGCATAACAGACCTGATGGTGGAATTCGGAAGTGGAAAGCGCTGACAAAGAAAAGAAGTTGCGTTTCAAGCAATGTCAGCAAAGCAAGTGTGAGGCAACTAAAGCTCTCTATAAAAATGTAAAGAGATAAAATATCACTATCAAATGAGACCGATGAACTGCACTAAAATTATTATTGATGAAGTTGAAGATAGTTCATGCAAAAAACGTCAAATTGACATAGGGCCTATGCATCAAGCACTCAAATATGACATATGATGCATATCAAACATGCTCACTTATATCCAATCTTTAATTGCGCATGTAAGTTTATAGCAACGATCACAATTGGCATAAAGCATCTGCACTTACATGTAATTATGCCATGCATATGTAATATATAAGTACATGTATAAAGGTCATTATCATTGTATATCATGTCATTTGCCTGAAATTGAAGGCGTTTTACAATTAACTACTTAGCTACTAATGCTGTCATTCATTATTTTTGTGGCTGTAACAATTTGCAATGCCTATCACGAGCAACGCAGTTCGTTCAGGGGAAGTGAAATTAATTTGAACATGTCAAGCACAAACTATAATACAGATCAGGCCACATCGAGCCAAAATCCTCTGACTGTGCCCCATCGAAAAAATGGGACTACATACATTTAAATTATATAAGCGAAAAATGGACCTAAACATACAAAAGAATTACAATTTTGAACATGCATGTAGTCAGTCTTTTGATATCAAAATTGCCATACTTTTGCGAGAGGATTTTTTCAAATGATTGTCGTAAATTGCAAGCAGGCTAGACGACCAATGATGTGACTTTGTATCGAAGTTGGCCTTTAGCATCATACTTTTAAAAAAAATTTCCTGAAAAACATGCAAACATATTAATAAGACTCAGTCAGATTTTTATATGTATAGCATCTGAATGAAATCAGATTGCTCTACTGATACTGAAGCAATTAAACTCTAAGTGATAAGTTGCACATAAAATTCAACTTTCCAAATTTTGCGGAAGTGCTTTCGAATTGTTCCTCACCTTCATTTTTCGCCACTACCGTACCGCGCAACCGCGAAAAAATTTTAAATACTGATAGCACGAATCGTCAAACTCGATCACATGCGCATAGAATTCCTGTGATACAGCAAATAAGAGCTTCATCTGTAATATTTCAATTTTAAAAAATCATTCCCTTAATGGCTACTTATTTCCTGAAAAATTATCAGTGAATTTACATCATAGCCTCATGGCGCCTCTTTCAGAGCTGTGTCGGCTAGTGATAATCCAGGCGACAGCAACAAGCGACTTGCACTGAATCCTTACTTGTCTTTCGCTATTGAACAATGACTAATTGCATTTCCAGTCGCCCAGTGATAGTCTTGGTATAGGCTAACGGATTATTCACTTCGACCACAATTGAGCTACAAGTTTGCTCTATGACTACAAAAGCATAAGAACCCAAAAAGAACCCGAGTCATTGAGCGGGTCACCGAATGGTACCTTTGAACCAGTTTCATCACTGATATACACACCATCTACATATACCATATACACACCACACTTTTTACTTTGTCACCGATTTCCCTAGATATTCCAAATGTAAAGAATGATTTTAGAAGTGTTCAACATAATTGCAGCTCCATCGCTGAAATTCATCCCAGGAGATATTATTTCAAAAGAGAACCGAAGCCTCTTGTATTGACGAACTAGGCTTCGAGGATTGCTACAATCATCATGCCTGATTGTTCGAATCTCTGTCTTAGTAGCCATGTATCTGAGGGTTGTTTCGAGGCACAAGTCGAATTTCTCTGGTCGACCCGGCTTGCGAAGTTGTCGTGGAGATGTTCTTAGAATCTAATGATCTAGTTGTCATGGTGGTAGAAATCGATCACAATATCTGATGCATGCAAAAAGAGTCTGACATGTGGATTGGATTTCCTAAAATTTGATGGAATCATGACAATTTGAACACTCTAAAGGTATTCATGACTTAGATAAGTGCAAGCGATAGTTGCATTGGCATCCACTGCCAACTCATCTATATGTAGTTCTATATCATTCATGTGCAATCAAAAGTCCGAGATCAATGTGTCTGGCTGAAGATTAGGCGGGCTGAGCGTGCCTGTAGGATGAAAAGCAGGACCAAGAAAGGTGAAGTAAGACAAGTAAACAAATCAATACACACATTTATTTCATTGAGGGATTTGGAGTCAGAAATTTCTGAGCAGCTAGACACGACAACAAAAATGTAAGATTGCTGCACCAGATAGCCGGTGTAATAGATGCGAGACCAAATATTTGCCGACTACTCAACCTGCAGTAGCCATAGCCATTCCACCAACATCTGCTTATTCATTGCTTATCATTCATCTGCTGTATATACACAGTGCCCTACACATAGCACTCCCTTCTATTCTTTAGTTATCTATATAGGGTTGTTCCTAACTAAGCCAAGCAATCATAAGCTCCGTCCATCAGTCTGCAAGCCGATTCCACTGATCTAACTTCCTGCAATAAGACTGTACATTCATTGCAATGAAATAAAAGCTACTCACTTTCCCTGCTGCCTTGAAACATGCAGTGTGCGTAGATATAGGCTGACAGCTTCGTTCATAGCGGCAGACCACAAAATTCCACGTCCAGCTGGTACGTTTAGAAATGCGTGCAGTATTTAAACAAAATCTAACATAAATTTAGAAGGAATTTGTGACAGAAACATCATTATACAAAATACATCAATCTGTAGTTTCCGACATTGTCTCAGCATTTCCTGTAAAAGTGTTGATATTTCCTGATAGAGTGAACAATTCTGTATCCAATGATACCAAGTTTTTTGTATGTTTTTACAGGATAAAAATAACATAATGATCACGTGAATGAAATATGTCCAATTTGAATTATTCCTATTTAAATACAACTAATACAATTTCTAGTAAAACCATTGACATTTCTGGTGGATTCAGAATTTCTGACATTCTGTGTGCTGATTCGAGTGGCACACGCAGTTTTCACAAGTGGTACGGATGGGCTGTGGGTGTGGCTGAGGAGGAAAATCCGCATTTGTGCGGATTCTACACAGTGTTGGGGCTGTCTGAGGGGTGGCACAAGCTGGCACACTCCCAATAAGTGTATTCGGTGTGTTGATTCGAGTGGCACACGCGATTTTCACAAGTGGTACGGATGGGCTGTGGGCGTGGCTACGGAGGAAAATCCGTATTTCTGCGGATTCTACGCAGTGTTGGGGCTGTCTGAGGGTTGGCACAAGCTGGCACACTCCCCATAAGTGTATTCGGTGTGCTGATTCGAGTGACACACGCAGTTTTCACAAGTGGTACGGATGGGCTGTGGGTGTGGCTGAGGACGAAAATCCGCATTTGTGCGGATTCTACACAGTGTTGGGGCTGTCTGAGGGGTGGCACAATCTGGCACACTCCCAATAAGTGTATTCGGTGTGCTGATTCGCGTGGCACACGTGATTTTCACAAGTGGTACGGATGGGCTGTGGGCGTGGCTGCGGAGGAAAATCCGCATTTGTACGGATTCTACGCAGAGTTGGGGCTGTCTGAGGGTTGGCACACTCCCAATAAGTGTATTCGGTGTGTTGATTCGAGTGGCACACGCGATTTTCACAAGTGGTACGGATGGGCTGTGGGCGTGGCTGAGGACGAAAATGCGCATTTGTGCGGATTCTACGCAGAGTTGGGGCTGTCTGAGGGTTGGCACACTCCCAATAAGTGTATTCGGTGTGTTGATTCGAGTGGCACACGCGATTTTCACAAGTGGTACGGATGGGCTGTGGGTGTGGCTGAGGACGAAAATCCGCATTTGTGCGGATTCTACGCAGAGTTGGATCTGTCTGAGGGGTGGCACAAGCTGGCACACTCCCAATAAGTGTGTTCGGTGTGTTGATTCGAGTGGCACACGCGATTTTCACAAGTGGTACGGCTAACTTCACATCCGTACCACTTTGAGGTCATTTTGTCCACTTTCTCAGTAAGTATTGTGAATTTTGACAAAGTAGTGGGTGGCACATGCTTTAAACGTGCTATTTTAGACGTCCATGTGGTTGAAAATTCATAAAGATGCGATTTAAGATTTTTTCTGTAAATTGTTACGGCTAACTTCACATCCGTACCACCTCGAAGTTTTGATGGACGATTTCTCGCAAACTGCTGCATTATTTTGAAAAATTACTGGGGGCACAAGCTGCCACACTCTAAAATTATGTGTAAATGCTGTTTTTGAGAGTGGCACACGCGATTTTCGATGTGGTACGGATATTGGTACGGCTAACTTCACACACGTGACAATGGAAGGGATGATCAACATAGAAGATGATGTGAAAAGCATTTCCCTTCAATAAGAGGCAGACATGATTTAAGGCAGTGTCGTTTTATCTGTTTAGTACAATGTTCTTCATAAAAAATTGATCATCCCCTATTTAGCTTTAAATAGATGCATTTCTAACTTAGATTAGGTAAATATGTCAATGAATACCAGTTTTACATGTCGCTTTTATTCGCTCAATCAGTGCTATGAGTGAGAGAGAGAGAGAGAGAGAGAGAGAGAGAGAGAGAGAGAGAGAGAAAACAGCTTGAAAAGCTGTTGACAAGAATATCAAATGATAGGCTGAATGATTGGATTGATAAGTTTAAAATATTGCACGAATCAGAAACTGGCTTTAGAAAAGAACATTCGACGATTGACAATATCTGGGAGTTAAAAAAATTATTCAAATATATAAGAATGACAATAAGACACTATACACATACTTTGTCGATCTCTCGAAAGCATTTGACACTGTTCAAAAAAAGTAGATTAATAAATAAGCTGAGGTATATCATACTGAACAGTAATTCTTTTGTCATTAATAGAAATATTATAAATAACAAAAAATATGAAATTATTTTTAATGGAAAAGAAGGTGAAGAATTCCAACTAAATTATGGCATTCCACAAGGAGATGGCTTATCGCCAACCTTATCTTGCATATATATGAACGACTTTCTAGTTGAACTTTATGAAAATATTAGCGCATTCGATCCAGCAAAAATAACGAATTTAAATTTAGCCGCACTTATATATGCCGATGATTTATTGTCACTCAACGAATCACAAGTTGGTATTGTCGCACAGATTAAATTTCTCCATGAATTTTGTGAAAACATCAGTTTAATAGTAAATTATAATAAAACTAAAATAATAATATTTAATGAATAAATATGAAAGCCTAATTTTAAGTGATGGCAATATGTCACCAATTGGCGTGGTAGATGTAATATCTCCAAATGGACTATCATGTCAATGTCTGAAACAATAGTAACGAAATGATAGCAATATAATTGTGTGGATATCTGTCCTGATTCGAACCAAGAGTAGATAAAATAAATCAATAACTTAGTGAACAGAAAAGCAACTTACATCTACAAACATCTGCTATAGATAAAAGCATTGAAAAGCTGCATTGTCACAAAATGCTGAGAAATATTTACTGACCCAATCAAAAGAGTGGAAGGCAGTACCTTTCTCTCGCTAAAATCGCATGTCGGAGGACGGACGTTGCAAGTGGTTACCTATTTAACCTAATTATATTTCAACTCGTTTCAGGTATGCACTAATTATTGTTGATTGGAAGAACTGTTTAAAGGTATGTCAATTTATAACTAATCCGCTCTTCCGATTAAATAATAGGAATAATTAATCTGCTGCGGAGTGTGATGTGCAAATAAAATCATTACTAAATTCAATGGAAACTAAAATGCAATGTGAACAAAATTAATAATAACATGTAATGATGCATGCTTCGTCTCCATCCCCCCACATATATGCAGCATTCGTACCACCATCCATCTATCATTGTGTGTGCAATCATCCATGTGTTCATCATTATTTGTGTGTTCTGTAACATCGTGTTCAGGGATGCGGAGTCGGAGTCCCGGAGTCCTATTAAATGATAGGACTCCGGACTCCGGCTTATAACTAGACCCGAAATATGATACAAACAAATTATTTATCCTCGTGCACAGCTGTCACTGTCTTGATGTCAACTTTCTCCGTCAAACAAAAGTACAGAGACACTGCTGCATGCAAAGCTTGTAATAGGTGAGGGAATGAACCATGATAGTGAAAAAAGGATTGTCTTTTCACTCGGTGATTTAGTAGAGAAGACAAGCCTTCCTAACCTTGATCACACCTGCGCACCAAAGGTCACATTAGAGACAAAAATGAAGAATTGGAATGCTATCTCTTACCCTCATGTAAATCGTGTGTGATGTCTCCTCCACACCGCATATTAAAATCGAAAGTGTACTCATATTTTTTGAAGAAGGATGGGGATTTTCCTGCCTGGTAGAGACTGGAGAAAAACTGTGTGAAGCACACATCAACAAGATGGGAGGAGCCGAGTCGCATGCATCCAACTTAAAGCGACATTTGATAAACTTTCATCGAAAATGATTGATAATTGATGCAGAAATAATCACTAAAGACAGGTTCAGGCAAGCCTGCAATTATCTGTGATGTAGTTATCTATGATGTTTTAAAAAACTAGGCTATATATACTTGCCACCCGGAGTCGGAGTCCTATCAAAATGATAGGACTCCGCATCCCTGATTGTGTTCAGCTATTTCAGACATTCATCTCATCGATCTCATCGAAGAAAGTCAACATGGTGCAGTGTGATTTTATCTGTTATTTCATTCACATCCCTTTCATCTTTTCATTCATCCGCACGCCGCTTAATGTGTACGTACCTAATATTGTAAATTTGAACATGTTTGACCCACAAGACGGACGATAAACCATTTTGAATTTTGGATTTTGAGAGTGAGAGAAAGAGAAATCAATTGTCAATACGAAATCAACTGTTCGCATAATGTTCACATCCATCACATATCATGGCAACATCGACAGAATCATCTCCTGCATGCTTTGTACGAACATTCCTTAGCTGTGGCGAATGTGGTGAAGATGAGGACAAGCAAGACTTTCTCAATTGGACAAGTGCGGCACATTTCTACACTACCCCTGCACAAATCTTCCATCATGCGAACTGGTAAAGTAAACGAAAAAGAACCTCTACAAAGGAAAGTGCAATTTTAAGAAGTGATGGACATCCTCCACCCGACAGAGCTGCAGAATATCGCAAAGGCAACAAAGAAGCTCGACGGGTCTCAACTGTTAATCGAAGAGCGTCAGAAAAGAGATCTGACCAAGAGCAAAGAAATAGAGTAGCTCAATATCGAATTGCGAAGAAGGACACATTTCTCCAACATTTTTCTGCAACAACACCGAAGATGAACTGTTGCAGCCTACCAGTCGCAGTCTCACCAGCCGCACGCGATCCCGCCGTATCTTTCATACCAAGGTAGGAGAGGAGACATATCCGATAATTATGAGCACGATCAAAATGATGACAGACTTAAAACCGCTAAATTTGCTCCATGTCAACATCAATAGCTTGACGAAACATAAAATAGATGACACTGATCTTGTAACTGATATTGATAATTCGGATATCATCTTAACAGAAACCCATCTTTATTTCGAAAATGAGCAGTTTAAAGCACCCTCTTATGATGCTCATCATTCATGTTGTAAGAGGAATAATATCCTAGGCAGAAGCGTCAAGGGAGTTTCTATGTTTCTCAAAGAAAAAAAAGATTGTACAAATGCAGCGAAAGTAGTGTCGGAACAGAAATTTGATTGTGATGAAGCTGTCAAATAGCTCCTGGAGAGATATGAAAGAACTTTTTATTGTTGTGTTATCGAGACAACCGTGAATCGAAGCATGCTGAGGAAAACTTCAGAAACAACATAAGAGAATATATAGATCAGCACGAAATGAAAAGCGCTATCATGATCGGCGACCTAAATGGTTGAATCGGTTCTTTGAACGACAACGAATTTCTAGACATTCCTCATAGAATATCAGAGGACACAACTATTAACAAATTTGGAAGAGATCTGATTCAGTTTTGTAATGATATGAGGAAGGAAAATGCACTTTCTACAGAGCTCGTAATAGTAAGATAAGTAAATCTGTCATTGATTATGTTTTAATATCACAATCAATAATTAATTGTCTGAAGGCCGTCGAAATAATGGAACCAAGATTATATACTGACCAAGATATTATGCTGACCACGTACTCATGTGTATCGAAATTAAGATAAAAATTTTGAGAATAAAATTGATAAAAGAGTTGAGGAATTCCAAAAACGCGTACTGAAGGCTAATAAACTTTCTGAGTTCTGAGAGGAAGAGACAGAAGAGGAAATTTGTTTCCCTGTGCTTCGCGCACAGTGGCTCCGATCAAAAAAAACTCCATTCGAGGAGACTCCGGAGTTTCGAGAGACTTCCTCGGTCCTCGAAAATTTTATTTATTTATTCAATTTTATCGAAAATATGAAAGTGAAATACATGTTTTACTCGGCTTTATGTTCTCGAAACTTCAGAATTAAATGTACATATATATTCTCAATCAGACTGTTACATGATATATGCTCACCTTGCTCACCTTGTCGACCCTTGCCCCGCGTATCCCAGGGTAGGTCCAGTCCTCTTTTTCCATTCCTTCCGGTTGTGGACCAGGGAGGCATCCACTCCTTTTGCCTTCATGTCGTCGGTTACTGTCGCTGTCCAGGTCTTCTTCGGGCGGCCTCTACCTCTTCTTCCTTCCACTTGCAGACGTGATGCTTTCTTAATGGGATGGCTCTCTCCGCGACGCTGCACATGACCAAACCATGACAGCCTTCTTGCTCTTGCCACTTCTTGAATAGGGGCTATCTCCACATTAGATCTTATCTCTTCATTGGTCTTCCGGTCCAAGCGTGTGTAGCCCTGCATCCACCTTAGCATCCGCATCTCCGCCACGTGCAGCTTCTGCTCATCTGTCTTGAGAGGGGCCCAGCACTCAGAACCATAGAGGATTATTGGCCTGATCATAGAGGAGTATACTTTGCTCTTTATCTTCAGTGGCATCCTTCTATCACATAGCAATGGAGTCAGTCTCTTCCATGTGTTCCAGCCGCAACGTACTCGATGTGCAACATCACCTGCGCTGGTCACTTCAGCATTGACCATGGACCCCAGATATTTAAAGCAGTCCACACTCTTCACCGGCTGACTCTGAATCTCCATAGTTGTTCTTCTTGGGTCGGATGACAGATATTCGGTCTTGGAGCGGCTTACCCTCAGGCCCTTGCTCTCAAAATGCTCTCCTCCATGCTTCCAACCTTCGCTGTACATCTTGATGACTGCTTCCAAATATTACGAGATCGTCGGCGTATAACATATCCCAGGGACCACCTCTTCTGCAATCCTTGGAAATTTCATCCATTATTACGATGAAGAGAAAGGAGCTTAAAGCTGAGCCTTGATGTAGCCCAACCAAGACAAGAAAGGCACGACTTTCACCTTGTCTACATCTCACTGCAGTTGTGCTCTCCCTGTACATGTCCTGTATTAAACGGATGTAGCACTCCGGTACTTCCCGTGTGCGGAGACAATTCCATATCAGCTTCCTTGGGACTGTATCGTAGGCCTTTTCGAGATCAACGAACACTGCGTGGAAAGGCTTATTTTTCTCTCTGAATGCTTCCATCGCCATTCTCAGACAAAATTGTGGGTCTGTTGTGCCAACTCCTGGTCTGAAGCCAAATTGATTCATATCCACCTCAATAAGATCACGAAGACGCTTCTCCAAAATCTTCTCCAGAATCTTCATGGTGTGACTGAGAAGCTTGATACCGCGATAGTTGCCAACATCTTGATGGTCTCTTTTGCCCTTGAAGATAGGTGTAATAACACTTTTCCGCCACGCGTCCGGTATCCTTCTCGATGTCAGTATCTCATTGAAGAGGTACACCAGAAGGTCCAAGCCATAGTCCCCAAGCACCTTGAAAACTTCAATAGGAATGTCATCCGGTCCACAACTTTTACCCGATCTCACTTTTTTCAGTTGCTCAGCCACTTCATCCCTTGTAATCATCTCCACCGGACCCTCAACAGCAGCTCCAGCAGAGATCTCTTCATGCGGCCTTGTTTGATTCAACAGGGCTTCGTAGCAGTTTGGCCAGTGCTGCCTGTTCCCACTTGCCGTTGTGATAATGTGACCCGACTCATCCTTGACGAAGAAACCTTCATAATTGTCCTTTCTCGCTTTATCTCTCGCACTTGCAATACGGTACACCATCTTTTCCCCTTCTCGGGTACCCAGCTTCTGGTAAAGATCTTCCATTGCATTATATTTAGACTTGGCCACCGCTGCTTTAGCCTGTCTCTTTGCGAGCCTGTAAGCTTCCTTGTCCTCTGATGTACGGGACCTCTGCCATTTCTTAAAGGCCTCTTTCTTGTGCCTGACGGTCTGCTGCACTTCACTCTGCCACCACCAGGTTTCCAAATTTCTAAATTTTTCGCCTCTAGTGGTGCCGCAGGTCGTCTTACCAGTTTCGTTCAAAGCTCTCGCTAAACCATCCCAATCACTAGTCAGTCTCGTTCCAGACATCCGACCATAAACGCCATCAACAAACTTCTGACTGACATCTTGCTCCTTAAGAGCCCACCATTTCACCATCTGAATAGCCACTTTGGGATTTGGATTTCTTCTCCTCCTCATGAGGAAATTCATAATGACAGGTCTGTGTTGACTGGTCACTGCTTCGCCCGGGACAACTTTACAGTTCCTTATCGAGCCTTGGTTGCCACGATTTACCAACAGGAAATCAATCTGTGTGCTTCTTCCGCCGCTTTGATAGGTGATAAGATGGGAATCACGTTTCCGGAAAAGAGTGTTGCCCAAGACTAAGTCATAGACTTGAGCAAACTCGAGAATTCTCACACCATCCTCGTCTCTCTCCCCGAAGCCATAGCCACCATGGCATTCGTATCCATCAGCACCGGTACCTACATGACCGTTAAAATCTCCACCAATGATGAGAGGCTCATTCACCATACTTCGAATATTCTCGAGGGACTCATAGAAACGACTCTTCACCTCTAACGAGTGACCGGCTTGCGGAGCATATGTAGACACAATGTGTGTACAACGTCCGAACCCGTCACCAGCGTCATCGTCATGACCCTGTCACTCACCCTTCTTATGTCAACAATAGATGTCCAAAGCTTCTCTTCGAGTATTATACCAACGCCGTATAAAACTCAAGGAGCTCATCCGCCCGAGACCGTTGGCTCTTGAGGGGGGAGGGTTCGGATATACCGCCGAACACTCGGTTGACTGGTTGTTTGGTTACTATCGGCATTAAAGATAGCATCCGGGGGAAACGACCTGCCAGTGCCACCAAGCAGGTTGTCCAAAAGGGGGCCGCCGCCTGGACCTTAAGGACACGTGGACGTACAACCAACATTCCCTATGATATAACATGATATATGCAGGTGTTAATTCAATTTTTCAAGATTAAGTGCATGTACTCAATTCAAAATTCATAATGAAATTTCATTTAATCATTCTCCCATTGTGTAATTTATCACACACATGGCATCGTCGCATCATTACATCATTGAATCATTTTAACTTCATCTACGCTTTGTCAATTATTTGATTAATAAACAATCTAAGTAATAGAGGGAGGTGTTATTTCCGAATAACAGATAAGTGTTTGTGATGACAACTTTCAATACATATGGGGTTTATAAAGTAAGTAGAGCGAAATCCCTTATGATTATTGTCAGCAACTTATGAGAGCCTCATATTGCATGACTTGCTGCCAATAAGCATGAAAGATTTCGATCTAATTACTTTTCATTGCAAGGTGGAAGTCCGCATACAAAGAATTTGTTAATCACTCACCTCGGAGACCACTGTCTTTTCTGGTTGGTGGAATAAGGGGATGAAGAGGATGATTGGGAGATTGCATCATGTGAAAGAGTTTAAGTAATAGATAATGTCTGTGGTAGATGAGGGGAAGGATCGCACTGAGCACTGCTCTGGAAAGATTACCGGAAGAACACCATGGGCAATCTCTTCAAGCATGCATGTAGGCCTGGGCGTGAGCCAATGTTACCTCCATTGAAATCTAACAAAGAATGCAACATAGATTATATAGCAATTGCAATATCCTGTGGATATCGTGTTCATGCCTGTTACACTCAAATGCAATTATTGTTAAATTATGTCAATCACCTGAACTATATTTTAGCCTATATTGGCTGTTTAAATGCCACTATATTATTGTTTCTATGATCATGGCGATACTGAAAAATATAAGAGTAGGAGAGGTCGCCCAGCCTATCTTCAATTATAATGCACCTTGATATCTGATCTGGGTATATATGCATTGCAAATTTGGGCATACTTTGTTAATGAATATTATTTGTGATTATTTACTTATTTTGCAGGTCTGTAACATGTCTTTCGTGTCTGTTTTTAGAGATAGGCTCTACGCAGTTCTCATCTAATACGCTCCATTCAACTCTTTACGCTCATCGGTATCATCGTTGACTTTAATGCATATTAACGCCCATCACAAGTTACTGAGAAAATTGTTGACAATTTTTGTCCGCAGAGTTTAGATGAGTTTTACGTGTTGAACGTCTTATGGACTTACCATCCGAAGGACTGTGTCTCCCAAATTTATTTAGCTGTTCCGTTTTATGAGGCGATCTCAGTAACATGTGATCTCTGAGATATGACAAGACTAGCAATATGAAGTTGAATCTTGCTACAGAAAATCCAACCATAAAACAACCGAAATTTTCTCCTGAATCGACCCTAAGCTAACTTTATAAACTAATAACTCATAGTTCATTTTCATTCTAAATGAATGAATTTCCGCGCAGACTGCAGAATACTGCAGAATTCTTTACTTCTTCATATACGAGAATAGGTCTCATACATTGACCAACTTCAATGCAAAAGCAAGAAGCAAGACTGGGACCCTGAAAGCATTGAAAGTGAAAGTATCTGATCAGGATCAAAGCATATAACTTGAGCCGATAAAAATTTAAGTAAGCATCCAACATAAAAACTATCACAAAATTCCAGGAACACCTGGTTTCTCCAGTTTGGTGCAATAATCTAGTAACCCAAAGACAATGATGGATTATAAAGACTGTAAACTCCGCGAAAATGTGGAAACTACTCCTCAAAATGTATACTACTCGTTGAGGACAAAATAGCAGTAGTATGCAATAAGTCTATAACTTGCTGCAGTATAGAAGTCGAAGGTACCTCAACCGGAAGCGAATTTATGATGAAACATGGATTCTGGTGGAAGAAGGCATTATAGAGCAATTGAAGGAAACAATCATTTCAAATTGTCCATAAAGTCGCCACATTATCATGACTCATCCCTCCAATTTTTTTTTCACAAAAATTTTATTTATTCACAAAATACAGATTCAATACTAATTTGTTGAAAGACGTAGTTTCCTTGCTTGCTTGTCTCTATGCTTATGATATCACTGATGCAGCAACAGAAATCTAGTGCGCGAAATTGAAGCATGATTTTTGTGGAGCTATGGTAATAATGCTCGAATCTAGACTTACAGTTCTGCTTCGAATAGTAGATGCTTTCGTGCTATCTGCTCCCTTATCTTTAACAATTAGTGATCGATTAATAACTATTGGTAATGTTGGTGGGATTTGCTTAAAAACTGACAGATTACAAGCGAAGCAGCAAATCAATGCTAGCTTTGGCATCTGCCGATACATAACCTAGCATAGTAGATCCACTTTGTGCAAGAAAACAATCATCAATTATGAGGAAACATAGCATTTATTTTGTAATAGAATCTTGATTGAAGTCACAAACGATATCTTCCTAGCAGCATGCTGCTGTCATGACTTCTTTTTCATTATCACATCAGTACATACTCTCTCTCTCTCTCTCTCCGCTTGGTTTTTCGGCAGACTAAAATTGAGAGCAACATTTGCTTTTGTGTGCAGCAAAACATAATTTACAAAAGCATCTAGTTCTATCCACGCAGTCAAGAAATTGACGAGTGTGTTTATCTTTCATTTATAACAATTGAACTTACTTTAAATTTTTGGAAGAAATCAATTCACCAGGACCGTATTATCAATAACCGTCCATTATCTTTGGGTGTTGTTGTCTTTGTTGAAGCCAGTTGATCAATGTCAAGAGCCAATACTGAAAATGGAAATCTGATGCTAATAATCTATCAGAATTCCATCCACTCAGTCGAGGCAGTGACGAATGTGGGCTTGGTCGGTCATGTTACAACACCATTTGTTAGATGGCAAATCTAAAAGATATTCTGCATCAATATAATGAAGGTCGCAACAATGAGAATATATTCACAGCCGTTGATCATGAAGTGTATAATTATAGTATCAATAGTGCTTTGGCTCTACTAAGACACACTAGATTCATTTTTTCACGCACATCTGTAAGTCGATAATTAGGGACGCTGACACTGAGAAGTAAATAGTGGAAGCTGGCTGTTCCTACTAAATGCCGAATTTAAAGAGAATCAATATTCTAACTGCTAAAAATCTAACTGTATCGTGCAATCAGGACAATTGAGTTAAATTCTATGACGTCACAATCAGTCTACGAGAATATATTTTGCCAAACTGTTTCTCAGATGAATATTCAGAAATTCCCTCTGGTTATGACTTCACTAATGAGTGGTTATTCCAATATCCAGAATAGAAATTGCTTTGCCACTTTTCCACTAACAACTCCCGGCCTCATGAGAGATATATTTAACCTCTTGAGGACAGGTTAGCTCATCTAGTCCTATTTTTAAATGCCAAATCTGCCCAGGTGGCGCACCTCCTCCTCGGCACTTATAGACTGGTTTTCTCATGTGCTCAACTCGGCAGTTGAATAGCAAAGACGAGCTCGTCCTCCATCCTTAACATGTTAAATATTATCAGTAATTATGAATTCAGTATCAATATAAACACAGCATAATTCAATATGAAATCAGCAAAATCCAACAGATAAATCTTACAAAATCAATAAAAATTTATTTCTAAATTACATTTATTAATTAACAGGATCAATTATAATTTGATTTGTTTCTGCTCTCATCGACGAAATCATTAAAGCACTTCTGTAATAAGCAGTGCAATTAAGTAATTGTGCTATAAATTGTACGTACAGTCTAATATTCTAGGAGGTAATTTTCTAAGCTTCATCTACTGTGTGATTACAAAGGCTATTATAGAAAATATCCGAAGAAAATGTTTGATATCAGGTGTTGAAAAATGTTCACAACCAGTGTAAGAATCACGTTAATCAGATAGACTCCTAGAGCATGAATGAAAAATGAAATTTGTAGCGCTAAATTTGAAACCCGTTTATGACTGTTGAGACTACCTATGCAATACCACAGAAAACTACTGTATATTCTCTTATTTTCTAAGTGGAAGTATTCCACTACATGCTATCTAGTCACCATCATTAAGTATTTCAATCTGATTATGACATTAAATATAGTTTTATGGATAATAGAACGGTTGTTTGTTCAAGGCAACGATATTATAAAACCAACCGATGTCTAATGAAATTCAGTGCAATTAGCTTCTTTGTTGAACAAAGTTTGAGGGAAGAGCACGGGCATAGACACATCAGTTGTTCCTCAAAAAACTTAATAGACAAAAGAAGTGAAAATGAAAAAATTAGATTAGTGATTAAACTGATCTAGGGAAAGATAAATAACTATACAAAAAAGACGACTAAAAGCAGAAATAAACAAAAGACAGAATGGAAAAATATATGGAAAAGTGAAGAAATAGTGAAGGTATAGGGAGATAAAAATAGAAGCAATGCTGTAACTACATGCTCCTGCATAATAAAACTCGAGTGAAAATTAAGTGACTACGTCGTGCTTTTAACTGAAGTCATAATTAGTTACAAAGCAATATATTGAACGATTACCTCCTGATAACATGTTACATGCACTGACTGAGGGCAACACAAATACGACTTGTAAAAACTATGAAATCTGCGACGTAGTAATTTTAGAAGTGAATTGACTGTGCACTTTAAAAATATTACCATGTGTAGCAGTCAATATAACGGTTGATACCCTCATCCGCAAGTCATTTCCATGTAGCAATAATGAAGTTGTGTACTACTTATACACATTGAAATGATCTATAGAAAACGGCAACACCCCATTTTCAAGTGGCAGGTGCTAGGTAAGATAATAAAGGAATAAATTCAATATTGCTTCATTTGGGTTTACGACTTTTGGGTTGCCTTAGTAATGATAAACTGGCATGAAATAAAAAAATGTTTTGCAGTCTTCAAAAACAAACTTGAAGCTGTGGAATTTTTCGACTATTTGAATTCTTTGCATAAAAGTATTCAATTTACCATGGAAAATGAACAAGAAAAGCAAATCAAATTTCTCGCCGTCATTGTACACAAAAATGCAGATAAATTTGAGACTGAATGGACTTTGAAAGACACCAACACCAATATTTATGTTCCTTCTGTTTATGTTCCTTTCCTTTATGTCAAGAGCCAATACTGAAAAATGGAAATCTGATTTACGAATCATTTTGATGAATCAATTTGATGGACATCTGATTATTTACGAATCGTTTGCTCCTTTCAAGCACAAAACTGCTGCTATTTACTTCTTCATTTATCGTGCTAAGCGTCTCTCTAGCAAAGATATTTATTTTGAGAGTGCTTGTAATAAAATCGCATCTATTGTTTATTAACAATGGTTTTCATACTAAAGTCATCTAGAAAATTACCGACAAAATTTTGAATTCCGGACCTAGTAATGGTCAAAATGATGATGATTTGGACCGTGATCGCATATATTGGCGATTACCGTACATCAAAGAAAAAGAAAAGCAAACTCCCAAAACTGTTCACTCGATCAATCGCATCTTGCCCGACACTTGCAAATTATCTGTCGCCTTCGATACTTTCAAAACGAGAAAATTGTTTCCGAACAAAGATGCCTATGAGTTTCGCCTATAGTATTGTATACAAATTCAAATGTTGGCAATGTGACAATTGCTATATTGGCGAGACTCGTAGACACTTTACCACCAGAATTCGTGAACACTTAGAAAGTAGACTAATATACTAGACTACTATACTTAGTAGACCTAAAGATACTGAGATAACCAAACACGTTTATAGAAATAGCTATGACAATTTCCAGATAGTTTTTCGCACAAAGTACAGGCGCACTGCTGAAAGTCTGATCATGAAACAAATCAATAGTTCAACCTTGATGAACGAACACGAGTCTTCAGTTCCAATTTTATTGTTTTAACATTTGATTGAATTCCGCAGTTTTAGACGGCATTGTAAATGCAAATCAGTTTCTATTGTATTGTTTTTAGCATGTACTCAATTTCTGTGGTTTTAGACGCAATTGCCAAGAGTTCTTTTAGCTTTGACAAGTTCTCAATTGATGTATTTAGTGGTTTTATCTGCATTGTAACTTTGTCCTGAAGATACACTTAGCACAATTGAAAACGCACCACCTGTCAAATCCAGCTAATTCGAAGTAAATCGCTTCGATTGGATATGGAATGAAGGACGCACGCTAATTGACATAGATATCTGCACGACGGCGGTCTGGTGGTGGGATTGCGTAATTGCTCAGACTGAATTACTGAAGCAAGCATTATTACTACCGAATTAATTAGCAAGCATGTGTTCAAATTGAACTTCGATCATGAAGTATAAAATTAACGACTTATTATGGGAAATGACGGTTTTGTGAAAAATCTTAAGATGGTGCGTCAAATGTCTGATGCCGAAAGATGGCGTGCTATTGGCATGCTTGACGCTGGAATGTCCCTTCGGGCAGTCGGACGACATTTCGGTCGTTCGCATACGACGATTGCCCGACTTCTCAAGAAAGCGAGAGCAAATGGTACCGTGGCACATGCTGGCGTTGGTGCAGTTCGTCACACAACTGCCAGAGCGACCGGCGATTGCTCAGAATGGTGCGAGGCAATCCCACACTCCCCGCAACTCTGCTACGACTGATGTGGGGCGAAAGAAGTCGCAGAGGCAACATCCTGAGCTCGAGCACCATAAGAAATCGGCTTCGAGAGCAAGAACTTCGCTCAAGGAAGATGCGCAAATGCCCCAGATTAACACCTGCGCATGTGGCACGAAGAGAGCGGTGGGCGATGCAACGAGTTCACTGGAGACTACCACAATGGAGACGTGTCATCTTCACTGACGAAAGTCGGTTTCGTCTGTTCCGCAATGATGGCCGCATTCGTGTTCCACGCCAAGAGATGCTGCAGCAACACGTCCAGTCTACTCATCAGCAACAGGGGCCATCCGTTCACGTGTGGGCAGGCATCACCCTGACGGGCAAGACCGAGCTGGTAGTGCTCAACACGAACGTGACTGGTGAGCGTTATACTGAACTGCTGCAAACGCATCTTCTACCATTTGCGACTCGAACATTCGGAGACGTGGCCAACTGGATTCTGCAAGATGATAACGCACCTTCGCATCGTGCATACAATGTGACGCAGCTGAAGGAAAACTTAGGGATTCGGACTCTTCGCTGGCCATCAAGGTCGCCGGACATGAACCCGATCGAGCACGTGTGGGATTATCTGAAGCACCAAGTTCAGCAGCGGGACCCGCCTCCGCAAACACTACGTGAATTACAAGAGACAGTGGTTGCAGTTTGGCAACAAATTCCTCAAAATATTCTGAGACGGCTCGTCCTCAGAATGCCGCGACGAATCAGTGCCTTATTGACTGCTCGCGGAGGTTATACCCGCTATTAACTTGTACAAGTATAGAGGTTATGTTTAATAATTACTTTTCTTAATCACTAAAAGTTTATCCTTTTCATTTACATTATAATGTTTAATAATTTCTTTTCTTAATCACTAAAAGTTTGTCCTATTCATTTACATTAGCTGTCAATCATGTCATTAGACCCCTGACCGCCGTCGGGCCGTAGCACAGATATCTATGTCGGTTAGAATGCGTCCTCCATTCTTTATCAATCGTGTATTGCGATCAATTTGACGGATTTGACAGGTGGTGCGTTTTCAATTGTGCTAAGTGTATGTCCAATAATGACATGAAATCGATCGACCAACACTTGTCGTTTTTATTTTAAAATATTTAAGTAAATATGAAATTTTTATAAAAAATTGAGTTTTTTTTCGCATGCAGACATAAAATGTAACAATAAGCAGATCTGATTATCGTTCACAATATACATTGTCGCATTAAAACCTGGTTTGTGATTTTCAAATCGAAATGCAAATCCCATGACTTTTGTAACGTCTGGTAGCAGACCGATATTGCATAATAATCACTTCAAAAATTCATTACAGTAAATATTAGTGCGCTTGCATGCATAACGCTCTCTTTCTTTCGACTGCCTGAACATAGTTTTATTTGTTGATATCAGTGAAAGTAAACAATTTTTGGCATGCTGCACAAAGATGCGCAAAAATTCATTCTTGTTTATGACAAAAATGAGATAAATTCAATCATAGTAACGAGACATTAGACAGTTAAAATCAATACGGTATATGAAAGCCAAGAAAAAATATTAAGTTACCAAAGGACTTTATCTCTTTCATCGGTTTTCACATACCGTAGTGATTGATTTTGCTTGTCTAATGCAATGTGACCAGATTATTTTCATCCAAAAACCGGGACAAAACCGATAGGCCTTTACAGATAATGATAGTTGCTGACACAAACAGCGAATTTTAATATATGTTGTTGGGTAATATCGTCAAACCCATACTGTGACAATCATTGAATCTTCATCCTTACGCGTTATGTAAACTGACTATTGGTAGCCTGCTTTTCAAATACCTGTTATCTGCTTGATTTAACGTTTCATCTATTTTTCGTTATCCTAGCTAATTCATAGCAGAGGACTGAGAAAGTGGCGAAACATAGTGCACAACCTTCACTTCGATGATGTGACTTAATAATGAACTCCGTATGTGATTCTGGTGTTTGTTTTCGTATCTACACTGTAAATCGCTGGATACGAAAATTACATACAAACACATACCAAGTTTACATACAATTTGAAACCAACATTTGATACGAGATTCTGGTATATATAAAAAAATCTGGTATGTTTTTCATACGAATGGCCATTTACTTTCGTATGTGATTGGTATGTAAACGATACGAACTATGCTAACTGTGATTGGCTGTTTTACGTTGAAATACGAATTCTTGGTATGTTTTATATACGAGACCCGATGCAAATTGGTATGTGTTTCGTATGAATAGTTTTATGTCATATGGCAAAAAATATGTTATACTACATACTACTTACAAATAACTTTTTTCCAGTAATACCAGCCGTGAATATTTCTTTGTGAAAGTATGGTATTTAACTAGATTAGATTTATTGTGGACTTAAAGCCGCATGTCATCTTCGCAACTTGTCTTATAGCATTCACAAGACTCATAATTAGCTCATTTCCTTGAACTAAATTGATAAACATCATTTCAATATAACGATAACTTTTCAGCAACCATGTTGACTTATATATCTCAAACATAACTATTTTTGCGTTTAATGAATTATAATGTGTTTTTACTTCGGATTGATAATATGCCTTATTTCAAAATTACATGATACATAATTGTTGATGGTCAAATACTTATTGATTATTCATGAAATGCCTTAGACTTACGTGTATTAAAATCGAATTCAGCATTAAAAGTATCACTCTTGAATGTCATTATCTAACTACTTACAGAACAGTAGTAACATTAGTGTGATCTTTATTGACAAAAGTCCTTAAATCAAGATACTTTGGACATGATTGATGCTTTCTTTTAACATTGTGCTGGTATGGCTTTAGTATGTAAAGCATACCACACTTGAAATAACATGCGAAAAGCATACAAATATATACCAAGATCATACAGAAATATACCAAAAAATATTTTGGTATGCATCCTTCGTATGTGATTGGTATTGAGCGATTTACAGTGTACAGTATGTGGCAATTTACTGAATGCTTTTTCCATTTCCACTAGTTTTTAGTATATTTATTCAATCCGTGTTCAGTCATTGATTGTTTAACTCGTTATGTTCAGGACTAATTACCTCCTCATTATGAACAATGACGGATTCTTAATATATTTTCATCCATGCAGGATGTATAAATAAATGTGTACCGTATATCTGCAATTGTTTTTCCATAACGTATTATGTAATAATCAATTTCATGATATTTGGTTAATGTTGATCTCTGAAATGTATAATAAAACTTTTTTGGTTTATGTTGTATATTGTTTTATTTGTATCTTTTGCTTTCTACGACTGAGAGAATTCGATTCTATTTCGTCGTGGCATGAAGATGTCAACTATATAAATATTTGAAACAATTCAGTAATTTTCTTGTCACCAAATGTGAATTGTTTATGTATTTAAAATACTATGACTATATGAACTAAAATACTATCTGTTCATGGAATCGTGAATTTTCCTCTTTATATCAGAGGTGTTGTCGTGCCTTGTCATTGGTTAAACGCTTTTCAGTCAATGGCAATGACAGCTGCATTATGTGGCAAGCTTACATTTCATTTGTATACTCCAGAATTTCATTTCGTTGGCCTGTTGTTTGTGACATCCCTACGAAATAGCTTACGAAACTCGATTGTTTGGAGCGCATCGTCAAGCGTTGGGGATTCATCACCATTAAGCTTCCACTGAAAGTCAGACTTGATCGAGGCTGTGTCAAATAGATTCGAGAAGTTGCTAATCACGCACACTGTCATCCTCTCACATCTTTTTTATTGTTCGTGCGCCAAATAGGCATGCAAGACACTCTCGCAAATTGTTGATGCCGTTTTGTAAACCTGCGTTCTACAAGTCATTTGTCAGATTTTCTTCCGAAACGTGATTTCTTCTGTACACATCTCACCAAAAAAGCTATTTTGTATTTCGATTTATCAACAAAGCATTATATATAAATAAGAAAATACACTTTATTTAATGTTTAATCACTTCTGTGTTCACATTTCTGCCTCCCTCAGTAGCATTGTTTCCATATAGTTTTCTTGTACACAATAAGAAACTAATGTTGTATCGAAACTCTTTATTTATAGTTGAAATGGCAATAAAATCAGAAATGCTGTTTATTTGCGTATTTTCTGTTTGAAAGTATGTCATGCAACATTTGCCTTTTTTTAAAAAGTTGGAAAACTGCTGATATGGCATGTCAAAATTAAACTTCACATTAGGCATTGCCTTGATTGTATCTGCAAGTGAATTTTAGCACTGAAACACGGCAAAACCGTAACATGCATCTGTCCCGAAAGATACTTTTGAGACGCCGGGACAAAATCGCCAAAACCAGGAAAGTTCCGGTAAAACCAGGACTTATGCTTACGCTGGTCTACTAATGTCACGTTATTGTGATTGAATTTATCTCATTGCAGCGAACTATCAGTTAGCGCCAACGCTCAGCAAAAAAGTAAAAATGTATGAATAAGTAACACGCACTTGCATGACTATCGTGTCTGATGTATTCTTGATAGCATAGGTTTAACATTGATAATGAAAAAGGAAATTTCAAATATAACAATAAATTCCAATTTGTAACAATGAAATATGTTTATCTTCAATGTTACTTCCTTGTTACTCCATCTTCATACAGCCTAACTGTCTAAAAACAGATGTTATCGAATCCCGGGATTCTGAATCCCGTAAAAATAATGTGATCCTGTGATCTCGGAATTGAAAACCTTAGCTGCGTGTACATAACAACTGTGGTCAAAGTAGAATATTTCTCTATGAGCAAATTAATTCCGATATTTGATCGATCCCGGGATTGAGCTAACCTGAGGCAATGTAGGCAAAAACTGTGGTCTACTCATCAATTTGCCTCCGAAAATCTCAATCCCGGGGGTTGGCTAATTGCTAATCCCACAGTTCAATCCCAGTTTTGAGTGATTCGCTAATGTTCATTTTGCTAATTTCTCAATCCCAGGATTGGAATTGCCGGTCTGTAGCAACTAGCAAGGCGCAGCCGCTGCCAAAGTTAACAAGCAGCGAACATGTGCTTTGCAATCCTTCTGCTAGAGACAAAGCTGACTCATTCATTCTCTTCACTTCATAGCATCTGTGTTTCAGTTGATCGGCAGAAGTGCAAGATACTAACCATCGATCGGCACTGAAAACATATCGGTCGCTCATTGGCTCATTCCTGACAACTTATCGGCGGACGTGCGCGTATTCATCCTGTGTAGTCCTGCATTATTGTCTATACGATGAAGCAGATGAATCTTCCCACGCTTTCTATTCAAGGTCATCAACACGAGCTGAGTGAAATTGAATGAGTGTTCGAAAGAGACTTGATGCCCGCTGGATTAGGAAACCCATGAGGAATAAGGGAACCAATCTATGGAGTTCCAGTCGGGATTTCGATTTCGTTAACTGATAATTAATAGGACACATTTTCATTTCATTGCAGTCATTGTTCGATTTCGACGTACTACTTCATATCATGAGAATGCTCATGATCCAAAATTTCTTTTGATACGCATGTGGTCACTGGTCACTAATGATGAAAATGCACCTGGATATCAGTATACACTAAATATCATCTACAAACAAGTCATCCAGTAAAAAAATCAGAAGAAAAAATACAAGTTATATGAGTTATACTTAACATTTTTGCTGTAAAATAACATAGCTTCAGTAGTCAAAAGTACATTTCTGAAAAAATCAAGGGAGGAAACACACTATGGTGTCGGTTTCGATTAGATGATCTATTAAATTGGGCTGCGACATGTTGATCATTAAGTTGATAAAGAAAATCAATATTGTCTTGTAAGCATCGCTATGTAGTTGTACAGGATGGAAGCGCCTTGAATATCCTAGGATGGTTTTTGGCAGGTTTTTTAATAGCAAAAGTACTATTACCAAAACGTTTTCATAGCTTGTATTTAAAACAAAGAAACTATGTAGGGCATTGTACACCTCGTTTCCTTTATCTTCCAGTTTACAACTTTTGTATATACATACACGATGGTGGAAAAGAGTAATTTTTTACCAAGAAATTGCAATTCAATATCAAATGCAATATTATACATGCCTGCAAAAGTCACAATATACATATTCATCTTGTACTGATTAGCCACTGAATGGAGCTGCGTTGAGGCCCATGAGAAAGATAAACATAATCCACTGGTCTGCGGGCTGACTTAGGTTGACAACCGTTGATCTCCATGAATGTGCATTATTTCTCATACGATGATGAAAATCATCACAGCAGCCATTTATAATAGAATATAATGCTTAGTAATTCAAATTATTAATTGAAGTTGTCCTAATGAGGACTGATGTCGTTCTCCAATCCGCAAGTGTACAGATACAATGCAACTGTAACCATTGGATTAATCTGTTTGTTGATTGATTATGTTTGCAATACATAGGTCATCCCAATAGACATTCGACCCACCCATTACATCCAGCCACATCACTCCTCACACACCTTCCGTCCCCATCACCAGCTGCACATCACAAACACCATCACCCCCATCACAGTCACCAACACACAGCACACATTCCTACATCCCTCCTCGCGGTTCTCAGCCATTACACACATCACCTCAGCATCAGGCTGGCATCAGCAGCAACAGGTCACAGTCCCCGCCATTCATTACATCGGCCCTCACAGACCACAGCACCATCCATTCATGCTCATGCACTCACCCGTCACAATTCATCCCAACAGCGCATTTACTTCACAGCATTCATTTCCCACATTGCAGCCAGGCCACACAGCACGTGCAGTAATCACACAGTCACGACACATCTTCTCACACACTCACACACCGATGTTCACGCATCACCATCTCCCCATCATTCATACACCCACATCGGCATCCCACATCCAGACACACACTGCAATCCAACAGCCTCATCATTACCATCATCACTTATTCACCCCCACACATACCACAATGCCCCACACACACAAACCCATTGCACACCACACACACATCGCACACTGCCCACAGCACCACAGCCCACACTCCCCCGCATCGCATCACTCAATTCACCCCACCTCATTGCCCATTCACATGCACATCCCATCACACCCGGTTCTGCATTCATACACATTAACACACATTCATCATCATGCGCCATCACACATTCCTTTCACACACATCATACACCGCCACATAACACCTCATTCACGACAGAATCATTCCATTGCCCACCACATTCAATTCCTCATCAAATAGCTCTTAATCATATTTCGCTAAATAATCATATGATCTGGATCAAGTCATTTCAATATTCTGTATCGACGGTAATAATTGTGACACATCGTGAAGAGATAGACCTACACAGAAAGTTGTGGTCAGCATTCATCACATTCATCGGAGTTATAAAAAAGCGAATGACTGATTTCGAATTGCCTGAATGGGATGATATGAATAACTTTATCTTTTGAAAAGGCGGCAAATTGCTTCATTCAAAATTGCTTTCATTCAGAGGTGGATGTTGACTTCCTCAGTGCTAGATATCAATTGGCTTGCTCCCATGCGGGATGTTGCTCCTCTAAGTACATAAGAACAGATCGGTCTGCTTGTTTCCTGAAAGATAGTTGGCTGTGTGCGGGATTGACTCAGAGAATCTTCAATCTTGTCAATCCAGCGGGTGGGGACGGAGGGAGGGTAGACATAGCATCAAATGCCAGGAATTGCAGGCCTAGAGAACAAACGTAACACATTAAGTTACCATTTTGATCGCATACAAATCCAGTTTACAATTCGCTGTTTTCATTTAGGTCTAGGCTGTGAAAGTTCACCAAGACGTCAGTGGCATACTTTTAATAGTGGATGCATTAAAAATGTTATTAAAACTTTATTGGCCTTTTGTTTCATTTTGGTTTCATCACATATGGTGTATTTCGGCAACATAAATGATAAATTAGTTTAAAACCTATTCATTTCGTGTATTCAGATAGCAGTTGATCGTAACAGGGTTAGTATTATTCAATTCAGTTCTCTATTTCTCATTTGGATACTTGCGTTTCTACGTTCATGCGACACATTCACAAATAAGATAAGCTTTCAGAAACTGATGTTTAACACTCTGTGATTGATCAATGACAATACCGGTCCATAATTTATCATATGCGGAATGGATGATCTATAGTCTGAGGGAACAAAAAATCATCTTCAACCTTTAGAGCACACAAATATCTTGAAATTGGAGGTGAGCTGGCGGCAGAACTACTTGACTCACCACAATCTACATTATTACACTCTGGACCAATAAGGCAAGCGGAAAAAGGATAAATTTTTCGGCATCGAGCATGGTTGCCGATTACTTTTGAAAAGCGGAGAAGACCTCCAGGTCTTTTTTGTCCGTGAATATGGTGGTGAGCAGAAGCCGAAAACATACGAATTCATCTGTTTAGCGGGCATATATTTTCACCAGCAAAACAGCTTCTAAACAAGGCCAAATGCACCACCACCCTCTTCACTCCTCTCGCAACAACTTAACAACTACCACCTTCCAAACACCAAACCCCAAAGTTTTCAGCACAGGGAAGCACACCTCACCCCCCATCACACAGTCTATCCAACACAACAAACAAAGTAGCTACTTGATTACAAAACACACACCCATCACGTCGGCATCGTACCCTAATGCAGACAAGACAACAAATAATTCACGCAATCCCTCACAGTTCACAAATCAGAAACAAACCACTCGACTGGACGTACACGCAGAACATCAACACAACTCCGCACCAAACAAATCACCCTTCTTAAAAGGAATACCTACAATACACAGGACCTCCTCTCTCCACTCTTCACCTCTATGTCCCCTCTGAAAATCACAACCGCCTCCGAAAACAAAACACCTCTCCGCTTACAACACAACAAATATACAATGCTCACCTCTATGGGGACCTGTGAGTTTGCCCCGTTCAGCTGGGCATATAGCTCATATGCCGCTGGGAGCAGGCGATTGGACCCGTCCTGATGGCTCATTCTCATTAGCAAGCAGGTAGTGAGTTGACACCAGCGCGCTATATTTATAAATCATTCTGCAATTAAAAGGGATTTCCTTGTAACCAAGGTCTTTCCTGTTTTTTAAAATAAATTGAAAATGATTTCCATTAGATTTCCCCATGACAATCAATGTAAAGCTTGTATTTCGAAAGAGACGGAAAATAGTTGAGCCTCATCCCAAGAACACGCGGATATCACGATGCCATTTTAGAGAATTACAAATTTACAAATCATATAAAATTCCGGAGTCAGATTTCGGAAAAGGCAAAATTTTCAAACTACGATTTTAAGGACGAGACCTTAAACTACAGAATATGATTAGACAACATTTTTATTGTAGCAATACCGATTTCCCTGACGTAATTTATAGCTTGGTCGAAGACAGAAGGCTGCTCTTCCGGTAAGCCTACATTTTGCAGTCTCTACTCTTTACGAATATATAATATTCCGTCCACATTACTTTCACAGTTTACAACTAGGATGGACCTCTTTTCGTTGTGGTTGAACAAAACGTGATTTTAAAGTTAACCATTCAAATTCGAATGATTGACTGGATTGGGCGGACGATGCTGAATCATGAAAGAAAGGATTCCTCGAACGGACGAAAAATTTCTTTCTAATTTAAATTATACCATTATATCGCCCAGTCGATTGCTAAGTATCAATTCACAATATACACTTATACACATACAATATATGTGTCACAATACTTATAAAGCTCCTTCATTTATAGATAACTTACCTCTCTTGTGACTTTTCTTTCCTATAGATAGCCTTTATTCCGAGCTGCTGGATTAATACCAGGATAGATGAGAGGATGTCCGCAAGATTGGAAATTTAAGGGGGCTTCATAAGGGTGTAATTCTGGATGGCCAAGAAGGGGGTATCTAGAGATCATGATGCGGCGAGCTTGCGCTCTTTAAATGATAGTGACAAACAAAAGTTCTTCAACAATGGAGACCACCTTCTCCCATTGGCACCAAAGTCACCGTCGCTCCATTGACGAGAAATGGAAGTCCTGTCTTCAGTTGTGTGTGAACTACTCCGCACTTGTTATTTTATCTTCTTTCGTGCGTTTTATTTCTCAACTTCGCGTTTTTTTGAGAGTTTATTTTCTGAAAAATCAATTAACATCATGAGGTAAACAAAAAAAAAATTGAAGGATGTTTCATAAATCCCCACGCATAAGATGTTTACTTAATTAGTTCATTTGACTGGAACTTCATTTTTGTATTGCAAAGTTCTATGGATAAATTCTGCGGAAATAGAATGAAAGCCAGGTCCTAAAACATAATTGCATAGCAGTAACACAACAGGATAATAGCGATATAATTTTATCAAAATAATAGCATTATTGTGATGAACACATAAACGTAATGATATGCCGGTATTATATCGCGAAATCCGTCAATGTAGTGCTCCATGTATGAAAACGAATTCTGATATACATATATAACGAAAGGTGATTATATGAGCTCTCACACATTTTCACAGTATTTAGTAACAACAGATACGAGTATTCCTACAGTCTCATAGCAGTATGTTTCCCAACCGAGGAGAGATTCGGCCTAAGGGGGGTCCACGTAGGTCAAGGGATGATTTTTTTTTTGGGGGGGGCGAAACTTTAGGAAAATATCGCCAGGGGTTCACAAGAGCACCAGAAGCTACCTCTTTTTTAATACATCCCTACCATACTTCTGCAAATCACTTAGTATACTGTGATCGCGACGTCATGAACAATCATAATTTTCAATCATGATTCATTTCACTTTGTTGACTCCAAACCTGTCACCTAGCTGCGCTGTGAGCTACAAGGTTCGAAAAGGCACGATTAATTCAAAGACTAAGTTTATTCAGCATTGGTCAATAAGTTTCGAATTCAGGCATAGGAAACTCAATGAGACACGACCTTCGCGATCATTGCCAATTTATGCCATGCTTTCCGACCATATGCCATGCGTCCGTGGTTTGATCATTCACAGAGCATGTCCCTTCCACTCATGAATGACTTCCGGCATCGATTCCCAGGACTTTGTAAGAAATGGAAAGAAATGCAAAGCTGCCTACCTCAGTCATATGTTTACCAAAGCTATTAGCATTGAGAACTGCTACAAATGGAGCTGGTTGACAATTCGAACGAAGTTGAAATGGGCAAGAAGGTCAGGATACACTGAAGTATGCCATCGAAAACCAAGAAGATAGTACAACCCAGGTTTGAAAGTGTACATTTGGTGAACAGTGTCTTCCTTGGGAGGTCAAAACCAGTCTTGAATATGTGGAACCTTAGGAAACTACTTCAGTAATCACCCTAATTACATAATTTAGTCAACCATTGAAGATTTGTTGTGGAAATCTGAGGAGGACAGCCACAACTTAACATCTTCTAGATTCTTTCATTATGGAAATGACACTGTACCAAAATAAGACAGAGAAGATTTTCATTTGCCTTGAATTTTTGAGACGATTTTCATTTGAAACGTGCTATACTTATTGACAATGCATCTCGGTTCCTTTTTTCTCGTGTATATGGTTATCCAGATAATCCAACAAGGTTATAAATCGCTAACTTCCTGAAGCTCCTGGAAGCGGCAGCTTATAACTGCATTTCGAAAATTGGATAAAATCCTATTGGATTCAACTCTGTGACATTGATCTTGTATTTTTCTGTAATCGTATATTGAGTACGAGCTAAAAACTCTTAGAGTCAATTAATAACATTGCAATTCAATAAATAGGTAATCAAGGAAGGGAAACCACAAATACGGTACATGGAAACTCTGTACTAGTCGTTATATTTTAAATCCACAATTTTTAGTAGATCTTTCAGACGAATTCAAATGTCGGATATCTCGATCTTCAATCCCCGGATTTCAGAAACAAAAAATTTAACCAGAATTGGACAGAAGTTGGACACAAACTTCAATTCGGAAACTGACGTATTATTTCGTTCTCGCATGGCGTAAAGCCAGTGAGTACATAGTGCTGAAACCTTACTAGAAAAAAGAAATAAAACATAGGTACATTGAAAAATACGATGTCTTGGCATCAATAGTAGGAGTACAAGCACCTCTAATCAGCTTGAGAGTCATAATTAAAGTTGGGTAGCTCAACTTTTCCTCGTCAGTCTTTGAAGTACAATAGACAGTCCGCATTGTTAGATATTTGCAGCAGGAATTGCATGCAGTATACGAACATCATATCGCGCGTCTAGCAGAAGCGGGC